>VXAD01000354.1:0-96814 GCA_013399195.1 Dicrurus megarhynchus | reverse complement strand
TTTTTTTTTTTTAATAATATTGTTGCTGTGCTGATGCTGTATGCGGTCATGGTAGCTTGGAGTTATAAGAAGCCTGATCTTTAACTACCCTGTGACAGGGAAGACATTGATTTTTTAAGCGCTGGAGATTCAACATCATCAGTTCTGTGAGCTGCTTAAGGGACAAGTTATTGTCTGCAGCCTTTTCTTCTAAGAAGCAGTGTCTGCGATGAACAATATGGGTGAAATAATGTCCGCTAAAGTACACTTCAAATTTATAGCAGTACTAGTGTGTCAGAAACAAGGCAACTCTCGTTTCTTAAAGATTGAAAATGTTTATTAATAACAGAATAATTAAAATTAAAAATCTGGGATAAAAAAAAATAAATTCCGGGTTCGCAGCGATTAGAAACCACTAGTGCCGAATTGGCTGGTGCCCAGAGCAAAGAACCCACAGCACTGGGGTAATTCCAGCTAGCCTGGAATATGAAATATTATAAATATCTCTGTAAAGACAGACAGGTTTAGCCGGCAGCCTGTCTGAGGGAGGTCGAAAAGCCCGCCTCCTGTCGGGGGACAGGGACTTCGAACACTTCTTGGTCCCGCCCCTTGATCCCGGCTGATTGGTGGAGTTCCGAGGTGACGTAATGTCCATCAGCCAATGGCTCGCTTATGCTGCTCGGGGACAGCTGTCACTCAATTGTAAGGCGGGAAGGGTCCTCATTAAAATTCCGGGTTTCCATGGAGCCCCGTGTCAGTGTCGCAGACAGGGATTAGAAGTAGCTGACTGTCACTTATGGCGGGCTGCTTAACTTTCACTGAAACTCAGAACTCATGAGGGAACTTACACTTACTAAAAACATCAAATCTGGTTGCAATCACCATCTATAACTTTTGGAAAACTTCAAGAGCAGGGTAATAACATTGAACATACATAAGAACAAATAAAACGCTGTGAAGTTTAACAATTTTGGTGATTAAAAGGGGGAAACAGAGAAACAAACTTGTGGATATCTGAACAACAAGGATTTTAAACAAGGAACTATGCAAAACTTCTTTTGATTAGTTAATTATGGTAATAATTTCATAACTTAATAACTTATAACTTGGGCAATTTGAATATGCAAAGGCCAACACCTTAATTTCATATATAACATATTGCTAATACTTGGAAGTGAGAGTTTGGGGTTAAGGCAGGAGCTGCTGAGGGGAAGACAGTCTATGGTAGAGTTTAGGCAGTATCAGGTGGCTTGATACTCAGACACTGAGTTTTGAGAGTGGGGAAGTGCATGGGCTCTGGACCAAGTAACAAATATATCAGCTGAGTCATCTATTGCCTGTTAATATTTATTTCTATATTTTGCATGGTTAATACATAATATTATTTCCTATTCTGTTCACAATTTCTATGTATTAGGCTGAATATTGTAAACACATAGGAAACCAGTATGTATAGCTGTTTTCTGTCAGTAGGGTTTTTTGTTTGATTGTTTGTTTTAGTTGTGGGGTTTTTTGTTTGTTTTTTGTTGATGTGCGTTATCTTCTGCAGAAAGAATTGCTTGAGAAGGTTTTACAGGAATGTTTCTGTCTTACTCAGTACTAAAGTAAAAATGATTATTGCTGGAAATTTCCTAACACTCAATTTATTTAAAATTAATACGTTTCCCTTGATGGGATTTTACACAGGCTCTGAGATACCTAAATGAATCTTGAGAGTAGCAAGTGAAAAATCTCAGTCTGTATTCCTATGATCCCCCACTACTCATAGTGGGCTGTTTGCACTGGTGCAATAGGCATATCCAACTCACAGAACAGAATTCCATATAATGCAGTCTTTGAGTACAAGTTCAAACTGCCTTACACACCCCAAAGTCATTCTAGGCACCCGCTTCTGAAGAAGTAACCATTATTGAACTCCCAGCCTTCTTCCAAATATGTCATGCAATCTGGAGCACTAAAAACTTTCTTGTGTAGACAATGTCACAGAGAGTAATTTTTATAGAAATGTTAAACCTGGGAATGTCTAGGTGTGGAAGCACTGAGGGAAAGTCAGGAGAAGGACTATGAGAATGGTGTGTGATGATGGTCAGCAAGATCTCAGCACACATCTACCTGCAGCTTCCCACCGGGACTGGGAGACCAAGGGCAGTGAGCAAATCCTAATAGAGGTGGGGATGGAGAAACTGACAGTTCCTAACAGATACAAAAAGGTTCACCTAAAGCCAGTACATGGTCACCAGCATAAGAGGAGCACAGAAGATGTAAGAAGGACTTGACAGCTGGAGTCCCTTTTTCCCCATGTCATTGCAAGGACTCCTAGACACAGCACCTGCACATACATTATTGCCTGGTTGCTGGACAAATGACTTGGGCTCACACATTAGAGTTGTGAGTATGTGGATAGGAGAAGATGAGTATCAACAACCAAAACTGGTTTTGTTTAAAAATAAAACCATCTGTCCACACTGTATGGTCCATCACTGTGATTTCCTATGTGTCTGCAAAAATATTGCTGCATTATTTCCTACAGTGTTGCCTGCTGTTCTGCAGGATTAATATATTCTGTAGATGACAAGAAAATCAGACTTCATATTTAGACAATGCACTTATTGTGTCTCTCCTTGCAAAGTATATATTGCAGTAAATGTGCGGTGTACTTTTTTTAAAAATTTTGGGTTTTATTTATAAAGATCTTTGGAGCTTCATAACATGTGTGGGTGGATCCTGCAGGAGGTGAACTGAGTGCATCTGGTTGTGGAAGATGATGTCAGGGTTCCTCAGTACAAAGATACAAGGGGCAGAAAGCAACTGAAGAACAGCACAGGTCGGAAGAAGGTGCAGGACCAGCTATGTCTGCCTGCTGAAGGGTGACACAGAGTGGGGCTGGGCTGGTGGGGGGCATGACCATGCAGAGAATTGCTGGCCCAGGGATGGTAGGAATGTGCCATACTTGGAGGAGAGGTAGAATTTCACTGAATCAAGAAGGGACTGTAGGATACATGCCAGAAGTGACTGAAAAGGATGAAACGGTCTGAACTGGATGAGATTCCAAGGCCTGGAGATGGAAAAGATCAGGCAGCTTTTCAGAATCTTTTCTGTGTGTCTGTGAAATAAACTCCCTTGGTTTTGGATCGGAGTATATAAGGACCTATATATGAACAGAGGAAGGTACAGTAAGTTTTCTGTTGTGAAGAAAAACATGCAGAAAATTATAGACCATTGAAAGAACAATAATTTCTCTGGAGAAAGAATGAATGGAGGCAGAATTCACATTTTAATGCAGAAACTGGTTATAGGATTGGGTGTAATATGAAACAATGATGCCTTATACAGACTGCAATACAGAAATATCAATCAGTTTCTGATTCATAAAGCTGAAACAGCACAGGACTTGAGGTCAATGCTAATGGCTCCTTCCCAGCTCTGCTGGATAACCCTAAGGTTCTACTGTACTGTGGTGAGCAGTAGTGACCTGCATGTTTGTGTCTACATGTGGCTCTTCATTGATCTAAATCTGTAGTATGCTGTGTGAACATCTCAAGCTTTAGGTCATGCAAAAGCATCATGAAGCAGTGAACAGATTGGATCACATGGAGACAAAAGTCAAGGCTGGTTTTTTTTGGCAGCTATAATTTTCCTGAACCATTTTTTTAAATGGTGAAATAGAAAGGTGACATATTTTTCTTTCAATTTGAGCACTGATTTGCAATTTAAAATGTAATGGTCAACTGTTTTTTGTCTAAGAGTATCTGAAAATGTCTCAAACCCCAAGTTAGAATAGGCTTTAATTTGCTCTAAAAGGGTCTCCACATTTCTCTGCAAATTTTTTAAGGATTTCAAGGTTGCAAACACCTGACATAGAACAATGCTGGTGAAACCAGACAACATGTCTAATTTTCCCCCGGCATTTGTAAAAAGAATCTAAATGAGGTTGGTAGATCTGCATACTCATTTTGTTATGACAGGAGATTTTATTTTTCGGCAATATGCCAAGAAGGATTGAAATAGAATCAGTCTAAGAAAACCTGCAAAGCTTTCTATATTCATTGTACTTGGTGGTCTAGATACATAATTTAAAAATAGTGTATCTTGGATTTCTGCTATTTTCAGTTATTGCTGGCTTATATTAGAATCATGGGAAGGACTGAATAATTAACAAAGATAATAAAATGTTATTTTTCAAATCTTTTGGTGGATATGATCAAGCTGGAAAGGAAGATGCAGTTAATTTACTTTACCCAAGGTAATCTGATAATTTCTGATTTTCTTTCTTTTCCAGTTACTGTACCTGCAGCCACAGCACAAAAATATAAAAACATTCAAATTTGCCACTCTCTACTTTGGTTTAATTCTTTATAGTGAAGAAAAGCTGTTATGTAAAGTTATGAACAGTTTTATTGCTTTCCTATTCTGGCCATTGAACAAATCCATGTAAGCACAGCTTCCTGCAGTTTCACGTCACAGCAGCTGACAGACACCCGGGATGTGCCTATACTAAATTAAATACTAAATGTGTTCAAGACAGTCGAACCCTCTGTCACTAGAGACCAGCTGACTTGAAATGACCTTCTAAGCCTTGCTTCTCTTCCAGCTTCAAAACTCACTTTATTTTGGCTGTGTGTCCTGACCTGCCTAGAAACACTTGCTCCTGCCTGTCCGCCCTTTGCACAGTACCTTTGCTTACTGTAGACAAACCCTGATTTCTTGAGCATTGGCCAGGCCTTCGATGATTCCCTTTACTTGACCTGTCCTGTGTTGTGGTTCCTGGGCTGCTGACAGGGCCTGGGCTCCAGCCACATCCAGCATCTGCCTTCAGATGGGGTAACCAGTCAGAAGAGGGGACGGCAAACTGTCTCCTTTATCATTGTGCAGTCCTGTATAGACTCCTTCTCTGTTGTGCTGAACAGCTTAGGAAGGGTTTGCTGTTTCCATTATGTTTTGACTTTTGCCATTTAGGACAGTGTGGGAGAGACAAGCTGGCAGAGGAAGTGCCCAGCTCCCCAGATGGCTGGGCTGTGAACCATGTGTGATAAGCAGGTTTTGTGAATCTGGATGACTGATAAAATTTGCCAGTAGGAAGAAATGTGTCCTTCCATAGCTACGAGCAAATTACATTTCTGACTCGAAAGTCAGGAATCTGTTTCCAGTGAGACACTGTTTCTATTACTAATCCAGTTGTGCTTGGCACTGTGGTATATGAACAGCACAGAAATTTTACATCAAGAAAAGTCTGACACCAGGACAACACTTAATCTTACCTAGTCTGGACACAATATAAAGACAACTATATGGGGGGCTTGAGGATTTATTCTGTTGTTCATAACAGAGAGATTTCTCAGGGTATCTTAAGTTTAAACCAAATTTCAAGCTATAATCTCTCTCTAGGAGCTATAATAATGTTTGTTTTTAATTCATGCACTCTTTGATATTTAGCATTATTATTAGTGTATTATACATATACACTTACTTTTAAAACATATTTTATTACACATACACATGTACTAGTAATAATATAATATAATATAATATAATATAATATAATATAATATTTATTATTATATTAGCATTTTCCAAAAAGACTATTAACTTCTTGCATTATGGGAGGTCTTGGCATTTGGTAAAGTATTTGTTGAGCAGATTTCAGTGCTGGTGAAAATTGTTCTGAATGTAGGAATCTTTCCGTACAGTCCAGAGATTTTCAGTGTTTTGCGTCAAGTGGCTGCTTAGGACACAGTCTGAAATCACTGGCATTTCCCTTGGAGGCTCTTCTTTTTCTGAGGGAAGCTGTAATATCAAATGTCAGAAGGATGGCAAAACTTTTTCCTCTGTTCTCCCCACGCCTCTGCTGAGATGGTCTGACTACTGTAAAAGTTACAAAACCAGGATAAAGAATCCCAGAGTTATGGTTATCCGTACAACTTTTGGTTTTTATACACAGAGATATTATCTTTAATTACATAAACAATGATTGATGATTAAGGAAGTGGAGTGCTGTTTTGGAAAACTGGGTTTTATTCCTGCTTCTACAAGAGAGCTGCTGTGTGGCACAGGGTCAGTGAAATCGCTGGGCCATAATGTGTTTCCAGTGTGTTACACTGAGGGACCAATCTGCTCAAGTGGATAATGTTTAACATCTTAACTGGGCATTGAGCTTGCACAAAATCTGAAGGATCACACTCCTGTTTGGCTAAATTTGGTAATCAATGATTAATGAATGCTTTTAACAATTCTAACTTCACTATCTGTGCCTCAGGTCCCCACTATACAGTGGAAAGAGCTTAGCATCCCTCTCACAACAACTGCATTGTAGAGAGAAACTAATGAATGCTTCTAAAGTGTTCAAATGCAGGACATCTCAAAGGAAAAATCTAGAAGGAAATAAACAATTTTGTGATCTGGGCAAAACCTTTGTATATATATTTAATAAAAAAAAAGGAGAAGAAAAAAATCTGAATCACAAGCTGCACAAGAAGGTTAAAACAAAATACTGAATAACAACTGCTGTACTGAATGAAGTTGTGATCCCATGGAGAAAATGCAAAGAGATAATGTAATTAAGGATTAGAAGAGAAGATCAAAGGAGAGCATGCTGAAGGTTTTTAAATGTGTGACAGGCTGATGCAAACCATTGTTCTTCATGTTGGCATGAGAGTACAGGAAAAACACACAAAAATGCAGCAAGGGAGAGTAAGACTGGTATGGAAAACTTCCAGGTGTGGAAAATTTTCAAATGCAAACATGAGAAATATACAAATTTCCATTCTCCATGTTCTTTGTCAGTTTCTTTCCAGTTTGCTCCTCATTTTTCCTCTCTTCTTGTCATGCTAAAATTTTGATTTTGCTCTTGTCTAAGCTGAGCTTCTCACCATATCTGTATACATCCTCCTTGCATTTGAAATCTATAAAGCTCCTGTGGCTTAATCACATCAGTCTGTTGCCTGTACTTCTTTTCTTTTTCTGTGGTGGAATTGTTTGTGTATTAACCATTAAGAGTTTCTTTGAGGAACTCAGTCTCTGTAACAGGTTTCCTGTTTTGAAGAGGAGACTTTATCTTGAATTTTTTTTCAACATGTCTTCCTAAATACTGTTTTTATGTAATTGGCCCATTCTCCTTTCTTCTAAATATGTCACTTCACTCTTGCTTTTTTTTTGCCCCAGATGCCCTTTCTTTTGGCATTGCAATAACTTCCCCCCTGCTGGTTAGAAACTCCTGAAGGCTTTTTGTGCTATTTAATTTCAAAACAATTGTCTAAAGAATACTCAAAATGTACATTTTCAAAGGAAATTATCTGCCAGTTTGTCCCGGCTTGGCTCTGTGTGAAAAGCTCCACTATCGCAATATCTGTGGTCTTTTCCCTTTTGAAAACACTTTCCCACAGGTCAGCTAGTTTTGTTGGTGACCTAGAGAGGTAATACATGCTCCTTGACATCTTTCCCGATGACAAGGTAATGTCTACAATATATTAAGTAGTCCTGTGACATGAATTAACCCACAAAGTCTCTTATGTTAGTTAAATGATCTTTTAAATAGGCTTGAGCCCAGATTTGTCTATCTTTCAACTTTTGGTGCAGATGTTTATTTTCTTTCTTAGTGCAGGTACATTTTGTAATACTTTCATGGTATCATGTTATCAAGTTTTGTTAAATTTCATGTTACCTTTATACTACCAAAGAAAGAAAAAATATTAATTGTTCTCCAATTTCTTCCAAGTAAAAGAGAATAAGAATTAAAAAAAAAAAATATAGGAAAAAAATGAGAGAATGAAAATGTGGCTCGCTGGTTGAAAAGTGCAAGAGGAACAAGAAAATAGGGTTATGATTAGATCTTGACCATGACAAGAACATACAGAAAATCACAGAAATGTCTGTAATCTCCACCCAAAGTATTATAAGGAAAACAGACTAAAACAGCGTCTCCATAATCCTTCATTTGAGCTCACAGTTTGAAGAAGTGCCCTGATATCTACAATATGAAATGAGCCTGAACACAAAGTACTGTTCTCCCCAGGGAAGTATCAAACACAAACACGGAAAGGTGGAACTAAGTAGACAACAGCACTTCTGATAAAGGCAGGGGTTTATAATGCAAGAGGCACATAAAACAGGCTAAGAAAAAATGTTGTTGCCAGGAACCTAATCTCATCATAGAATTGTTATTATAAGGAAGAGATTATGTCAGACAGGGAAGGTAATCACTGAACTCCACTCCGTGCTAGCGAGGTTGTCTGGAGAATCGTGTTCAGTGTTCTATACTGAACCTCAGAAAAGATGCAAACACATTGGATAGCATCCAGAAAAAAATCACTGGCAACTATGAGAAATTTATGAAGCCCAAGCAAAACCAAAGAAAAAAAGGTTGAAAGAACTGTGGCTGTCATTTTGAAAGTCTGAAAGACAAAGGAGGGACTGGAGAATTTTCCGAGATGCTAAAGAGTTTTATAAAGATACATGTGATCAACTATTCCACATAGTCAGTGGGAAAAAGAAAAAAACCCCAGCAATTTAATTTGAAGGAGAGATGGCTGGAAAGTTTATATCAAAAACCCTTTCTCATTGTTAAAATTGTGGAAATCCAGAAGAGGCTGCTTTAAAGGTCTGATGACATCAGGGATTTTGAAGAAGAGCTGAAACAAATGCTATGGATGCACTAGGAATGCTTCAAAATATCTCACCAGGCTTAGTAATTTTCCAGCCCTTCATTCTTATGATTTTTGACTGACTGTTATCCGTAGTTACAATCTGTAAATTTAAAAGAAGGATATGATATCAAATAATTTGCCAAAGAGCCTCATTAAACCTAACATTGCAAGATTGACCAACTTACCATTGGATAAGCTCTGTAGAGCCCCAATTTATTTTTGAGAAAAACAACCTCAGTCATCTCTATTTGGATTACTCCTATTTTTTCATCCCAGGATGAGTAGTTCTGCGAGCATGGGTTGGAATCAGAATCGTGTTCCCCATGTGCCCTCCAGAATCAGAATTCCCCTCTCCTGCTTCCCATATTGTTTCTCAGTTCTTTGCATTTTGCTGCAAATGAGACATGAAAAATGCCCTTAGTTTTGCGTAGGTTTTTTCTTTCTTTTATGGATGCACATGCCTTGTCTCTGGAAGGAAGAGGAGCAATGATCAGCACCCCTTTAGACTAAAAACTGTCAGAGCGATGTCTCTTCTCTCTGCTTTTGGGAGGTATCCCAATTATAGAGCTGCAGCAAAAGGAAGGGAAGGCACCACTCCTTTCCTTTCATTGTTAGCCTGTTAGTAATAGCCATTCTGCAGCAAAATGGAGGATAAAATTACTGAATGCTTGTTAGATCAAATCTCTTTTGGGCTTGGTTTCAAGGATATTTACTTTGGAAGAAAATCCAACCCCCTTTCCCCCCCTCCCCCCAAAAGGTAGTTAATAACCTGTTCAGCCACAATGACAGAGTTTCTAAGCAGGAAAAGATGTGGGCATCTGTGTGCACGATTCTAGTCAGAAAATTTGAGGGGTTTATGGCATTTCAGGCATACAAATGCTATTTTGGATGACAACCTTACTGACTTATTTTTCTTTTATTTTCTGTACTTTGCAGCAAAGACAGCATCTCCTGCCATGTTATGTGGAATGCCTGCTTCCATCTGCAAGGCAAGGGCTGTTTGGGTTTTCTTTTTTTTCACATTTATGTAGTAGCACACATAATACCCATATTTCTAGAACACGGTACTTATGTCGCCCTGTGTCAAGTTGCATAAATATACTCTGCAGAGAAGGGAAGGTGAGAGATGCAAGCAGTCTTTTTGTATTGAAGTATGAAACACTCAGTCTATAACCTTCAAAAACCATTTTAGGGGCCTAGAAAGGATTCCCAGTTTTGCTTAAATTTTCAAGGTTAGTGAGCCTTTCATAATCATCACTTGTATGTGTGTAATGAAATTACTGTTTTAATCCTGGAATGATTCAAGCTACTATTTTATCTCGTTACTATAAAGTTCTTGGGTTTGATAGTTATGAAGCAAAGTTCGTTATTCTTGTAGTCGAATTTATGGCAATTACTATATTGTTTTATTTGACAAGAAAATTAATTAATAGCATAAAGAAGTATTCTGTTTCAAACCGAACAAGAGAATTCAGACCTAGATGAAAGATAGGCAAAATGAGATACCTGTGATCACTTGTCTTAATCTCTGAGAGCGGGGTTTAGATCTCTGAATGTTTAAAAAATGCATACCAACAATACTTCCTAAATAAAATGAATGGGAATCTAAATATGTATTACTAGGAAGCAGCAAAATTTTCTGTGTTTAAAGAACAGCTTTCAGTTGCAAATCAAAATAATAGCTACAACAGAAGAAAGGAAAAATGCAAACATCTTGGAAAAATAAGTAAACCTAATAAAATAGATAGGACTTTTTTGACATGTTTGGGTAGTGTATAAAGACTTAAATATTGCAAGTAAACCTCTACTGACAAACAAAACTCCTGCAAAACTGTGAGGCCCTAACCTACTAGCACTAAACTGTGATCCAGCATTCAGAATAGCTGGTTCTGGAAATATGGTTACATGCAGAAATAACCTCTGTGGTTTCTAGCTGTGAAATAGTGCTAAAATAAAATCTTTCAAGGACTTCTCTGATACAGCATTTTATCAAATTAATACAATGACTGTTGTTTCAGTTAAAATATTGCATTGTTTGCTTTGCTTCGCTCCCTAAAACTTCTTTCTCTCTGAAGGAAAGCTGAGCAGTGTGTTACATCAGTTACAACATGGCATGCACCATGGTTTGGTGTCTGCGATTTGTTTATCTCCTTGTTTGTCAGTACTTAACCTTACGACTCAAGAACCATTATGTGCCCAATTAACTTTGGTTTATATGCTCTGTGTGTTTTAAGTGTGCAGCGTTGTTTCTTGAGAAAAATTACTTTTCTACAAAACTGTGATAATTTCATTCAGCACAGGCCACACTGAGATTATTACCTTATCATGGGTCAAAAGAGAACAGATGTTGCTACTGAATATAGGGTCAGGAGGGACAGATTTGATTATGGAAGGCAGTAATACCTTAGCTTCTTTAAAACTGTACCACATACTTTAATGTTACTAAGGGACCTCTACAAGTTAGAAATATTCAAAATTATCTTGGCCTACCACCTTTATTAATTGGAACTACTTTTTAATGGTTGTCACGAAATTCGTAAAGTTGGTGCCTCTAATTTCTTTTGGCAAAGAAACTTGAGAAATTAACTTGGTTGAGAAATCAGAGTACAGAAAAGTGCCCAGTATATAAAGCAATTAATTTTTGCATGTTCTTGTTTGTGAAATTTCTTGCTAAGATGATAATACTTAAAAAAATATCTTTTAGGAATCTGTAAATACAATTTTTGTGTTTTTCAGTTTCTGCTTTTTCAATGCAGTATTGTGGTATAGTCATTACCTGACCATTACTCAGATTTTAGTGAGATGGTCATTACTTGGAATATAAATGCAACTTTAACGTAGTACATTTGTTTTGAAAATTGCAGTTCATTACATTGTCTGAATTTATGTATTTATTTAGATTTTTGGAACAGTAAACATTCATTTGAACCCAGAACTTTTGACATAATATAGAACTTATCATAAGTGCAGCACTGAAAGGCACTCCTGCTGAAAAATCATTCCTTTGAACATTTTCAGTCTCACCGATTCTACTATGTACAAAGTTCTGAAAAAAATAAGGTTGTGCAATGTAATCTGGAGGCCATCAGAACCAGGCTATTTCAAGGTACAAGGAAAGTATGAATTTTAAAGGTGTGGAGCCTCCCCTAAGAATGGGCTGCATCCTCCTCCTTTACTTTCAGATTTTAAAGCTACAGTCTGATTTCCCCTACTATTTCCAAGAGAGCAAATGTGGCCTCAGAGAATCGACAGTCTCCTTGAGGAAGCCTACAGTTGCCAATAAATTTGAGTGCCTAACAATCTACCCAAATGCTTTACCTCTTGGCTACTCCATCACCACTCTTTTTGCTTTTGGCTACTTGTAATTAAAAGAATGACTCCATGTATAGCAATGTTTGAGGATTCTTTCCAAATAGTTGCAAGACTAAATATCTTTTGAGGGGAATGGTGTAAATGTAAAGACTGTCAGTACCAAAGTGAGTAACCTGAAGACCCGAAGAACAGACTCATTCCAGTCATAGATAAACCAAAATTTGATTTCTTATCTGTAACAAGACATCCAGCTGAAAAAAAAAGAAACAAAACTAGTTGCAAGACACCTTCAGACTTTCTTTTTCCCCTCTGTGAAGCTTAGATGAGAAGCGTCAAAATTATATGTAATGAAACTCTCAGCTAAAAATATGATAATCTTTTTAATGCCACAAAGACTAAGCACATTAAATGGTGTAATAATTTGTCATCCCAAGAGAATGTGTGTGAAAACTCATGGAAATGTGATAATGGATGCTGATGCTGATGTATGAACCTTTTCCAAAATGTACAACCTCCTCCTCTGCCATGCAAAGGAACTAGTGAGCATTACATGTTCAGGAAACTGATATAATCCTTGGCATAAACATGGTTTTTAAAATTTGGCTATCTGCTTTCTCTTTTTGTTTAACTGTCTTTGTATGTGCTGGGCAATGAAAATTGAGGACATGCCTCCTGAAGAGGAGACATTTTTCCGCACTGTAGGCCTCTTTGTGTCCATTATAGTGTCATACAACTGATCTGGACCTACAATTTGAAAGAAGCAATATATGTGCCTTGGGTATGTAAACAACTTCTCTCAATGAGACAATAGTGAACCTCCGTGCTCTCTGCTTTTTTAAGGAAAAGTCACTAGAGAAGTGGTGTTTGTCTTCTCTTTATTGTAGCCAAGCAGCAACTGGGAAACAAGAACATATAGCCACTTCAGAAATACACCCATGAATCCCAAATCAATGATGAACCAGAACTGTGAAATTTCCCTAGGAGAGAAATGTCCTAAAACAAGTGATGAGACAAAATTATAGCTAGACTATAGGTCTAGAACTTGCCATATTGGGTCTTCAGTAAGAACCGTTGTTGCAGTGTCTAGTTTAAACCTTGGACACTTGCTTAGCAATGGAAAGCTACCAGGCTCTCTAGGTGGATCCTTTCCTTTACATAATGAAACAGCAATGAGCCATACCTTCAAAAACGAAAAAAAGAAAATAGCACTAAACAAGTAAAGTTTTTGTGATATGTGCTGAATTGTGAAGATTTTTTGCAGAATGTTTTACATGCTAACTGAATGCATAGGAAGATATTTCCTAATTCTAAACAAATAAGCACTCTTGAATTTTAAGTATTTACAGTTATTAAAAACCAATTAGTAGTCAACAGAAATAAAACAATTATAAAAAAAGGGTAAGTAGGAGGTTTTATACCACAATCATCCTACATGGCAATGCTGGCTTACAGTTCCTCAAGGACTGCTCAGGCCTATAAAGATTTTCATAGTAGCAGAACACATATTATTAGTTACAGGTTTATTTGAAACTTAGCTCAGCTGGTGGAACTCATGTTCCCAAAATGACTTTTTTTTTTTTTTTTCCTGTTGTTTTGTTTTTAATAAAAAAAATGTCTATAGGGTCTCCTTGTCCTAAATTACTATGGTGACAAAGCAGATCTCTGAACATAAAAGCATATCTGCAGCAACCCAACAGAACAGAAGGTTACATATTCAGCATAGAATTTCTATTCTAGGCTGACACCATGGGAATGAATTAATATATTCACATGAAAGTATAGACTGCTGTAAGAGTAGCAGACAAGCCAAACCATGCATGCTTGGCTTGTGGAGTCCTTAGCACTGCAGAAGGGAGGAGACAACTTATTAGCAATGCTTGTTAAAGTCTGCTGGAATGCAGTAATATAATAAAATCCATTAATAACTATACCCAAAAAGAGAACGTGACTTAGCATATTTTATTTCCTTTTATTTCTCATGTTGGAGATCAGGACAAAGTCAAAACTATATCCATAGAGTCACATATTTTAACCTTAAATTGGTCTCTATCAGACATGAAATCTGTTTTACTACATAATCCAGAGCATACCCACCTGTCCATATCCCTATAACTGTTGTTGTCGGGATAGCTATTTTCTTACTTTGTGCCACTTTCAAAGAGAAGGTTTTTGAGCCTGTTGTCTTTGGCTGAATGTGTAAGTGGTTTTGGAACCATGGAGAAAGGAGTAGAAAAACAAACTTGGTGCAAACAAAACTATTTAACTGGGCCCCCACCTTGTGATTTCAGCTTCCCATTCTTGCTCTTTGCTAACAGACTACTTTTTCCTTCTGCCTAGACTTGTCCGAACATCACTTCTTAGTACCACTGATTTTCATCATTCGGCTAAGAGTGACTGGCAATTGCAGAATGTGGATAATTATGTCCTAGTGTCAGGAGTAGCTTAAAAAAAGTGGAAGTTTCTATTTTTCTTCCCCTTTTCTTTCTGCTGAAAACTTTCTAAACTAAGTATGGCCATCCCTAGAGGGAATATTTCTCAAAAAATGTAATATAGATAATTCATCAAGTTGAAATAGAATAGCATAATAAAACTGGGGGAAGAATATTCTGTAATAGAATGCAGGAAAGGCAGTGACATGGTGACATTATTCATATAGACAAGCACTAGTGAGATGGAAGTTTAAAAAGCTTGCTATAGGCATGTTTTAGTTTGCTGTTCAGTACAGCTTTCCAGTGGTTTTGTTGTTGTTGCTGAAGAACAATAACCAAAATAGCCATTAGGAACATGGGATAAAAAGAAATCTTATTTTTTGTCCCCTCTGAAAGACTTCTGATGCCTCACCTGGAACAGGATCAGTCTGGCTGTGTACCCAACAAGGTGTCTCTCTGCTGCAATTGTGTTTTGTTTTAGCAATGGTGGGTTCCTGCAAAGGTGTCTGTGCATGTGGGTAGGCTGTAGTGACTTTAAAAAAACAAAAATAGTTTTTCATTCCTTCAGGTGTCTAGGTTCTGACTTTTAGCTTGGCACTTGAAATCCTGTACTGTTGTCCTCTCAGCCCCTTATTTTCTAGCAATGTTTTCAAGTTCCTTTGTCGGGTTTTTGTCAAAGTACAGTCTAGTATTTCCCCCAAAGGAGAGATTTTCCATTTTCTTTTGCCACTTTCATTCACTCTATGTGATGAATGTGGTAAGATCCAATGGCTGAAGTCATCCTGTTTCTCCATCCCTTGCTCAACCTCCTACATTTGCACAGCTGTAGATGCTTATGACTGCCAGACAGCCCACCTCTTGCTCCATTCATCCATTCATCCTTTCATCCCTTTCATCCTTGTTTATCTCCTGGATAAACGATGGCAGAAGACCTCTGATTCCTTTTATTGCACTTATTCCCCCTCTCATGTCCTCAGAATCATCTTTGAGGACAGAATATTAAGACTGGACATGCTTGTAAGTTTATATTTAAGCCATTTTAGAAACCACTGTGTTTGAATTTTCCTGCATCCGTTACCACTAGTATTCTTTAACCTTCTTTTAACTCTTCATTTTGCTAAGAAGGTTGGAAGTTTTTACCTTCCAAGCTTGAAGGGCTTCACCCCCTTTTCTATGCTTTTTTTTTGTTTTTTGATATTGAGAAGGAGGTAAAAGAGACCAAGAAAACAACACTTTAAAGTTTTGAGTGCCCTCTCCACCCCTCCAAAGAATGTGAGAGCCCAGAGAGACAGCTGTGTTTTTTCTGTGGAGATTTGTTTTCCATTTGATCAGGCTAAGATCAGTCAGGGTGAGCAAAAGGTGTTTGACAAGTAACCCAAAATTTAAACCATGCTTCTATGTGAGCTTTATTTTTTTTCCTTGAGGATTTATTTTCTTTAATATTATGAAGGACCAATAGCACTGTCAACTATAGAAGATTTGATCTTGTGGTGCAGTGTGCCAAGTTTTATAGGATCAGGCAGGGCATGGTGAGGATTTTTCTGGTCGTATTTTATCTTCATAAATTTATAGCCTCAGCTTTCTGTGCTTGGCTTGAGCAATGAGGGCTCACAGTTTCCACTGCATTCTCTCCAATAGAAGAAGAGTCTAGCCCTTCAGTATCCTTCTTCTGGTTCCCAGCTCACAAGTTCAGGTGAAAGACAAGTTCCTGAAAAACTCTGTGATCTCTACTGGTTGTCTTTTCTTTAATGGAATTCAACAGCAATGATTTGTCAACTTTGGTTTTGTTCACTTATGGAAAAGCAAAGTAGGTTCCAGGTTCAATGTGATAACATTTTGTTGCTTGAGAATAATGCATCTTTGATCAATACCATGTTAAAGGAACTTGCCCTGACACAGTAGACTGGTTTCTACTGGTTTTACTGAAGATTTGAAAACCAGGAAAGTTCAAACATAATATGTATAGACTCTGGGCACAGAACTATGTCAGTAGATTGGTGACATACTATGTGTTATGGCATGATGGTAATCCTGTAGTGGGTTGACCCAGGCTGGGTGCCAGGACTGAGGAGAGAAAATATAATGGAGGGTTCATGCGCTGGGATAAGGACAGAGAGAGATTGCTCACCAAATACTGTCAAAGGCAAAACAGAGTAGAATCAGAGGTATTAATTGAATATATTACTAACAAAAACAGAGCCAGATAATGAGAAGTGAAAACAGATCTGAAAAACATCTTAACTCCACCCCTTCCTCCTTCCCAGCTCTACCTCCTTCCCCAGTGGAGCAGGGAGACAGGGAATAGGGCTTACAACCCCAGTTCATCACAGGTTGTTTCTGCTGCTGCTCAGGGAGAGGAGTGTCGCTGTTCTCACCGCGGAACGGAGGAGNCTCCGTGAACTTCTCCAATATGAGCCCATCCCACAAGAGACACTCTTCCATGGGGTGCAGTCCTTCAAGGACTGGCTGCCCCAGCAGTGGTACCCCATGGGGTCACAAGCCCTAGCAGGAAACCGGCTCCAGCATGGGCTCCTGTCTCCATGGGTCCCCAGGTCCCTGCCAGGATCCTGCTCCAGCACGGGCCTCCCACAGGTTAACAGCCTCCTTTCAGGCATCCACCTGCTCTGGCACAGGGCTCCTCCCTGGGCTGCAGGTGGATCTCTGCATCCCTGTGGTCCTCCATGGGCTGCAGGGGCACAGCTGCCTCACCATGGGCTGCACCATGGGCTGCAGGAGAGTCTCAGCTCTGGCACCTGGAGCACCTCCTGCCCCTCCTTCTGCACTGACCTTGGTGTCTGCAGAGCTGTTCCTCTCACATGTTCTCACTCTGCTCTTCTCAGGCTGCAATTATATCTGCACAATAACTTGTTTCCTTCTTCTTAAGTATGCTATCACAGAGGCATTACCACCATTTCTGATAGGCCCAGCCCTGGCTAGCAGCACGTCCATCTCAGAGCTGCTGGGTTTGACTCTGCTGGACATGAAGGAAACCTCTGGCAGCTTCTCACAGAAGCCACCCCTGTAAACCTCCTGCTACCAAAACCTGGCCACACAAACCCAATACAATTCCTAATTTCAGCTCAGTCCATCTCTGTTATAAAGATGACACAAAAATAACAATTATGGAAGAAGAAAGGAAGAAAATACACCAGATGCTCATAGTGTGGTAAGAAGAGAATGGAATGACTTGATATTTTTCAGTTAGAATCTGGGGTTCTGGAAATACTTGATGTGTTGGTGAGGGAGGAACACATGCATCCTTTTTGTATGGGGGAGATCCTTGAGTTAACTGGGTGCAATCAGCTTCATGATCTAAGGGATTTCTTCTTCCTGGTCCACAGGAGACAAATCTGGTGGTCATGGAGAGTGGTTTGCCTTAGTTCCCAGAGGAAAGGAAGGAAAGCCAGATGCTTGAACAGGCTATGGACTGAGCGGACTACAAAGCTCCTGTTTTTCTTGTCACAGAACTTATTCCAATCCCAAACTTTTATTTTTTTCTGCCTTGTCAAGCAGACTGGGAGCTAAGTGTTGTCACAGTGAATGCTGCTATTTCTGTCCTGTGTGTTAGCTGGGATAACTTTAGACCAATGTCCATTATATTACACAGCTGTCCAGGAGCGGTCATTCCAGTATGACCTTCAGATTGACCAAACTTCTTGTTGCTGGCAGTGTTCCCCTGGGACAAAGCTGTTGCTGTGTTTTGTGGAGTGTATTATAAGTCTTCTTTCTCCCTGCCTGCTCGCCCTACCTGTACCCAGTGTGCTTTGCAGAAATGAACTTAACGCTTCAAAGGGACTACTAGATGTTTCCCCATACATGAAGAGTCTTGTTTCTGTAAAGGAAGCAGAATGAGGCTAAAGTTATGTTTTCTTAATCTATAATAGTAATCACAAATTAATCATGATATCAATGTATGGTGATAAAATACTATGGGGAGACAGGTTGCAAATGCTGTCCTCTATTTATCATGTAGCCTCCTTTCTTTGAAATGAAGTAATCATTCCATATGGGCCTACAAAGTTAGGGAAGGGCCTAATGACACTGTAAACTAAAAGGCATCCATGCCTGTAAAATAATGTTCTTTTTCTCAGACATTTGTGAACATTAACTGGTAACCTCTCACAATGACCCTTTGAGATGCTTTCATCTGTGTTTGACAGAATGGGAAATAGATAAAAAACTATGAAAGAATGGAGGAAAGGTCAGAGAGTAAAATTTGTGAAATCATGTATATCCCTGTTCTATCTTTCTAAGTCAATGACCTTCCCTATGTCCTTCAAAGCAATCTATAGTAGTTTTACTTGTATCTCTAATGTTTCATTCAACATAGTATAAGACCATGAATAATGAAATTTACACTATATAGGCAGGGTAGCTATTGATTTACACAAGGTATGTCTCATTTATTAATCTGTAAATACTATGCAAATATATGCATGACAAGAAATTAAATCAATGCCTGTCACTTCTCTTTTCAGTCTGCATGCTTTCATGAGTATAAATTTGACATTAATATTAGTTTACAGGAATGTACTTGCTGAGAAAGCAATGATTTACACTGGTGTGCAAATCGCTCATATGAGCAGAGGGTTTTTGAAAACTGTGTGTGTAACCTGGACCTGCTGTCCCTTGAGTGCCATTTTACAGATGATCTTAGATCCATTCACTACACTGATTGTTAAAGTATAATGAGGGAAAGGGAAAACTCACTCAATTTTTAAGATCTTGTGGATAGTCTCTATCTGAAGGGTAGAAGAATTAAGCATTAGGGTTGGGCAGAAAACATGCCGAACAGAGAGTTTTGGCTGGAACTCAGGGACAAAAATAGAGTTTGTGACCTTTGGAAGAAGAGGCAGGAAACTCAGGAGGACTACAAGGTTGTCATGAGATTATGTGGGAAGAAAAATAGGAGGGTGAAAGCCCAGCTAGAAGTTAATCTGGCCAATGCTATAAAACACGAAAAATAATGTCTTATTAATAAATAATAAATATATCAGCAACAGAAGGAGCACTAAAGAGTACTTCTGTCTTTGACTGAACGTGGGGGGAAACACAGTGACAAAGGATGAGAAAAAGGCTGGGGTACTTAATGCCTTCTTTGCCTCAGTCTTTAATAGTAAGAGCTGGATACCAGCCATCTGAGCTGGAAGACTGGGATGGGGAGAAGAAGGAAGCCCCCATGATCCACGTGGAAATGGTCAGTGACCTGCTACACCACCTAAACATACAGAAGTCTGTGGGGCTGGATGGCATCCACCCAAACGTACTGAGGAAGCTGATGGAAGTTCTCACATACCCACTTTCCATCATTTACCAGCAATCCTGGTTAACTGGGGAGGTTCCAAGCGATTGGAGGTTAGACAGTGTGACACCCATCCATAAGGTGGGTTGGAAGAAGCATCCCAGGAACTACAGACCTGTCAGCATGGCCTTGGTGCAGGGGAAGGATATGGAGCAGATCCTTCTGAGTGCCATCATGTGGCATGTACAGGACAACCAGGGGATAAGGGACAGCCAGCATGAGTTCATGAAAGACAGGTCCTTCTTTACTGACTTGATCTCCTTCTATGACGAGCTGACCTGCTTAGTGGATGAGGGAAAGGCTATGGATGACGCCTGCCTGGACTTTAGTAAAGCCTTTAACGAACGCCATTTCCCAGAGCATTCTTCTGTGGGAACTCATGGCTGCTCACGACTTGGACTGCTGGTGCACTGTTGGTGATGGGAGGGAAATATCTATAAAGAATTCTAGAAAAAAATATTTTGGGGGTTCTTCTTTGCTCTTTGCTGGATAGCTTTGTGCTTTTCACTCTTTACAGAATACCTGAACATTTCTTGATATAGAGTGGGACACTGAGAATCAGTGTCTGAGTAATAACTATTTCGGTGCTAATATTTATAGCTTTTGCTTAGTGATATATTAGGGAACAGACATTTTCCATATCTGAACATGTTTGAGTTCAAGCATGATCTGATACATGTTTTTTCTGAGAAAACCAATGGCTTTTTTTTTAGATAGTTGTATGTAATGGAATATCTGCTAAAGGAAGGTATTGAGTCATGTGATAGAAACACCATGAACAAATTCAAGATACTTGTTTTTAAGAAATGTATGGTTTTGTTTCTCTAAGTTGTTTTTTTTTCTTTCACTTTTTAAATCAGGTTTTCACCTTAGGATCTTTAGATATTCTGAAACAAAAAAGATAAAAAAATATTGAACTGGATATTGTGGTCTGAACATTTTCTGCATTACTATGAGATGGAAGTGTCGTAAGAAAAAAATCCCAAAATGTATTTTTAAAGCACAGCTTTGAGGACTCCAGAGGTTCAGTTAAGCATTCAGCATGAACATCTGCAGGTTTGAATCTCAGGCTTCCCTGATGCAATGACCTCATTTCTCTACAAATTGGTCTCTGTACTCAGCTGGTTGTAGGTTAGTTAAAATCAACCTCTCTCTGCTAAGAGTCGTACTTCAAAAATTCCTTTAGAAGTTTTCACACTGAATACATTCCCACCTATCAGTTCACACGAACCCATCCCTATCTTCCAGGGACAAAAAAATCTGAACTAAGTGTTGATGGAGTTGTATGACCCATTGAAGCCCAGAGCTATGTGAAACTGGCTTTAATTTCTAAAAATCAATAATACATTTAAGCTGTGTGTGCCTCTGATAGTCGTCCCCCAGTAAAGAAGCAAATGTACTCAGTATAAGAGGTGAAAATAGATTTTCGTTCAATTTTAGGCTGAAGTAGTGTTTCTGAATATAGCTCTGATAACAAAGCTCAGTTGTTGGGTTTAAGTGAAACAGTTGTGTAACACAGTGCAGGCAGCTGAGCTGCTGCAGTGGAAGAGAAAGACAAAACCGTTTAGGCAGGGTTTTTAAAATAAAAATTAAGACCTTCTGGAGGTGAATCACTTCCTGATGGGCTGATAATGCTACGAAATCTGTTTGTTTTAAATAATGCTGGTGATATATGGAGCCCATTGTATGCCACAGTCATTTGATGGTGTGTGATTCACAACACAATTTCCTTCCCATTGCAAGCCTTTTGTGTCAGTCAGAGAAAAGAAATAACAATCTATCCCTGGGTCTGTATTGTCCTGTTTAGACCACTTTGGAAAGCTACAAAGTGTCCTGGATAACACGGATTGAATGATAGGTTTTCCTAGATTTTTTTTTCAGATATTGTGAGCTTCTCATGCAAACCCAGTATAAAAAAATAAACATACCTATGCTATTGATATTCTACTATCCCTGCAATGAAAAATACAGCAAGAAACATATATATATCTATAAAAATGTAGACATGTCACATTTCAGAAGTCTGCATTTGCATTGTTCTTTCCTCAGTTAAACATTGCAGCACATTTTTGGTGTACATCCCTTACTGGTTTCTTAAAACAGTGAGAATTAACATCCCTGTGGGCTGCACTCATAGAATGACTTTGGCTGTCTCTGCAGTAGTTTTCAACCCTTGGTTAGACCTCCCTTAAACCATCCTTCTTGCTTTGATACCAAAAAGAGGTTCTCAATTTGCCACATTTGTCAGTATTTACTTTTTAGCCTGCCAATAACTTTAGCACTTTTAATTGATTTACCACTGATTCTTCCTTACCAGAGGAGCGACAAAAGATCACATGAGTGCACTGTACCAGTGAGTTGTGCCTCTCCTGTAGAATCACCTCTAGACATTGTGGAGGAGCTCAGTCTGTCTGTAATGTGTAATTTTGGTAATTAGAACAAGAATAAGGCTAATAGCAAAACCTTGTGATACAACATGAAAGCATCACTTTTTCGAGGTATTTTTTAGGATACGTTTTAATTCTTCAGGCTGAGTGACATGAAGTAATTGAAGAAACAGTGAAAAAAGAGTGAAGCTAAGCATTTTATTGTTGTTTTTTAAATTATGTTTGACGTTATCTAATCTCCAGATGTCACAAAAAGAACAGTGCTGCTACAGCAAGAGAGAACTTGTGTTTGCTGTAGGGAAGATGATAAACAGTTGTGACTTGAGTTCTGTGAATATGTTTGTATAGGAGTCAAGGAAATTCAGAACCTGCTGCAAGAGTCAGAATAGAAAGCTGGTTTGGAGCAGAGTTAATTTCATTACTGCATTAATCTTACTTCTGAGCTTGTTTAAAAGAAGCAGACTTGGAAATGACTTTGAGTTCTGCAGGAAGATAATTTTAATTTTATGGGCCACTTTTACTCAGAAGTAGGCGTTTTGCAGATGAAAGCATATGGTGTTGGAATTCTCCCTGTCTGTTATGAGGACTGGATGATGCCAGCACACTCTCCTGCCTTCAAATGCTATGGCACTTTGTAGAGTTTCTGCCTATTAATATTGTACTTTCTTTGAGAAGAACCCACTATAAGAACCAGATACTGTGAAAAGCTTGTTAGTGGATCACAATGAGGTTAATAACTACTCTGCAATACTCACCAGCTTCTGTTAGCCACTAATGCTCAAGAGCTTTAACAAAGATTAACCACTTTCTCAGGGGCCTCTGAAAGCACGCAATCAAGAGCTGTATATAATTTTGTGTACACAAAATACTAAAGATGCTTCCTTTAGGATTCTAACATCTACCTTGCAACAAACCATCTAGAAAACAGAACTGTGTCTCTTCAAAACCTTCAGACTTCCTGAGGTTCAAAGGCTGTGAAGGGTTTTGGCATCAGTTCCCCATCTGTTGCAAGAAGTAGCAATTTTAATCATGAATATACTTCATGGAGCCTTCAGGTCTGATCATTCAATGACATATTTTGCCTACTGGTTCAATCATATTTTTTTACATTAGTTAAAACCAAAAACAAACAAAAGAGTTCCTCACAATCATGACCTTGCAGTAATATCAGACCTTTCCTTTTCTACTGAAATAGGAAAATGTGGGTAGTACATTGCTAGTACAGGAGGTTGTTAAAATCTGCAGGCCAGGCTGTTCCCAGCCTGGCTCGCAGGTTATCGGNCCTGTTACAGGACTTGAAACTTCTGTGAGTGACATGCAAGGGGTATGTTGCTATGCTATAGGACAGCAACAGGAGGTATTGTAGCTTACTCAGATATAGTGTTGCAAAGCAAACTTATTCTTGCTCATATTCTTTTAAAAGTTGTGTTGGGTAGTTTTTTCTGCAGTTCTGTACACTATTTTAGTCTATTTCGGGCTATGTGACATTCACATGACATAGTAGCGAGTTTCTGCTATTCAGTTCCTTCAAATGAAATCAGAGGACTGAGATGCATTAAGTGCATCTGAATTAATAAAAATAATGTTTTATGGATACACTTAATCCTTCATTTATCAATTAAGAATTCCAAGTGCTGGGATATCTGTAGTGTATCCAATTTAAACTTGTTCTTAAAGAGGAAAATTTGTTTACTTCTTATGTGGGTATTTAATAATGGTAAACGGATTATACAGTTATTTTCTCTCTTTTCCAGTTAGCTAAATCTTGTCATTATTACTGCCTCTCAAAACTGTAGCCAAAGCTGCTCTTGCAGATCCTGCCATTCATGAGGAGAATTGATTTCACCTGTACCTTCTAAGCTTTAAAATCAGCATGCATTTTTTATTATCTGTTCTCTTCTGTGCCAGTAAAACACTTCATTTATACATTTTTTTTTAGAAATGCTACAGTACGACAAATCACTGAGACTGTGATTTAATTGGAAACACCAACTGTTTATCTAATATCCTGTTGAAAAGCAAGACATATAAGTTTTCCTTGATTCTTAAGGAACACACATCTGCCTCCTACAATGTCTGGTAGATGGTATATTGTGATTGTCATTAGTTATTTCAGTTGCTGATATCAGAATGACTCATACAATTATCTGGAAGTACAGAGCTATTCAGTACTTGTACTAAACAGAGACTATTTGAACACATGTTAAGTTTCAACAAAATCCGTGAATTCATCCATTTCCTTTATGAATTAGAATCATATATCAAAGAATATCAGTGCCATTTTGTGGTTTAACTGCTATTATTTAAACGGCTCTTATGTATTTTGTCTTGAAAACAACTCCAAATGCAAATACATTTTATAGAAAATGGTAAAAAAATCCTCTTTGCTCCTGACATGAGGATTCAGCCACAATGAAAAGTCATCTGCCTTCTGGGAGAGAATGACTTTTTCTGCATTTTTCTCTAACTTGCATTCTCCCTTCTTGTGCCTACTGAAGCTGAGGCTGAGTAACAAAGATACCATACACAGCATTCCAGTCATTACTGCTCCTGGTAAAAAGTACAAGACTAATTTACCACCATTTACCTACATACTTCTGTCCTTAGTGATTTTAATTCATCTTTAATCAAGTGAGATCTTTTATTCTGAGGAAATCCCTGTCATAAGATGTTGACATAGTTAAGGGGGGCCATCACAACACCTTCATGCGATTCCTAAGCAGTTTGTTCAGTGTTGCATTAGAGTGTGTTATAGCAAGGCAGGAGGTGGTTACACTGGGTGCCAGCCCCTTGGGGGTCTGTTTTATTAAGGAGGTTAACTGAGATGTCAAAATGTTAAGATACAAAGATGGCAGGTCACATGTCACCAGGCAGAAGGATACACTGCTGCCACCTTTGCTGTTTCCTGCACATGCATATGCACCTGGTGGGTACCACGTAAGTACCTCACTAACAATAATAAATCAGAGATCGGTAAAAATCTTCAGCAAAAACTCCGGCATATTTTTCAGTTCAGCTTTCCTAGGAATTAAGGAAACATTTTGTCTTAGAAAAATTGGTACCAAATTTTCCCCATTCGGCACTAATTCTCTGTCAGTTCTCCCACCTCATCACCTGCCTTCCCTGCATTTTTACTTGACCAGCACCTACACTTGATTAAGAAAAACTGTGGTATCTTAGGTACCATTTTATGGCTGCTGATAGTAAGTGCTCCTGGATTAATCAACATTGTTAACTATTTAGCTTCTTTGCTGGTCATTCTTTGAAGTTTGTCGTAAAGGTTTTAGTTACCAAGGAAACAAACTTTTGGTAAAGAAAAAAATTATAATGCAAATATTGTCTTTAATGGGAAAGAAGAAAAGCTATTTTGTAATTTTTGTAGCAAAACTAATAGAAAAGGAGAAGTTATGTAATTATTGTCTCCTACTGTATTTCCAGACTGGATAAAGTAGCCATGTTATGTTTCCACCTTTGTGGAAAACAGATGACTAAATAAAATGGATCATTTTCTTCTTACACTGATTTCAGTGGCACTGCTTGCAAAAGACATTTTTAATCAGCATTAGAAAGGGTGACAGAATCAAGCAAAAAACTGTAGTGCCATGAAACTATTAGATCATTTTGCATCTTGAAGAGAGAGATCCTCCATTCAAGGGAGGCTGGATTTTAAATTCTTTCTGTTATTTATAGTGAATCTTTCCACAGTATGGTGTGTTTGAAAAAAATTACTTGTTTAAAAAAAATCATGGGGAGTCAGTACACAATCTGGCATAAGTAATTCCCAATTAAAATAAACAGAACCCTGAGCAGGAGGAAAAGAAATTCAAAGAGAAGAAACTTTAAAAATACCTGAAATGAAATTTTAAGCAGTCAGATACTAGTGCAATTAAAATTACTAGCCTGAAATTAACATTCTGCTGAGGGAAATATAGCAATTTAGGGGACCAGATAATTTTTGGTCATATTAATAGTGTCACATGGTCATGAACCATTCCCTTATCTAATATAGTAACACTCTTGCAATATGGAACACATTTGCCTTTTTAATTACTTAGCTGTTAAAAAAAATTACACTTTTATTCCCAGTGGATAGTTAACAAATTGTGACTTTTGCTTTGCTTCATTAGAATTGGGTAAACGTGACCTTGACATACTTCTTGGAGCTTCATCAAATGCACTCATGACAGAGGAAGGAGTTAATGACTCTGAATTGCTGTGTGAATTCTCCAGCATTCCCCAGAACCTTGTAACTGGCAGATAATTTTTTTTCTCTGTCTCTTCCTTTTATTGATGGCTTTTAACTTTCACACTTCTGCTTTTTATGGGGCAACTCCAGTTTGGGCACATTAAAGGGAAAGGTATTATGGAAATAAGATAAGTATGTTTAAAAAACTTCATCCATATCTACCCCGTGACAAAATAAACCAAACACAAAGCATTCTTCTCAAATTTCTGCCTGGAGGTGGTACTTAAGAATACAAATTGGCAAAATAAAACCCCAAATGGCTTAGGATAAGCTGGTTTATGGCTTCCACAGTTTGCATAGCCATTTTCTATTGCAATCTGAATAGAAGAAGAAAAAAAAAGAGTGCCATGCCCACCTACTACAGAACTATATATACGCAGAAGAAAATCCAGTTCATGTAATTATGTCTTAAAAATGCTGCTTAAGAATGAAGCTTTTAACTCTGCATAAACCAAGGCAGGGAGATCTGTGAGACCATCCCAACAGAATATGGCTCTAGTGATTGTATGTGAATGTGCAGTGCTATGGGCTTTCCAGATTATTAAAAGAGCCTCTTTACTGCAACACAGATTCAGGTTATCCTTTGACAGGACTAGAAAAAGTTCTCCTTGTCTTATGTCACAGAACCATGCCCCAGCTGCCTTGCTCAGGCTCTCCTGCTGCTGTCAGAAAAGAGCATATAGGGTCAGTGGAGTGAGATTCAAGCTCTGTTCACCTCAGATTGACATTAACAGCATATATTTTGGGATGATTTTGGGATGTGTCACAGGTTTGTCAGATCTGTCAGATCAAGACATTTCTCCCAGGAGCATCCCTAGATCCCTAGGTGTTATCTGATGCTGAGAGTTTTGCACTCTGCCTCATTTTTTTTTTCCCCTCTGGTTTCCTTATAAGCAACCACATTTTCAAAATGGAGATTGCTCTATTTATGTCTTCCAGTGTTTTCTGTGGGGGCATGCACACCTCCTACTTGCTCCATGTGATACTGAAAAGATATAATGAAAGCACAACTCACATTGGGGCACGTAGTGCAGGCTTAATGAGGTGGTTCTTCTTTAGACTGTTCCAGAAGGGCAGCCATATTTTGCCACAGTGAGTTAAGATAAAACAAAATAAGCAAATGCTTTGATTTCACTGAAAACTAATGTACTCTTGATTGCTGTTGGAACCAATTGGTGATCTTCTGTAATAATTTCAGGATTCAGCTGGAGGAACTTCTAACAAAGAGTCAGTGGTGCTCTAAGTAGTCTTAATTTAGTTTGACAGCTACTAATAGGCAACTACTCCTATCACAGGCACGTGAACAATTCATGCCTTTGGTCCATCAATTCTGTTCAAACAAACCCCACTTGTGTAAGTTCTGTGTTGGAGTTTTTGCTGGGCCATTATCCTTTGTACCTGTCAGCAGCTCTAATGCTGTTTGCCATTGGCTGCTTGTGGTCTCCTGCCCAACCAAAACTCCTCTGTATACAGCTTTTATTTTTTTCTCACTGTGGGGGATGGACTTATCCTCTTAACCAGGCCATTTTAGTAGTCTGTAGCACACCCTGTTATTAGACTGTCTTGACCTTCATTAACACATAGATTCATAAACCGGTATGTGCAGAACCTGTTGCTCAGTGCCCTCATTTACTCCACAAGAAATGTTTTCTCTTTCACGTAGCACACCATATCACCCACTGGCACCTTTTTTTCATCAGGCCTATCCCAGTGATTTTACCATTCCAATCATAAAAATTATTCTTTTTTAATTTTAGTGTTGCCAATTAAATCACATTTCTGCTTATCCACAGGAATTTCCATTTCACTCTTCTTGTTACCCTGGCATTTGGTATCCAAGAGACCAAACAATTTCTTGTGTTTGAGTTTGGTGTCTTTATAGTTCTGCTGGTCAGTAATAAATTGATTGTGACTTTATGTCCCTTTGCAGCCCTCTCTACATGTGTTAACTGTGTTCCAGCTAGTCTCCAGCTAGGGCTATACTGCTTACATATATGATGCAAGCTTTGCAGTTCACACGGGCCTACCATGCATGCTTTCTTTTCTGCTCTGAAAGGAAAAAAAAACATAAAGAAGGCAAGTCACAGCAGCTGTCTCCTCAGTGGCAATTTTTACTGACTAGTTTAGAGCTATTCTCACAGAAAAAAGACCAAAATATCTTTTGCATCTCTCCTGGCGTCTCCTTCACCTGCATTAGGGACCCTCTGTATATTTCTCATCATTACCATTCTTGTGCATTAACAAACAGGGAATCAGATTCCCCAGATTACTTTTTAGTAAGTTTATTTAATCCAAATAAAACACTTCCAAGTAATAATATTTGTTTTGGGGTTTCTAAAATGTTCAGGGCTTCTGAAATCTCACTTTGCAAGTTTTCCTTGCAACAGAAAGAGCTAGAAATCNTTTTTTTTTTTTTTTCCCCCCCCTAATGAAAACTGAGACTTTCATTTCAGGAACTGGAGCTTGAAGAAAAATACTATTATCAGGAGATAAATAGCAACAGTGGGGAAGCTGGCAACACTGTTATCTTGTGTGCATCTCAGGAGTCTCGGCAATCATATCCCAGCTTCTTGTTCAGAAAAGTTTGCTAGTTGACCAGAACAGATCTTCAGCCCCAGTGTAGCACCTGGTAGCTTGGTGAAACCGATTCAGCTTGGTCAGTTCCTACCTGGGGTGGTCTGGAACCATGCATGTACTGAGGAAAATTACTAAATTTGGGCATTTTTGAACTTGGAACAGCGGTTCTTAGTCCTGGATCTGAATTTCAGGCATGAAATCTGGATCTGAATTTCAGTTTGTATGTCCAAACTGGTTTAAGTCATAGTCCTTGGTATAAACAGATCTAAACCTGTGGGGAAGAGAAAGACATATTTGAAATGCAAATGAAAATACTGTCATTCTAACTCTCCCTAATGAAAATTCAGAACCTGCAGCAAACCCACACAGTTTCAATGCTGTTGAAGAGACTTTCTTCATGGATCATTGGCAGCTATTCCCTGTAGAAGGATGTTGGTTCAGTGGCAAGGGAGAGTGACTGTCCAGCTTCTCCTTAATGCCCCTTTTCATAATAGTACAACTTTATTGTCTGCTCCTTGCTCTTTCCTCGTCTACTGTAGTTTTAGGAAGTTCTTTGCTGTGACCAAGCAACATATGTTACCACTGCCGAATGCCTGATTCTGATCCTAACACACTGGCATGCATATTACTCGTGGAAATGGGAGAGCTGACTTACTGAGAAATACACTAAAGTGGATTTTCTCTGCTCAGTGACAGTGCAGGTGAAGGAAACCAACATTCAGAATGTGGGAAGTAGTTTTGTTTTTTTTTATTGTGCTGGGGACCTGTACCTATGACTTTGACAGTTGAGGGTGCTCAGCTGCTCTGAAAATGAGCCCCAGATCTTCTGCCCTCAGCGAGCTTTTATTGCTTTAGCTCTGATTGATGGGTTCAGGGAACTGGAGCCTAAAGATAAGTCTTTAATGGATCACTAAATTGTGACTGCCAAGCAAATTATTGTGTATGGGTTTTAGAAATTGTGCTACCTAGAAGACAGCATATTTCAGGAGTGAAATTTTACGCTGGAGGGAAAACAAAACAACATCATTTTCAGGGGTGGTTTTAATGGCTGATTTGTTCAGAATGTTTACTTGCTGCTGTCTCCTTTCTTTGTTCAGTCTTCAGCATCTCTCCTTTCTGCCATATGCATGTTAGTGAGGTAATTTTATTACCTCTCTTATATTATTTTGTATCGTTAAGATTTTTTTTTTCCATAGTTACTAACACTAAAAAGAGTACAGATAAATTTCTTATTGAAAGGAATATTCACAGATGTCATATAAGGGAGTTGTACTTTATGTGTATTTTGACAGCTTTATGAAGAAATAGCTTGGACACTGAAGTTGTGATCTCCTCTTTTGTCACTGTTATCTTCATAAACATTTAATGTGCAAAATTTAAAGGCTTAAAATAGCTTTTCTACACTGGGGTAACACTCACAAAACCTGGTTTTGCAGCACACTCACAAATCCTTTATCTGGACATAGAACTTATTTTTATAACAATATTAGTGTCCAATACCTATTTTTGTGTTGAGCATGTGTTGAATTGCCTTTGACAAGGATTGGAAGCAATTAAGTTTAACAACTGTAATAACATCTCAGGTATTGCTTGTCTATGAATTGTATCTATTGCTGTCTAATAACAAACCTGGAAACAGTACATATCTAAAGAACTCACAGTCATTAACCTTTATGTTGACAGGTCTGTTTAAAGGTTCAGAGGATGGCTGGTTATGTTTTGAACAATTTTGTGTGTGTGAGTTAGATTGCTTCTTTGTCATTATTTTTATGACCTAATTTGTATATGAAAGGTTTATTCAGTTTCATGTGATTTATTCCTGATGAAAACTTGTAGCCATAAGAAAACACACTCTTTCACAGTTTAGAAATACATAATGGTGCCCATGAATTGCAATGCATAAGAGACAGTATTTAAAAATATTTAAATTTTAAAAACCTGCAAACTACAATTAAAAATGCAGGTAGAAAATGAATTTATGGAAGGATTTGAATAAGAAAAGCCTGGAAAAAATGTGAAAATGTAAAAGAAAACTTTTCCTCAAAACCATTAGGAAATCAGAAATCTGAATTTGGTAATAAAGCAAAAATTAGAATTTGTAAACTAATTTCCATTTTGTAATAAAATACAAATGGCAGGTATATGTAATGAAGCACATGACAAATTTTGCAACAGATTTTTGCTTAAAAATCGACATGAAGCTGACTTTGATTACCTAGAGAAAGAGGAATATCTTGCTTCTGCAAATATCTTTTTTGTGTTGCTAATGGTAGTGTGAATTTGGATGAGAGAAAAAAAAGGTTGCACAGTCACATTTCATTAAGCCAAAAAAATACTGAAAAGAATAACACACATTTTCAAGGGTAGTATAGTAGACTTCTGGGTACCTTAGATGACTTCTAGTTTTATTTTGCTTGGGTAAGCATTTTGTGATCGTTACAAAGCCCTCATAGCAATGAAAAGTGCAGAGGGAAATGAGAGTCTGAAATGAAAATCATTAGTTTGCCTGGGATGTCTTCAAGAGAACACAGTGACACTGAGGTTTGCAATGTATTGTCCTCCAAATTACAAAATTTGTGCATAAAAAAAGGAGTAATAAGTCCCACTTATAGCCAGGAAAATGAATCAGGACTTACTAAATGAATGGTGATGGACAAATATATCCTATATAGCAGTCATTTTACTTCTGTGTCTTGTGCTTTTATTATCACACGTACTGGGTCATGTGTTGTCTTCTGTGTTAAACCCCCAAAATTATAAGATGCTGTTTTGACTGAGGCAAGGACTTTATAAAATAAATGTTTAGCTTAACTTTGCTGACAACATGGAATGGTGCCAGACTTTGAAATCTCCATGTCCTTCAAATAGTCTTTTCATGTTTGCTGGCTTCTGAGGTGGAATAAAAGATATATTTAGTGCTAGGATTTCTGAATACAACCTCATGTTCCATAAGGGCTCCTGAAGCATGGATAAAGAAACTTCTTAGACAGCCTTAGAGAGGGGAAAATGTTAGTGGTCTCTCACCAACAGAAGCATCTGAATATTGCAACACTGACTTAGACAGTCTAAGTTCTCTCCAGCTTCACATACAGTATATATATAGACAGATGGAAGAATAAAATTACATTAGAGTCAATACTGGAGAGTGAAAACTGGGAGTGCCAGAGAGGAACTTTTTTGTGAAATTCTACTCCTTTGTTTTCTCCCAAACCATTTTAACGATATTGTCTTTATAGCTTTAACACTGTTAGTACAGGCAGTCTCATTCCTGGAATGGGTAGACAAGGTCTGTAGGTGCCTAATCAGCAGATCATTTATGTGCCCTTCTGAGGACATATAAACCTGAAATTTGGTGTGTGTTGGATGCACACCTGGCTTCTTCAGACAACAGGAAAGAAAGCAAAACTGCTAATAATGCTTATCTAGAAAAGTGCAGAGTAATACTGAATGCAAATAACCCAGATGAAAGACTCCCTGGAAGGAGATATCTTGAAATCTGCTCTACATCCTCAGTCCTACAAGGAAGTTTATGTTTACTTGAAAACAATTAACAAAGACAGACAAGAAGGAGAGAAGCACAAGCGAAACCTCACAAAATACAAGAGGAGGGTAAGATGATGGTAGAGGCATTAGAGATGCCTTTTTCAAGTACAGCTAACACAGATTATGTTGGAAGAAGAAGAATTGTCCTAAAAGGAGGTCACAGTCAAAGATTTTCAAAAGCAAGGAAATCTGTACTGAGATGGAGACCAAGCATGGCATAAGATGAACTACCTGACAAATCAGTGTTTGCATATAGTATGGTAGCATGCAATAAAAACAAAGCAAGAAAGCTTCTTGAAAGAATTTCATTGAAGCTTTGGAACATGTTATTACAAATACCTTAATCACACGTTGGAAAATGTTAAAAGACAAAAACCAGGTTGCCCTTAGGATGGCAAAAACTTTCTAAAGAGTTCAAGTATATGTTCCTGACACCTCCTCATCACCTGCATGCCCCAAAATGCAGATTTGAAGTGTGTGGCTACATTCAATCTAGTTTGTTACAGGAATAGTATTATGTCTGGATAAACATTCTACATGAAAGGATCCTGTCCTTTTCACAGCAGCTCCAGGTCTGGGCAGAACTATGTATTTCAAAAGGTGCTCAATAGCCCATGTCGGTGCCCGGCCTCAGTCGGCCTTGGCACATGAGCGAGAGAGACTTCAGCGCTTTTGCCCATAACTCAGTCAGAGGTCACAAAGCTGGCATGTAAAGGTTGTTTATTCTAATGTTATCTATAGCTGCGATGTCCTGCACAGCAGGTGCATCTAGCAGCTGAAAGTAGCGTAGGTCTGCCCACCTTTTGGGCGTACCGAGATTTTTATGCCCCGTTACAAATCCAATCAGTGGACAAAACGTGTCATTATTTACAAATTTATACCAATTAATTCTAACCTGTTCTAGACATGCAATTTCCTGTCTTATCTCTATTCTACCAATCAATTCATGTCCTCGTCACCAAGAATATGGAGGACAGTGAAGAAGAAGGAGGAGAAGGTGACCACACCCTTTAGACTCCATCTTAACCCCCCTGTACATGTCGTACCCCCATGTACATGTTATCAGATCTTCTATATACTACATTTCACCTGGTGCAAAGTGACTATTAATGCTTATATTAGACTCTTGTGGCTTGCAATCCATCTCTTAGAGTTGGTAAAGTTCTCCAAGGACAAAGATCAAAGGCAGTGCCCTCTGGGGCACCCCCATTTCGGGGTGTCAGGTCCCCTAAATTAGACAGAGACATGTCGTGGGTTCCGACAGCCCAGGCCAGTCTCACACCAGCACATGGACACCACAATGGCAAACCATTAGGGGCATGCCCACTTGTTTCAGCTTGCACCATTTTGCTGGACTGCCCTCAGGATACTCAAGGTAGCCAAGCCTCATCCATCCAGTCACACTGCCACTAAGTGGCATTGAATGTGGAGTATGCAGGAATGATTCCAGCCTGAGCTCAGGACTGAAAATGCCTAGAGACACCAGGCTGGGGGGTGTGATCAGCTCTACATATTGCGGAACTGGGAAGCAGAATGTATTGAGAAGGTCCAGTGCTGTCCATCTCCAAAGAGAAAACCAAATTGCTCCAAACCGTGTTTCTGTCAAATGCTTATGGCTTGGCTAGCCAGTGCCTGCACAAAATTCAGCTATTCCTGTGCAGGGCTGGGCAGCACCTTCTGCCTCAGAATCCTGTTAGCACTGTGACCTGCATGAAGTGTTAAGTGCTGAGGCAATATTCTGTATCCCAGTAAATACTCTGTTGATTGACTTCTGTGTGTTTGCATACAGGTGGTAAGCAATCCAAAATTAAAGCTATTCTCCAGTCTTGCCTTTGACCAATAAAGAAATCTGGTCTCAAGGGCATCAGGAGACAATTTGATAATAGAACAGAAATGGGAATTATGTTTGTGTCTGTGGTTGTTCATACTCTTTCACAGTGGGCTTCTTTAGTTTCTGTGCTGCACTGGGCACACAGAGGCCCATGGATGATTGGTCACTCAGCTTTGAAGAAGTTAGCTTTAGCTTGTTTGATCTGGTCTCTCCATCTGCATAGGGGACAGCCTTTCCAATGATGCAGTTCCACAGCCACAGGTTATTTTTATACTGAGTTATTTTTGAAAGACATTTGATAAGGTAAAATCCCATCACCTTTTGTTCAGGGTTTAGTAATATTCAGAACTGAAAGGGCTTATGTACTGTGCTAAAACCCCCTACTTTATGTTCTTATGAAATGTGCAAATACCCTTTGAAGAGAGCCAAACAGCTGAAGGCCAACTGTTCTTTTCTCAGGAAAGATAATTACGTAAATCCATGTATACGTAAAAAAAGAGAGGATGCACAAGTGAAAGTGACAAGGATGATGTCTTTCAACCTGTGATCATAATGGATTTAATGGAGTTAAATATTTATAGACTGTGTTACTTAATAGAGAAGAATAAAATTTGTGTTATTGGAAAGTACAGAAAAAAGACACCTTTTTACACCACAGAAAGTGTACCTGAGCTGGTATCTGATTTTGGGAGAGGAAGAGTAATGGTAAACATTGAATCCCAAGACCATCTCACAAGTTATGAATGTGATTTTCTTTCATGTAAGGCTCACAGAAAATTTGCTACGTTAAAGACTGAAAGTTTAAAGATCTACAACACCACCCTCCCCCCTGCAAACAATGGTGTATTAAGTATCACAGACACTTTTGAAGTGTTACCAAACATCCTTGTGTAGTTGGCAGTTTCAAGTGCCAGATCTTCACTAGTCCATCATGTTTTGAAGCTGGGAAACTCTTGATCAGCTCTTTTGTTCAAACAGTGAATGATTTAATTTTGGGAGTTTGAAAATAAATGAAAGCTGTCTCTCGATAAGACTGAACAGATGTTATCTTTGCACTTAGTAGAATCACCTCTTGCTGCTCAACATATTGCCTGTCTTGGCTATGCAATGGCCTTTTCTCCTGTTCTCTTTTCATTAACAGTCTATTAGATGTTTTGCTTTTAATGCAATTAAGATGCCAGTTGATTTTGGGGATGATGAAGAAGAAGCCAGCCAAGAAGAAGGTCAGGCAATATATTTATAAAGATATAAATCCCAGTCTAGTTTATTTGTTTATTGCATTAGAAAAGACTGCAGTATGTCCTGGTTAAATCTAAGTGTGAATTATGATCTTCTCTCAGCAGATAGAAATTCTCCTTTGATGTCCAGTTGCTAATTTTTAGCAGAGTTGGCAGAGTCAACTATCTCTGTTTCTGCCTCCTGGCTAGGGGGGGTTGCCCTAACTCTCATGTTAGCTATCAGTAGGCAGAACTGTTGAGATTATCTTCCTTTGGAGTAAATCCATTCTGCTTTTCTTTTCTAGGGAAAAATGATGCTACTTGCCCTTGGAGCGGAGTGGAGTTCACTTCTGTGCAGTTCTGTCTTTAGCTGGATGAAATTCAAGTGTTGGTTAAGGCTTAGAAACCTAATGCTTCCCATTGCCTGGACTCTTCACTGCTTTGCTGTTGATTTGTACTGTTATACTGGGTTTAGGCAATGTTAGGAAGATCAATTGAATATCTCTGGGAATCCTTTACTAGTGTAGCAGCAACTTTCTCTTGGTAGTGAGCATCAAGATACAGCTGGCTGACTAGTTCCAGGTGATTTTAATATAACTATTTGCTTAAGAAAAAAGGGTTTATTTTTTTCTCATGGGATGGTATTCTGATGATAGTTTAGAAAAGGTGAAAGGTATATTAAAAGTATAAACTATCCCTCTATCCTGCTTTTCTTTATAAAACTTTAATTTTCTTTTGAAAATGACAGATGTCCTGGCTACTTCTAGCTCTTAAAAGACTGTAGGTAGTTTCTGATAGTAAAGATTCTAGTTAATAGTCAATACAAGGATGAAACAGTTAATCCACATTCATCCCATGTCACCAATGGGAAATTTCTCTCTCACTTACTATCCAAAACAGTTGTATATTGTATGTACTACTAAAGTTCTTCTGTTCTTCTGCTGATAGACGTGGCTCTTACCTAGACAATACTCACTTCTAATGCTTTTTATTTTATGTTTGAAAATGTAACTGAAGTGTGTATGTGATGAAAGTTGACTATGTGAGTTCCTAGAAACCCCAAAGAATAAGTTCATATTTATGTTTGCTTTAGTGAATTTTGTCAGTTAATTTTCCTCAATTTACAGGATCTAAGGAGCGATACGATTACAGCGATCACATGCAACAGTTGTAAATGCCTACAGATAGTACTCTCTGCCCTTGCAGCTGGAATTGCTCTCTGAAGAAGGATTTGAATAGATTTTGTCCTTTAAATACCAGTTCCAAAACTTTTGGTGTCAGTAAGCAAAATCTATTTTTTACTGCATGATTGTAGAAATTATTTTTTCTCTTTTTGCAGCTAGAAGTTTTCAAACAAACAAACAAAAAAAAGGGATGTGTTTGGTTCTAATGAGATTAACATCAGTGCTTTTTTCATGGTAAAAAAAAGGAAAAGGCTTCATACATCACTAGCTGAGAAACACTAGATGCACAGATGGGGACAGAGATGATTCTCTTTGATAGGATACACAGTTGGCATGAATACAAGAGAGAAGTTTGGGAGCTGAGGTTTAAATTTATTCATGATGAACATTTTGGTTACTTATTTGGGACTCTGGTGATAAACGTATAGTGTGAATTAGAGCCCTTTGAGCTTATTTGAAACTTGGGGAAGGTGAGTTGTCATGCAGACCTTTATGTTGGGATTTCTTTCAAAACAACCCGCCCCAAATTCAGTTGTCCACAAGCGTTCCAGTTCTCCAAACTCCTGCATGAAGATTCTAGTGTGGGATTCAGCTACCTTGTAACAGCAACTGTGCTACTCAATTGTGTGAGATTTACTGCCTGAGCTCGAGCAGCCTCTCCAGACAAAAAAGATCCCTTGTGAATCCTGCATCATGTGCTGTGGCAGTGTCTTGGATGTCCTGTGACATCTTGGACACACTGTGGTGTTAGTAGCTGGATCCTGCTCCCAGCCAAGGGAGGCTGGAAAGACATTCACCTCATCCAAAGGTGCTACCATCTATATTCATGGCTCTCTTATAGATCTATATTATATAGATTACCATTTAAATGCATGTCTCCCTTATAGATCTTGTATAGTATTGCCAGTCTGTGCAGATTTTGGACATGGAAGGAAGGATCTGTTGGCATGAGCATCTACACTGATGCCCTTGTGGCTGGTAATCTCAGTATCTCTGTAGACAATTTTGATTGTTGTCTTGGGGTGACTGTATGATACTGTATCCCCTATCATCTGCCCTATGCCAGACATGAGTTCTGTACCTTTTAGAGAGAGGGGGGAGAGCTGGTGGAATTCCTTTGGTGCTGCGTTCAAAACACAGATGGGCTCGCTGTCTTCTCCTGCCTGCCTGCTCCACTTCTGCAGCAGGGAAGAGAGTTACATTGCTTTTGCTTTTTAGCTCATTTCTTGTTCGTTAGCTAAAGCAAGGAGCCGTGAGACTTTGCCTTCTTCTTCTTCTTCTTCTTCTTCTTCTTCTTCTTCTTCTTCTTCTTCTTCTTCTTCTTCTTCTTCTTCTTCTCTTCTGGAACTGTTTCAGAACACCAGAACTTCACTGGGAGGCCTTTCCACCTCAGCCCGGAGGGGCCCATGCCGAACCCCAGCTCTGGAGAGGAGAAAGCCACACCCACAAAGGACTGTGAAATCTACCCAGGTTCTCTCCACAGCAAGAGGTTTTATTATTTAGCATCATTCTTTTTTTCCCCCGTGCCTGAGTGCATTGTGTTTGTTAAATAAATAGTTTTTTCCTTTCACTTTCCTCCAAGGAAAATTCTTTCCGACCCTGGTGGGGGAGGCGTGGCTGTTACCTGCCTTCTATCAGAGGACGTTCATTTTGGATGTTCCTCTGAATTTGTCTCAAACCGGGACTGTTGTATTGGCTTTATCCATGGTCTACCAGGGGGAATTTAGACAGCAAGGGTGCCTATGGACACCTGAATCAGGTGGCTGTAATTAAGGCCAAAGAGAACCTTAGCCATTCTATTTCTGGAAAGGGCAGAATCTGGACCATAACGTCATACACCAGAGCTTCAAAGAAAGCTTGACCTCATATTCAGACTCATGCCTTAGAAAATCTGATTCCTTGGGAAGAAAGAGATAACATTCTTTAAAGTAGGTTTTTATCCTTATCAAAATGTATTTCTGCATTCTGGAGTTCTTATATGCTTGTTTCTAACACTTCAGAAAAGACATATCAATTCTCTGCTTCTGGTTTATTTTCCAGCAGAATTCAGGCTGCATGGCTAGAATAATTATGAAAGGTGAGCTACATAGTTTAAAAAAAAAACAGCTTGGGAAAAAATATTCCTATTGTCTCTGTTTTCTTTCCTGACTAAAAGGTTTTGCAGGTGCTCATCATAAGAAAGCTGAAGCATTAGACTGGAGGTCCACTGAGCTTCAAGTTCTTTTTCTGGCAGAAATTAGTTAGCAAATTTTGATACATGCAAAGAAAGAAGAGAGGAAAAAATGTACCACATCACAGTCAAATGTTGTTAGTAGACTTCTGTTTGGTTTCCCATTAGTCAACAACAAATTGAAATTAAGGTGATTGTGAAAGACAGTGTAAAAGAGTCAAGCTTTAACATGACAACAAAAGGCTTGATTCAGCACAGTTATCAGTGATTTCATTCTATATTCTACCATACATCACCATCGGGTTTTGTTATTTGTAATGCAGTTTTGTTTCCTTGCAGTTTGAGTCGTCACTGAGAAGAAACCATTGACTGGCCCTTGAAATCTTTAGAAGAAATATATTACTTGCATTTGGAGAAGTTATCAATGATTTAATTCTTAGAAGTGTTCCATAGTATGGGTCGAGATTTTGTAAAAAGTGCTCACCACACCCCTGACAATCTGTTTTGTAGAGGGTCCTTTGCAATTTTACTAGAGTTATTCTTTCCAAAATCCCTCAAACACTATTAGACTGAAATATTTTGTTCTTGTGAAGAACCATGCCCTGTATATTCTTATAGTCCTATATATTCCTATAGCTGTTAGCTATTACATTAGCTGATCATAGTTTAATTACAGTTTTCATAATCTTTTATTAATGAATATTTTATTTTATGTGCTGTATTACTTTGCCAAATGAAACTGCTGTGAAGTTAATTACTGTACAGGTTTTCTTAAGGTGAAAATGAGAGAAATTGCTTTTGCAGCAAAATTTTTCTATAGAATTTGTTGTGTCATTACAGGATAACGCCAACAACATAATCCCTCGAGAAAGCAAAGCAGTTCTCAGCCTTGTCCTATTGTTGGGTTGACTGATTAAGCACTTGTAGAGCTGAATCCTGGCAAGGCAAAAATCTGCAGCTTTGTAATTTAGGCTGCATTCAATTGTAGAATGAATGGTAGACTTCCATAGTCTTTGAAATATCAAGATCTAAAAATATATTCTTTCCACACATCCAACCACTCCAGGCTGCAGTGGCTTTCTGCAGGCAAAATTCAATGGAGAAGGTTCTTCTGTTCTCTACTGCACTCCAGGGATTACTGATGTTGGCAGCTGCTATGTTTTTGGAAACTTCAATCTGCTCATGATGCTTTCAAATGTCTTTTTGCTGAAAGCAATTTGAGTCCAATTTAAAACATATATTTCTGCCATTACAATTGACATAGGTTTTAATTTCAGACTGAAAGAACATCGATTTATCATTTGGCTTTTCATAGTGCTTTTATTAAGGCTGTGTTCTGCCTGCCCTTCTAGGAGAAGGAGCACTTTGTGAGGCTTTGGGGAAGAATGATAGGTGACTTTGGTTCTGAACTGGGACCAACCTGCTAAGAACCCCTCTGTCAGGATGTCTTAGCCCTGCATAGCCAGAAGATGGGCTCAGCTGCATCTGGACAGGGAAGAATTTCTGGTCAAGGTTTCCTGAGAGCCTTTGTCAGACTCTCTGTAGACTATTCTCTGTTTCAATTCACAATATGAACTCATCACAGCTGAAATGTTGCATAGTAGTAGGCCTCTCCCTTAGCTGTCTGGGAAGAAGTGAAAGCTTTCTGTCATCATAGGTAACCCTCCTTCTTTCATGTTTTAATAATGCAGAAATTGAACCATCATTTAGATAATAATCCTTGATGATCAGTCCACCCATTTTTCCATTAAATGATGAGCAATATTGGGTAACCTCCATTCCGGTATATCCATTGCTTTTGGTATTCAGGCAAAATTGCTGGATTTTTCTTGGTTAAGAGATACACTCAGCTGGTGGCATCCCAAATATTACCTCCATCTTTCTCTTACATGGAAGTTTCTTTATTAATGACAAGAGACCACTTTTTAATCTTAAAAGGTGATTTTTTTAATGAAGGAACTGTGTTCAGATTGATGCTTTCAATTGACAGAAGAATTTCAAAAGTATTGTACTTACTCATCATGTAACATATCTTTATAACAACAAAAAAAGGAAAGATGAAGTGGACAAGACCATCGGGGAATTGTATGTTCAGGTGGCAAAAGGCAATGTAATTATTTCAGGCTCCTCATGACACTTTTTGGAAAATACATGGGAGAATGTGGCTGGAGTCTTTCTGCTGACAAAGCCTGATTACAAAAGCTTTGAGAGGCCATGGGGATCTGGGTCCAAATTTCTTGCCTTCTTTTTCTGCTTTATGGTAAATTATGAAAAAGAACAAGAAGAATGGCCCCAGGCCCTCCAGTTGTGTTGCTGTCGTCTGCTCAGCATGGGAAATTAAGCTTGAACTGTTGAAAATCTGGACTATGTGAGGATATAATGGCAGAATTTGGACGTGCTTAGTCAAAGTTCCTCTCAATCATGCAGCACGCACTCCCATTGGTTTGAAGTCAGAAAGCTTAAGTTGTTAAAAAATTATATGCAAGCTCAATCAGCTCTTCAATCGAGATTTTGAATAGCCAACAGACCAGCTTCCGGTGATTTCAGACAATTGCTTGGCTCATGCTGGAACAGAATCACTGATAAATGTTTCCAATTGTACACTTCATTATGACTTTTCAATGCATCTTTAACTTCTTGGAGCTGGAATTCACTGTGTGCATTTGATTGCAGCCCACCGTCCGGTGCTGAAAACCCCTGTCTCTTGGTATTAAGACTCTCGGTATAATTAGAGACTATTCATGGCAGCTAGCAACACAAATCCTTTTCCAGGTGTTGGAACTTTAACAGCATTGCTTGAAATTTTTTTTAAAAGCAATTCGTTGCATCTCTCAAAAAACTCAGAGACAGTCTATTACTGTTGCAGCCTTCACCTTATTATAGCCAACTTTTAAAGTCTTTTGACTGAATTCTTAAATGGAAAATAATTAGGAAAGGTGGAGAAAGTTCAGCTGAAAACATTTGCTTATGGCTTTGTGTATCTCACTGCTTTGCTCTAACTAGAGAATGTGAAGAGAGACAGTACTGATGGCATTAAGCAGGGAGAAATGGTATTTTTCAAATATTTATAAAAATTCTGCAAAACTTTCTCCAGCTGAAAATATGGATTCTTTCAGCAATTAGTCCCCATATCCTGCTAGGTCTGCCATGATCTGTTTAATTGTTTATGGAAGAAAGGTTCTGCAACAGACTGAGACGTGGGTAACCTTAGATACTTCACCTAAGACCTCTCTATTTGTGTGGTGGATAATTGGGATGATAAAAACAGGATCACCGCTCTTGAAAACTGACACAGGGCTGTTCCAGCTCCTGCAGGCCCAGGAAATAAAGTTTCTCAAATTGGTTTCAGGCATTTCTGCTCTGCTGCAAACAGCAGCCTCCGACTGTGTGCCAAGTGTGTCACTGAGAATGGTCTTCCTGCACAGGGAAATCGTTACAGCAGGGCACGACTTCCAAGGGCCACAGCTATCCTGTAGGAACTGTTGTCTAGGTGCATGTCCTGCTTGGGGGGTGGAAAAGGATTTAGGGGGAGAGATGATACAGGGCTCTCTCTAGATGTCACCTTGATTTCATAAAGCACCAAATGGACACCAAGTGGATTTTCCCATGGTGTGCCACACAGAATCATTCCATGGAGATTCCCAGCATTTGAAGGGACGTAAGATTTATTCTCATTTACATTCTTACATTTATTCTATTTTTTTAAAGCATTTATTTTATTATCATATAATCATAGAATACCACATTGGAAGGGACCTCTAGGATCATATGATCCAATCTTTTCTGCCGTAAGCACAGTCTAGACATGACCCAGCACTTGTCAGCTAAATCTTAAAAGTGTCCAACATTGGGGAATCTGAGACTTCTCTGGGAAGATAATTCCAATAGGTGCTGTTTTTATTGTGCAAAATATTCCTACTGTGTCCAACTGGGATCATCCCATGAGTAAATTGTACCCATTGCCCCATCTCTTTTCCATGTGACTTCTTTTAGAAAGGCTTTTTAGCCACTCTTTAGATACTGGAACATGGTGATAAGGTCTCCTTTTCTCTTCTCAGTGTTTACCAAACCCAGTTCTCTCAGACTTTCCTCATACGGCAGCCTTCCCAGTTCTTGGATCATCTTTCTCTGGAATCTCTCCAGGCTGGAGACTTTATCTGACAAATATAAAAAAAGTGCTGATAGAATGAAAACGTCTTGCATTTGTGCAGACATACGAGCAACTCTTGAGATTTCTACATCAAAACTGATCGCAAATGATTTTGTAACCATCTACTCAATGATATAGCTTGACTCTCTTTTGTGCTCGCAATGAAGCAGGTCCAGTATGATACAAAATTCTTTAACTGGTCGTCTCAGGGAAGACTCTTGTATGGGAGGAATGATATCACAAAATCAACTATCTGGGACAGGTGACTCAGGGTTTACAGAAAATAGACTGTTCTCATATCCTTCCAGATGCCAGGACCTGTCTGAAATCTGATCAGCACAACAAGCTGCTCAAACATACTTTCTGCTCATGAGACTCTGCCAGGCATCTTCCACATACTAAGTCAGCTCAATTTTCTGCATGTTTGGATCTCCATCAACAATTTGCTCTGCAAGGTGGTCTGCTGTTGAAGGCATGTCATTTAATCATTTCTGTGAGTATGCAGGGTGAAATTGCCTATGGGTTTCATGGCAGATGTAAGGATATTGAGTGTTGGGCTTGGGCTTGCCAGGTGCTCATGTGGTGGCAGTGATGTAGACTGATCACATCCCTGAGAGTCTAACTTTTGAGCTGTAATGATGATGGTACTGAAGAGCAAATAAAACATTTTTCTTAGAGACAGGTGGAGTGAGCCAGGAACACCACCATCCTGGCTCAGCAGAATGATCCCATGCTGGCTAACCGTAGGGGAGTGTTGTTCTCCAAGATCATGTATCACCAAGTAAGCATGTGGACTGCTACAGCAAGGCACAGCTTAGTAGTCCATGCAGAGAAGTGAATAGGATTTTGGCAGCTTACCAACATTTACAATATCACTTTACTTCTCTCTTACCGTAAACTGAACCACTGGCAACTTACTGGTAGAACTTCCTTACAGATGGATTTTGTTTTAGATAGTGTCCACTAGTTGGCTTTTGAAATAAGAGAAGAGTACAGGAGTTACAGAGCATTAACCCATAGGTTTCTGATTTTCTGTGGGAAGTACTGGAGTTCTCAGTGGGCTTTGCAGACAGTTCAGGCTGGCTAAGCACATTGTGGATGCACGCAGATTCCAGAGCTTTGTGACTGACTTATCTTTAAGCCAGGAAAACAGCAGTCTTTGCAGCATTGCTCTCAACATTGCAGTTATAACCCCTACCCTTGTCCTGTGCTGATCAGCTCAGTTCTCAAATGGTGTCTGTGGAAGGATTGGACACCTGATTTTTACCACATATGTTTTTCACTTCAACTTCCTTACAACGTCAGATATTCCTTAGGGATATCTCTAGAAGAGGCTGTGGCTTCTTCCTGCAAGTGTTTGCATCTTTCTTGGTGGTGGTACCTTGGCATGTGCCAAGAAAATGATAATTTGTATAAAACTCTGGAACTTTTCTGAAGAGTTTGATTCCCCTCCTCTTACTCAATATGGCCCAATATAGTGGTATAAAGCACTGTGCTTTTGCCACAAGAAGAAATCAAACATCAGCTTGGCCCTGGGTGGGCTGATGTACTAAATACACTGACACAGTTCATATGTGAATATGAAGAAGGGTTGGGCTAGATGATTTCCAAAGGTCCTTTCCAACCCTACCAATTCTGTGGTATCAGCCTTACAGAGGTGTCAGAAGATGCTGTGTCTCTCTTGTCTCTAAGTCTTTGGCCTTCTTAAAGTAGGAGTGCTGCCTTGGCAGCCAACATAAACCCGTTTTATTGTGTAGTGCTCCATGTGAATCCTTACTAGAGCGGTATCTTCCCAAGGAATAGACCAAATCTTCTTTTGGCTATAGGATGTTACTAAAACACTGACACGATTCCTTCCTTAGCTCAGAACAGTATGGGGAGTGGGGTGTGTTACTGTGCTGCCACATCCACTCTGGTGAGAGAATGGCATACATGCCATAGGATTGCTTCTCCAGAGAATGTGTGTCAGACAGTGTGAATTTCTGCCTATTTGTTAGAAAATGTGATTGGAGATTATGTAAATCTTAGAGTTTTAACTGTTTATGTAGCTGAACAGACAGAGAGATGTAAACAGACTGTCACTCTAAAATTGCAACATTAAATTACTCCCAAAAGCAATCATTGTTGGTTTTGATTTTTTAAAACTCATACGACACATTGAAACAAGAGGGAAAAGCCAAATGCAGAATAAAACTGAAGCTATAAATCTGCTGAAGTTACCAAAGTTATTCTGAAGCTAATTATAACTGTATGCAAAGCAAATGAAGTGAGAACTGAATGAATGGAGACTACTACCTCCCACAAGCTAATGAGGCATGCTTTATACCAATAGCTCTTCAAATTGAAAAATTAACCATGCTGAAGAAAGAAGGAAAGAAGGAAAGAAAGAATTAATTTGAGGAAGTTGTTTAAGAATAGTATAGAAGACCAGAAAAGCAGTAAGATCCCTGCTGCTCAATATTGTCCCTTGACATGCTTTTCAAAGTCTCTAGTTGGCTCTCAATTTTTTTCTCTGCCTAGATAGTCGCTTTTAGTGCCACTGGGCTAAAGAAAACAAGAAAACCCTGTTGATTTGGGGCAATTTTTTCCCAGTCCTCCTTGGGCATTTTCCACGGTGTTTAGTTTTAGAGCTGTGTGCCCAGTACTCTGTAGTAAGAGAGGCAGTTGAGTTGGCTGAGGCTGCTTCTTTTCTTTCAAGTATGTGACAGGACCTTTCACCCTGATACAGCAAAAGCTTATCTGTTTTCCCCCCATGGCTCTGTCAATCCAGAATCTTTTGCCTTGTGGTGAATTATCTCTGCTGAAAAACATCCTTAGCCAGCAATAAACATCCTGCCCTGAATGCATGGGAAAGGATAAGCAAAATTTTGTGACTGACAGACCTAAAAGACCACTATAATTTTCATAAAATCAGAAATCTCTTACACACTCACTGAGTGTTTGGGGAGTGCTCCTTGAAGTCGAGACATCAGCCTCGAGTTACTCTTCTGGGAGTTGAGTGAAAGGAGACTTCTGTACACCACTATCATTCGTTGGTAAGTGACATTGGCTCCTAATCTATACTATTTCTTCACTAGCTGTAGTATACGTACCTTTATTATCGTGCACTGTCTTATGAACCTCCTAGTAGTGCTTCTTTTGTTTATCCTGTGTAGTAAGAAGTCCGTTAAAGTCTTATATCTGTTTTTTCTTGTATCTATTCAATAATTCAGGTTGTAATAGACCTGATCAGTCATTATTAAGAACTTGAGACTGAGAGATATTTGGGGGGCAGGCTGCCTAAAACAGAGCTACTGCCAGAAATCTGAGCCAACAGCAGACTTTTCTAAGCTCTCATCTCCATTTGTAACAAAGTATAACAAAAAATGATTGTTTTCGGCTTGTGTTCTGTGGTCCACTCCACCTGCTCCCCATTAGGCTTTTATTTCTTCCTTTTTGTAATCTTCTATTTCATTTTATTTGTCTGTTGTACTCTTTTTCTTTCATAAATCAAAATCCCCATCTTCTTTTCTGTGTTGCTGTGCATCTGCAGCCATATTTTTGTCCGGTGAAATGGGATATCTTTGCCACTCACTAGAAAAAGTAGTAATAACAAAGTGTTTGGATCAATATCTTATCTGTGCAGAAGATCTGTAAATCTGTTCTTTAAAGGGGCTATGTGCCCCCTCTTTCACTGAACAGCATATATATCTACTAGATTTTATTTACACAGGGAAATTTGATTTCAAAAGCAATCAAAGTATTACACAATCTTATTTAATAACACAGGCATATAAATTCGGGACATTTCCTTGAAGTATATACTACTTTTAAAAGGCTGTTGAATAACCTGCAGCCAATATTGTTGAGTTGCGTTTTTTTGCTAAATCAATCTGGAAATTAAACACAAATGAAAAAATAGAAAGGTAAACAAAATTGAAAAGAGGTGTATAATAGTAGCAAGGAGGTGAAAAAAGTGTTCTTGACTACAAACTACCACAACTCTCAATTTTCTTACTTTGAATATATATATATATATGGTGGAGTCTAATAATTAGATTACTAAAACCATCTTTGCAACAGAAATCCATTTCACATCTCATCACCAATGAAACAAATTTTAACAATTATAAGATGCCAAAGAATCACTTTTTCTGTTTCAGTCCTTATATAATTGCTCAAAATGAAGAAAAACTATTTCTGGAATTAATTTCATGTAGAAAAGAGGATTGAAAGGAAAATGGCAAATCCTTCTCATGGGCCAGAGCTGAACCAACTCTTTTTAAGCAATTCCTGACAGACTTATATTTCACCTGTTTTTGAAAATGCTAAACTGAACAACCCACTACCCCCTAAAATTTCAGTTATGAAAATGTCCCTATTGAAATTACAAATTATACCAGTGCTTGAATGGTCTTACTTGTAGAAAGTTTTCCCAAGGTTTAACATGTTAATACTGGTTTAGGTAAAATGAGAAAGGATCTTTTAGTCCCAGATCTTATAAAATACTAATAACATCTGAATAGTTGTTAAACATACCAGTTCGTTTCCCCTCCCCTCTGCTATACTGTGCTTGTTTGCTCATTTGTGTCCATTACAAGCTTCTTTTGTGTTGTGCCCAAAGGTGTGAATCCCTGGAAATTGTGGAGAGAAAACTGGCCATCATCCCCTTGTTATGCCTTTCCAAGAAACCTGTCTTCTTCAGACAAGTCATAGCTACTGTGAAATCAGATTTCCATCAGAAGCATCTTGTTTACAAAAAATAACATTTCTTGGCTGGACATATATTCTTTGCAACTGGTAAGATGGAGAGTTGTTTAGTCAGTTCTTTCAAATGCAAGTAAAGTTAAGAGGAGGATTTAATTTCATTTATTGGTTCCTACTTCCTAATTGCCACATCTTCCAGCACAAGACCAACAAAAGGGAGTTGCAACGTCTTCATTGCTACATGGTAGGATTAGTTTAATTACAAATGTAATGTCACTTCTCTAGTCCTAGTGTGTTGCATTTTTAGACTTCAAAAATAATTTATGGCATTAAGGAATTAAGGTCCACTTGAGACTGCTGTGTGAAAGTAGAACTGATAGGTTAAAAGGTGTGAAAATAGCAGTATTATTTACACATGTTTGTGAGAATGGTATTCTTGTAATTGAATCATGTCTTTGCAAGGTTCTTTATCACATTACTTCTGAATTCATGCACAGTGACATTATTTCAGTATAATACATGACTTACATGTGTTTATTTATTTGTTTTCGTCCCTTCTGTCACACTTCTTACTAGGATTTTGGGACATATTAAAAAAAAAAAATTAAGTTATCTTTCTGATGAGGCTTTTAAACAGCAAATTTACCAGTGTTGGCTCTGACAACAGGGGAGAATAAGAACAAGAGTGTTCCTGTTCTTCCACTTTTGAGTTGGTTCAAGCTCTCAGGCTCAAAGATTTCTACATTGCTAACTTAGCTCAGGGGAAAGCCTTGGCCCTATTGATAGAACTGAGAAAATAAGTTCTATATGAAGACAATCTCACTGCAAGAAAAAGGCATGGGAATGCACAAGCAACTTTAATTAAGGGAAAGCATTATTTCTCCTCCACAGTAAGATTAGTTCTGGTTGCCCACTGTTTTAATGGAACCATAAAATAAAAGTGTAATCAGTTTTGCCAAATTTTAAAATTAATCTGAAATACTACTGCAGCTTTTTCAGATGTTTGTCCTCTCATTCACAGAAGCAAAACAGTCTTTAATAGTCCAGGGAACAACTTTTGAATAATATCCAGAGGATGAAGGCAGTTCTTTGCTTTTTTACATTACTGGTTGTAAAGATATCATAGATGTGTCTGTTTATCAAAACATACACATTATGTAAGTAGACAAACAGTATTACACTCCATTACACTTCCTGAACTTCTTCCTTACATTAGAACTTCTGTGAAAATATTCCGATCACTTACATAGCAATTCTAAACAAACACATTCAGTAAGATGCTGGTTCCATTTCCCCCACCCCAGCCATTTGCTTTAAATGCACTTTTTATTTTGGGACAGTCCTTTGCTTCACAGAAACATTGGCGTATCTATGATTCAATGTGTCTCTGATAAATAAGACTGTAAAGATCTTTAACATTTGTAAGTGGCACATTTTTTTATTTATAGACCTGACAATCTCATTTTCTCCTCAAACAGCTATACAGACAATGTTCACCACACCATTTAAGGAGAAATAGCTTGAAAAGTATCTCTAAAAGTACAAAAATTGTCATTTTTCAGACAGTAAATTCTCAAAAATTTTTAGAAATAAGCAATTAATCTTGCGCTTCCAAACCCAGGAAACTTCCATTGAGTTAATGTTAATAGAATGTGGGTGTCCAGAAAAATGAAGAAAAAACCCCCAAACATCCTGAAGACTGCTCATACCTTCTGCTGTCAGTCCAGTTCTAGACAAATCCTCTATTTGTTTTAAGTGTTGTCACACAGATGTCTCCCTAAGCTTTACCTTGCTTGCTGGTAAACTTGGATGAAAAGAATAATATCATGTGTCTGTTGTGGTCTTGTCTTCTCTATTTTTTATACCTTGGCCATCTCTTCAAAGGCATCCCTAGAGAGGATTACCTAACCATAAATATATCGGAACAAGGTTTTTGTAAATGTGTTTATGCCTTTTGATATGCTATACGTAAACCACTTTTAATTTTCTTCCTTGCAACACAATTTCAAGTTTTTGAAGTGTGCCTTCTTATTTTAAATAACCTTATTTACTGTGTTGTTTAGCTATGCTGGTTTTCTTCTTTGTGATGTTTCTACAAGCATTTTGGCAAATGATGCACATTTGTTTTGAATTTCTAATGTGTTATCTGCCAATGTTTTGCAGTTTTGGCTTTGTTGTTTTTTGTTGTTTTTTTTTTATCTCTCTAGCAGTTTTTCTCATTTTTAATGTAATTATTTTTGAAATTGAGCAGTGCTACAGTGTCTGTATATGTTTCCTTATTTCTTTGATAGATAATTGATACTTATTTGTCAGGGTTTTTGAACGTAAATTTTAAATCTGGTCTGCAAAGCTGTAATTTTGCCTGGAAAAGTCTTGATTTCACCCTTGAAAAGTTACATTTATCCAGTCTATATTACAGTAGATGGAGTCTCATTACTGGATTTTTCTCCTTAGCTTCTAACCACCTTCACCCTCTCTCAGTCACTATCACTGTCCTAGGTGAGCAATCTTGATACTATGTTTTTCCTATTTTGTCCTTGAATTTCTATGCCTATAAAGATTTTATGTTGCTTTTTATTCACCCATTTACCTGATTTGATGGTTATTTACAGATGAAACTACCCCAAACCAGGATAAAGCATTTTTAAAATAGGCAGTAGGAAAGAAATTAGTCAACCATCTCAAAGTCCCATCATTTTTAGATGAAAGGCACTTTTGGTAAAAGCTAGAAGGCTTGCAGAAGGGTGATACTAGAGTGTAATTGCTAATAGAAATGGTAGCTATAAATATCAGTACCATATGCAAATTGTGGTAGTGTGAGATGTAATTCTGTATATTGGTATTTACTGTAATCATATCTCTGGGTTTCTTCAAAGCTTCTCCAACAGAAAATTATCTAAATATTCTTAAAGATATCTCTGCTATGGGGAGATTCCAGGCTAAGCAGATGAAAAAAAACCATCAGTGAGTAGACTGCAGCAATAGTCTAGAAATCAAATAAAGCATGTAGGAGACATAACAAAGATATGAGAGTGGTTAGCAATAGATTTCCTGTGCCTCAATTCTCTTTAGTCCAGAAGGGAAATAGGAACAAGACTTTGAATCAATCCTGTTGCTCTAGTAACTGGAGAAACAGTTTCCCAGTTTCTAAAAAAATCCCCAGAAACAAAGAAATTAAATACACCAAAAAAGGTAAGTAAAAGGGAGAAACTTAACCTAAGTTAGAAGAAGAGCAAGCCAGGAAAAAGTTAGTCCACCTCTGGGATAGCTGGAGAGTTTTACAAGCAAGAGTATACTTAAAACTGGGGGAGGTAAGAGGAAAACTGAAAGGTTTAGAATACCTTGAGCTCTTTCCAACAGACAACAGTACTATTGCCTGCTGTTTCCTGCAAGTGAAATTGAAGTGCTTTCTTGCTTTTAAATTTAGCAGTATTACTGTATTACTCTCAAGGAATTGAAGCTTGAGTGAAAAATCCCAATGTAAAATGCTGCTTTCAGTTCCCCATTTATTAGAAAGAAAAAAGTGTTTGTGTAAGGCATCTCCACTGAAGTTCTCTGATTTGTCATACAGCTCTTAATGGAGGATGTTTAACTCATCTTTAAGTTCTGCTGTTATCTTCCTGTAACACAACAGATAGCTACAAAGAGAAATAGAGGAAGAGAAGCAATCTGGAAAATATGGATTTGTTGCCGTTTGCAAGACTTAAAAGACTAATACTTCTGTCAGCATTCCAGACCATGGACAGACAGTCAGCTAAAACATTTACTTTGGGTGCAGACTGAATTTACCCATCTGGTACCATCTCAGTAATCTTACCTCCAATCCTTTTTCAGGTGAGTGCCACTCGGCAGCATCTCCTTTGGTGCATTGGTTCCCTCCGGGGTCCTTAGTAGTTCAGTGGTGATGGCAACATGCTTGCTGGGGTTCTGGTAGTACACAAGGTAGTAAGCTTGCTAGCAAAGTGTGTCCTCTTCAGCTCTTCCACTTGTGGTGCTGTGTTAATTGGCATTTTCATTAGTGGCTCCAGGTTACCAGAACCTGTTATGAACTTAGAATTCCTTGCTTGTATTTGCCCTCATAGTCAACATATACTGCCTAAACCTAAAGTCCTATAGAATCTGTGCATTGGGCAAGTCTGTCAGTCCTAATGGGAAACAAAGGCCAGCATGAACTTCATGGAATAAAGCATTAGCCTGTTCTATAGGTGGGCTGAAAAGCCCATTGCAGTGGATCTGCTGTGCTGAGTTTGCTAAAGGATATTACAAAAAATACACCAATTCATAAGAAAGTTTTATTGTTTCTTATCCCAAAACTTGGCTCTAGAAAATACAGGTATATTCAAATATCCAAGCAATAGTTTCATATTTCTTTTACAAATGGGCTAAGGGCTGTATGTTTATAATGAAACCTAGTTTCCACTAAAATAATCACTTATCATGAATAAGTTTAACTTTTCCCATTCCAGTCCAGAAACACCAACTTTACTGGTCCTCTTAATTATAAGGATGAGCAATGATCCCTTGAAGCAAAAAGGAGTTTTACTGTATGACATTCGATGATATACCATAAAATGTCTCAGAGGAAACTGTATGTCATTGTAATTCAGCGCTGCACATTTTCTGGTGTCTATGCATTTTGAAGTGATGAAAATTCATTCTATCTTTTTATCAGTGGTAAAAATAGTTTTGTTAAGTGAGAAGAGAGAAAACATAAATAATTTAAAATCTACCTTCTTAATACTTGCCTAATTTTAATGACATTTAAAGATAAGCACATTTTTATTAAAATGATAAACTCATGAGGCAACACTCTTCTAGCCTGATTTTTCATCTAAATTTGCTATGTTCAATTAGTATAAAAAATATATTATATATCTTTTTATATATACATTCAACAGGTTTATTAGGAGAGGTAAAGTAAAATTCTGCAATAATCTCAGGGAGATAAAATATAAATAATTAAATAACTGTCTTTCTAGACAGGATTAGCTATTATGAAATTTAGAGATAGAGCAACTTAGTGAACCAAAAAAGGTTATTCATAGTATAAAATGTTTCTATTCTGCTTTGTCAATCAAAATTCCACTTACTTGGTAATCTCCAGAAGCATCATTATTTGGTTTCTGCTTGCATCAGTTGAAAAATCTTACTGGTACTCAAATACTAAAGGATCTAATTTAAACACAAATATTTGCATCTAAATAATATATTTTTTTAATATTTTCAGAGCTCTTTTGTTGATCTCTGGCTTTTCCAAAGCAAGATTAAATAATGTATTCCTCACAGAGACATCTTAATCAGGCGAGTGGCAAGCGAACAAAAGCACCAGAGTTCCATGAGTCTTAGAAAAAGCAATGTTCCAAAGTTACTTCTTCAGTCACTGAAATAAAGCACAGGAAAACAACAGACAGTCTCTGCAATTAGTCAGGCCTTCCACAACAGGAATTGCAGCCACTGGGATGGCTGTAGTAGTTCAAAGCAAATACAGGCTACTTCTACACAAGTTGGGTTTACTTTGGTTATCTAACAAACTGTAAACTCTGCATCACACAGGAAAAAAGTTTTCTTAACTTTGAGGGCCTGTTTACCCACTGTAGCCAAGATGGCAAAGTCAGAAAGGTATCCACAACACCTGTTTAAACTCTTCCAATGGAGAGGGTCTGAAATCTTCTATCAGCCTTCAGACTGTTTCATAACAGAGCAGATAATCCATGAAGACTCTTGCAGTCTCCCAGAGGCTGTCTTGCTATAACTCTACAGATTTCATTTTGGGATATCCACAGCCCAGTGATGGAGCAGTGAATGTTTCTGTTGAAGAGATTCTAACAAAAACTACAACTGCTTTTCTCCACTTAATATTTATTTTCTTCACATGCTAAGATGTAATGATATTGAAATAAACTTTAAGATAATAATCAAAAGAAATCAAAACTTGGGCTTATTTCATTACCAACCCCCTCCATCTACCTAGTAGGAAAAGTGTTTTATGCTCTGGAAAGTATGGTTTCTATATACAATTAATATTTTCAGAAATTCTGTCAAAATTATAAAAGTTATGAAGTTTTTCTTAATTTATAGCAGCTCCATAGGGGAGTGTTACAGCTCTATCAGTGCAGCACAGTGTCCAGCTTAGTTGGTCCCAGTGGCTGCATCTATGATATTAAGCTGTGAAGAGTTAGGGAATATGACAGAGCACATGCACCCAGCTTTGCAGCATGCAGCCCCTGGCATGGTTTTGGCCTTGGGTCAGCTCGTGCTCTTCCAGACAAACCCCAAATCATGTCTGAGTTTTGCATGGGCGAGGGAACATTCTCAACAGGCAGTTTGGAAAATCTCCCCTGTTCTGGTGGGTAAGTAAGTCTAGCTGTGTGGATGGAATCCATGAGGTATCATTCCATTAGAGACATAAGTGGTGAGTCCCTGCTGGGGGGGTACAGCTTCTGGTGCCTAGCACAAAAGTTGTGGCTTCCTGCACTCTGTGGTTTTACTTCTTCTGATACTGCTTTCTGTAGTCCCACTGTGCTTGGTAGACCCAGGCTGACATTTCTAAATTCTTGTATTTGTCAGGCAGTAGGTCTCTCTCCCTGTCTCAGTTTCTTACTCACACATTGTGCACTAGAGCCGTTGCATTCTCCCACCCTAATTTATAATGTCCATTTACAGTGTAGGTTGGTTTTAGACTGAAATTACCTACTAAAGAAAAAAAGGCTCATGTAATTTGGTGTCATTTTAGAAGATGGAAACATACACAAGACACACAGTAGTAGATGGGTCCTTTGTTCACTAAGATCTCAAAGCAATCACAGACAAGTACTTGTGTATTTCCTTTCATAAGTTTATCAAGCTGACAACTAATATAAAATTGGTTTGTGTTCTCTCTGCTCCAAGAGGAAGACTACCTCAGAAATTCCCTTTCTGGTCCATTAAAACATTCAGATGCAAAGAGAGAATTTCACATTGTTATTTGCTCACATGCCTGCAGTTTTTGTTAGGTCATATAGTTCCCTGTTCCTCTCTTGGTATTTACTGCCTGCTGTAATTTTAAAGCCCATTTTCACAGGGTCTTATATTTTGTTGCCTAAGCAGATTGAACTGTACATTCACCTGGCCCCTGTGTGAGCAAAGGGGAAGAATTTCCTCAGTTACTGGCTTAATTTTTTATTTTCTATTTTAGATTTATTCACTACCAGCTTGCTCCTCTTTGGACTTGCACAGAGTCTGCCTTTCAGCTTACTTTTGCTCCTTCTTCATCTATGTCCTTGGTGTACGTAGTCATGCTGTGGAAGCACCTGAAAGTTCAAAATGTGTCTTGAAGGAAATTTAAAAATGCTTTTGGTAAAAGAGATCATACTGTTAACAAAGAATTATTTCTTGTTATCTGGTGTCCAGAACAATAAAATTTAGATCGCCATTAAGTTGAAATTCTGGAAAGGAGTGGGTATAGTAAAGCAGATGTTATGCCTGGGTTGCAAGATATAATATGACGTTGATGGTGCTTAAAAAAATTTGTCGGTAGTTGTTTACATTTATTTTATAATTTTTAGACCATAGGCAGTTGAATTGGCTTATCTGATTTTATCTTCTGAATTGTAGCTTAATTTCCCACAAACAGATTTAATTTTCTCTACTCAGTAATGCCCAGCAGAACTTTCTATTTGCTTTTGTTCCCCAACAAATTTTAGGACAGTTCCAAGACATCTGAAGATTTCTTGGGCAAAAAGACGAGATGATCTTACATTTAGGGTTCATTAAAGGTTACATTGTTTTTTATAAGAAAATTGTTAGTGATCTCATAGGCCTCCTTTTGGAAATGTAGTATGTTATATGCAAAATAAAGGCAGCATATTTTCTTATTTTCTGTCTGCTACTTTGCAAACAATTGTACAAATATCCATTTTCCCAATGTAGTCCTCTTTAGCAATGACACTTCCGTGTCAATCAATGAAGGCTTAAGAAAATGTCTTCTCTGTCATAACAGAGATTGAATCCAGCAAAAGTATAGTTGCAAATACAGCAGAAGACACAATTAATGATAGTAAGTGACCCTTCTTTTTTTAGTGTTAGGCAAAATGCTGCAACGTACTCCCATGTTGGGTGTGCCTACATGTACTCTGCAGAGGACTAGGAGTTTAGAGATTATTTCTTTCCTTTGGGGTAAAAGAACTGAGAACGGCCTACTGAAAGTTCATGTGGCAAACTATGTTCTGGTTAGCCAGCTACTAACAAATTAGGTGTTAGCTGGTGCTCCTTACTAATAACTAAAGGATAAGGGATGGCAATAATTTTCCCTGTCTCATATGTTCTGTCTTGCAAATAGGGTACATCTACAAGGATTATTGTACACAATTATCACAAATTTGCTTTGCTTATTTGCCAGAATAGCAGGGTATTAGCATGGTTCAATCAAGAGAGGTGTAGCTTTAATTAGAAATTAGTGCCATACTGAGTCAAACATGGCATTGCATATTAGTGTCTATCTGCCATTTGTTGTTTGATGTGTAGGCAGAACATGCTTGTGGTACTGTATGGACTCTACTTTCTGTATCAAGTCCTTGGTCTTTGGACAGAGTGTATTATTATGTGACAGTGAATATTGTTGGAACAGCGTTACAGGCAGGTAATTGAAAAGAAACTGCTGTTGAAACGTGAATTAGTTTACCGAAAATTATCATTGTATAAATATATGTATACAAAGACATTATAGACAAACAATATACAATATAATTAGATGTTGAAACTGTCCTTTTCAGCACATGATTCTGGAAATTGTCCATAATGTTGCCCCAAAACAAAGAGTGAGTTTTAAAGATGCAGATGGAAACAATTTTTGAACATTTAGCAAATCTGGAATTTAAATATTGTTTGATGTGACAAATAGGTGAAAATAAATGACAGTTGTCCCTAAGAGTATAAAGAAAGAGATGATAATATCTATCTAGCGTCATGACTACTTTTCATCTATGGCTCTCAAAGAGTTTGCAAAAGGAGGTCATGAAAACTTCAAAGGTGTTTGGAATTTATTGAAATGTGACAGAATGGAAGATGTGCCATATTTATATTCTACAAAGTAGTTTCTGAAGTGCTGTAGAGGATAACACACCTAAGACTTGCCAGTGAAAAAAGTATTACAGCAGAAAATACTCACAAAATATAGTGGAGAAAAAGCATCTATTTTAACATTGTTTTTCACAGCATTTTTTGTGGACTTTTTTTTTTAGTTTAACATTAATAAAAATACATGTTCTCTTACAGATAGATAAATACATGAACATGTATTTATCTATCTGTAAGAGATATTAAACTAGTTTTAAAATATAAATTAAAATATATATTCTTTATAAGTCAGGGTTAGATGCCAAAGAATATTGAATATATACTTTATTGATTCTTGTATTCTGAAAAAAGAGATATACTAGTGAATAGTGAGTTCAGATTTTTTTCCCCTAGTGGTTGCTGATTGGATTAGAAGTGGGGTGCCTTATCAGAATTGACTAGAATGGGGGGTTTCCTTCCTGTCAAAAAATCTTGCTTTTCAAAAATTTTTTCTGGCCCAAATAATTCTAAAAGAATGCCACTGATCCCATTGATTCTTACTCAGGTAAATTATCATTATTGTTAGATGTGAGATTCCCTGCTAAGTATTTCCACAGGCAGCTTCTGAGGTGGGGTATCCTCAGGATTCCAGCTGCTTGGCATTACTGTTCTGTAAATTCTGATCAAGGTTTCTAGGGTAACTAGAAATAGAGAGATTATGTGAGATTACGTGTCACAAGATAGATGTTGCAGTCTGACTACACATGTCCATGTCGTCCTGTAGACAAAAGAAAGAAAGAACAAACATTTGTTCTAAGACAGGTATATAAGGGGCAGAAGATCAAATTCCCCAGCTGTTCTTATTTCTGTTTGCTGGATAGACAGGTTTAGACTTACATGCCCTTATTAATAAATGAATAGAAGCAACATTACCCCTTTAATTTCTTTTTCTGTGGTCTGTGCAGTTATCTTGACGGGGGGACTTGGTGCATTCTCTGGTCTTGAGCCACTTGCACTTGTCCCAGTCACAGACTACATTTTATCAGGACAGGAGACCATATCCTACACAAAGCATATCATCATGCCACAAGGGTGGATTTTATAAACTGCACTAGGACAGTGAATCCTGAGGCTATTTGCATGGGATCCAGACCAGATCCTCTTGGACTCTTTTGTTAGATTTGTTGGGGATTTCTTAAACTGAGAGTGTTTCAGTCAGAGCAGTTGCTACAGCTCTAGTGAATGAGAGACACACATACAGAAAGGGACTAAAACAGTTTCATGACTTCTGAAGTTTTAAAGTATCTCCCAGATTTTCAGCTGTCCTGTCAGTTTCCCCCCACTACAGTATATAGGTAGAAGTACCAAAAAATCTTCACCCTTTTCAGCAGAAGTCAGTGCAGAAGCAAAGTGCAGAATTTTAAGGCCTCAGAATGTAGTAAAAATTGTTGACAGTAATGAATAAATGGAATAGTTAGCAATGGAATAATTGGTACATACATCAGCTTGTTGCACATCACCTCCCTATTACTTGCAAATGTGCCTGACAGCCAGCTAACTCTTAGTTTAGTGCAGTGAAAACCCATGCTACAAATAGCAAACTGGTTCAAAGACCAAGATGTGTAGTTTTGAATTACAGCTGTGAGTTATTCTCTATCCTCTTACTCTGGCCATGGATGAACTAAGATATGTAAGCATTCTGCTTCAGAACAGCATGAAAAACTTGGTGCATTTTTGTAAGGGACTAAAGGTTGTTTCAAACCTATCATCTGAGGGATGCTGTCAGTTTGTATTTACCACAGGGGTTTCTGGATTCTTAGCTCATTTTTTATGCTTGTCAAGTAATTTGCTCTACATGCAAAGCCTTGCTACAGACACGCACTAAGGACAAAACCAGTTTGAATCCTTGGGTAGTTATCTCCCCCTCTAGTTTTCTTTCTTTCTATATATATATTTTTTTTTTCAATACAAGCCTTCTGATACTATTTTCTGATTGCCAAGTCCCTATTCTTTCCTGCCTATGGACCTTTTAGGAATAAAATATAGAGCCAAAGCCATCTCAGCTGGGATTGCACTTCATTCCTCTTGGTCAGCTCAAATAAGTCCCCTTATTGCATGAGGCAAGCTCCCCTCTGCTTCAAAGCAGGTCTCCTTGTACTGATTCTCTGTGAAATCTCAGTATGTCTTTACTTATTTATTTAGCTGGCATTAGTCATCATATTGGGTACATTCAAAATATGAAAAAATATTCTGTATTCCCTTCTTTTCCATTCTTTGCTATCACTCAGACTAGGACTGAAATAACTATGCAAGGATTAGCAATGGGTTGCAGTGCTGTTAAACATGTTACTTAATTTTAAATGGAGACCTGCAGTCAGACCTTGCTCTGATGACCAGAAAGAATATCCTCATCTTCACTGAAAGCACAGAGAACTTGGGAATTTACACTACAGAGACTGCCCCACAAAGCACCTACAAATCAGGGAAAACATATTTCCCAGGTAGTGCTGAAGCATTTTTAAGATCTTGGTTTTAGTATCTCAGTCTCGTGCTAACATAGCAGTCCATCTCCTGTTGTTTAGTGCACAGCTGGAGTTCTAGATCTTAAAAAAAAAAAAAAAAAGGGGATTTTTTTTCTTACATCTTATACTGGAAAATGATTAAAATATATTTTAAAACTAAAGCCAGCAAGGCCTAGATTTGTGAGGTCAGAAAACTACTGGACAACAATCCATGCCTTCACTCCCCAAAAGTTCTTTGGAGATCCTTATGTTGTCATGGCCTTGGACACACTTAAACTGAGATTTTTTTTCACTTTTTATTTAATTAAAAAAAATTATGTTCACTAATATAAGATACATACTCATTAACACTGAAATAGTGTTTGGGTTACACATAAAGAATATCTTTGGATATTAAACTATTTGATATACAATGCAGTAGCATAGGACACTGTACCCGTATAGCAGTTGCCATGGGAAAAGCGTGAATATTGAAAAATATGAAAATAGAATATCAATATAAAAACTGCATTATGCATTAGTCAGTCTGCTATACAATACTGCTATTCATAAGAATGGACCTTTTAGATTAAATACTTGATGTTAAAAATTGAGCAAAAGAGAAAAAGCCAGAAAAGATAATTTGTCTTCGAGTTTCTCTGATAGTACATATCTACACAGTTTCTCAGTTGACTAATTCAAACCTATTGAATTAACGGGAGCCAGGACAATGATCTCATTAATTTTTGGTAACAGTCACCAACTTAGAGTGTGCCCAGAATATGAACACAATCGAGGAAAAAATGCAGAATTTTTTTGCACCAAACCTTTTGTGTATATTTAAGCACGTGCTTAGCTCCTTTCCTAAGCAGAGAAGGTCTTTGATTTTTCTCTGTCGAGTCTTATGACCCTTTGGTATTGATATCTGTCTTTTGACAATTTTAGTGTTTAGGAGTTGATTGAATATTTCAATTTCAATGTTTCTTACTAACTGGAAAATTATAGAGTCAAGATGGGATGAACCTACTGCTTTCTTCTGACTGCTTTGACAAAGTTAAGCGTAAATGCTTTGTTTAACAGGGTTTCTAACTTGGGTGAAACCTCCTTGGGTCAAACAAGGAGAATGGTCACAATAATTAAATCTTTCTGTAACAACACCATTTTTATGAGTTCCCTACTAATGTGGGGAAATGAAAAGTCACTCTCTCATATAGAATTTTACAGGCAAGAATTTACGTTTTTAAACTTTACGCATTACCAGGTACCATTCATATCTAACATTGACTGGCCTGACATAAGCTTGCAAACAGCTGCAGTCTGGTTAAGATTGTTTCCCTTTAGAAACATTCAGAGTTTTTGGTTGTTTTCTTTTTTTCTTTTTTTTTTTTCAGCTTCTGGTGCATTCGAATGTATGCCCAACCCTATTGCACTAGTAAAACTTTTTTTTTCACAGGTGTGATAGCAGCAGTGAGATGGCCCCTGGCTCACGGGCCCTGCTGTGCTGCTCCTCCATGGCGAGTCCCCACAGATCCTGGCACCTGACCCCAGGGAGCCTATGGCTCATGCTGTCGCCTTGGACAATGCTCCTCTCCCTGCAAAGAAACCCAGTTCTTCTCTGAGGCTGTAACCAAATCCTGAATGCTGTCTCAGGATCTTACAGAAGAGAAGTTTACACCTTTTTTAGAATCCAAATTTTAAATCTAATCATTAGCTCTTAACATCTTCAAAGAGAAAAATAAATGACACCAGTGTTTGGTATATCCGTAAATGGATTTCATGCTTATCCACATTTAAAATAGCATTTTAAATATTCTGACACTTCTTTTTTTAATGACACATATAAATTGTTTAGTTTTAAATGCCTCTTTTTGCATAAAGGGCTGGAAATATTTTTCCATTTGCAAATTCATATTCCTGGAGTAAAGCCCCTAACTGGGTAGTCTGTCAGGTAGATAGCCCTCAAGAAATAGTTCACCAATTTTTTCTTCAATGTATCATGTCACTTTGCTGATTTTATTTAGGGATCATTTTTAACTTTGAGAAAAATATTTTTTGTATGTCATCTTGTTCTTTAGTTATCTGTCTGGAATTAGTGCCAAAAATCTCATTTCACATTTCTTAGTTTATTTAAAAACCCAAAATGCCATCCATCGAGTGATGAATGTTCATTGTTTTGGGGCATAAAACAACACTCTGTGTTAGCTTCTAAGATGAACAGAGAGAACCGACTCAAAACATAGTGCTGCAGAGATTAGAAGCTGTGAGATGTCCACACTGACAGAAAGACTGAAAATTGTAAGGAAGATTAGAAAGGAAGAAAAACTTCCTAAAAGTCTTTGACAAAAGCATATATACCTTGTTCTCAGGTTTCATGTAGTATTCCTGTAAGAAACAGGACTGGATAGGGCAGAAGCCTCCTCAGAAGGGATGGTTGCTCTTTCTTGCAGCAGCTGCTCAGGGATAGAAGGTCACAGGAATGGCTTGACATGAGAAAGAGGTGTAATCAGAGAGGCATAGCAATGAGGTGGGTGCTTGGAGTTAGTACAAACACTGACAGGCTACTGGAAAGTGAAGGAGGGGACAGAAGGGCTTCAGGAGTCATGGAGAGTGGAAAAAGTATCCCATGGATCAGAGAAGATTGGGCAGATTTTGTTGCATCTCAGAAACTCTGTCAGTTAGGCAGCTGAAACAAAATCAGCAAATAGAGGTTCATGGGGCAAGCCTATAGTATCCAAGAGCAGCATGGTATAAAATAACAAGCTATTAATATTTTACCTGATACAATTCCTTAGAGTATTTTTCACTTAAGAGTGACCTATGCTAGTTTATATTCTAAAATATAACTCGGTCTTTTTTGAATTTGAAAACCATTCTGGTCTTCCAGGACATCACTGTAAGAAAAAAGTCCATACAGAGTTGTCTCTCAAACCTATGGGTTTCTAGCCCCCATCAGAGATAGGGATAGCTCAAGCCTTTCAGAAAGGATCGTCCTGGAGAGCTGAGATGAATATTGCTTTGAGCTTGGCAAAATACAAATCACTTCTTTCAGGAGGACCCACAGATATCTGGCCTGCATTTCAGTGTGTATTGGGTTTATATGGCAAGTTTTTGATAGTGGAGGGATGTGGGAGGGGAGAGGGCTGCAAGTGTGACTTCTTTTGGAAGATTCCAGAAGCTGCCCATGTTGGACAGAGCCAGTGCCAGTCAGTTCCAGCTGCTGGCCAAAGCTGAGCCAAACAGTGATGTTGGGAGCAACTCTGTATTAACACATTTAAGAAAGGGGAAAAAAAGAGTTCACGGCAGCAGTTGTTAGAGAGAAGTGAGAATGTGTGAGAGGAACAAGTCTGGAAACACCAAGGTTGGTGAACAATGAGGGGAGAAGATGCTCCAGGTGCTGGAGCAGTGATTCTGCTGCAGCCCCTCGTTGGACCTGTGGCCCTATGGCGAGAGGAGCCACGCTGCAGCAGTCTGTCCCTGAAGGACTGTGTCTGATAGAAAGGGCCTATGCTGAAGCATTCATGAAGAACTGCATCCTGTGGGAAGGTCTCATGCTGGAGAAGTTCATGAAAGGCTGTCTTCCTCAGGAGAGAGCCCATGCTGGAGCACGCAAAGAGCGTGAGGAGGAATGAGCAGCAGAGACAATGTGTAATGAACTGACTGAAACACCTGCTCACCACGCTGCTAGGCCACTCAGTGTGAGGAGGCAGAGAAATTGAGGGAAAAGTTGAACAGGGAAAGAAGGGAAGGGTGGGGGACATTTGGGTTTTTTTAGAATTTTTTAACTTGTTCCTATTTCTTGTTTTCCTACTCCATTATTAACAATAAACTAATTTGCCTGAGGTGACTTTGTTTTGCCTATAATATTATTTCCCCGTCCTTATCTTGACCCATGAGCTTTTTGTACTTTTTTTTCTCCCCTTGCATTTTTGATAGAGGGGGAGCGATAGAGCGGCTTGGTGGGCACCTGGCAAGTAGCCGAGGTCAGAGCAGTACACAGCATGAGAATGTCAATACTTATCATCCTCTTAAGAGAAAGGAAGAGAGTCATGAAGGCAGTGAAGCAGGCAGCAGCAAGGGTGGTAATGTGGAGAGCCTTATTAACTTACAAGACTACATGCTTTTTTGTCAGGTTGCTATTCTAAGAAGATTGAGGAAATTATGCTTAGCGCAGGTGGTTTTATACAACTTCCAGTTGGTACAGATGAGTAAGGAATCTCTCAGATTGCTCAAAAGAGAAAGTTTTTAAGTATTCTTTATGCTGAGGACATATGGATGGTCAAAAAGCTGGCAAGTTAGTTGAATTTTGGAATAACATTTATGACCTTTGTTGAAACCATATTTGAAATTGAGTAATCAGAAAAAAACCAAGAAACAAATAGTGGTTGTTGTGATAGAGAGGGGAAAGCTTCAACAATTGAGGCCCATCAGTTCCACTAAAGAGGCTAAAAAATGTAACCTCAAATAGGGTGTCAGACTGAGGGACTTAATAGAGTACAAGAAGGGGCTCAGTAGAGCAGTATAAAATGTGTTGGATTCTATTCAAGGTTGTGACGCTTAAAATGAAACTCCTACTTGTGTATAAAAATTCAGTGGAGTCTAGTTAGTACTGGAATTCCTGAAATTGATCCTGTTGTCCACTGCAGGAACCTAAAAAGTGTCCATTTTTGCTACCTCAGTCTAAAATATCTCATGTAATTGCTATCGGAAATAGCTGCTCTCTCTCTCATGGCCAGAAATGTAATTTGCATAGTGAAATCCCAGCCTATGAACTGAAAATGTCTAAGGTATCATTCCAGCTGAAACAGGCAACAGACATTGATTTCCTATATATCTCAAATTTGCCAACAGAGTAGAATCCATGAATATTTCTGATTCTTCATAATCATGCAGCTTCTGTGTAGCAAAATTTTTTACAGTGTGTATAACTTTGTGCTTTGAATAAGGTACAAAGGGCTTTGGGATTTTGCAGATTTTGAATTTTAATTTATGACAGTTATATTTCCCCTATATATTTCCCAAAATTTTTATATTTGTTTCTCATAGAACTAGTTCAATTTTTTTCTAATTATAGTAGTCATTAAAAAAAAGACTATGTGCATTAAAAATGCGAGGAAGATGGTAAAATATTAATTTGTTTATGATGAGATTTTCTTTTAAGATTATCTAATAAGATGTTCCCTATTATTTTGTAATATGCTCTTGAATCTCATTTGAATGGCTATTGTAAGAGTATATTTTAAATGGTAATAGAAACTAGGCACAAATGTCCACAACTGAGCCTGCTAAGCTGAGAAAGTAGCAGATCTGTTGCACTGTAGAAATAGGACTAACACTAATCTTGCTCTTATGTAACCCCCATACATAATGCAGCCCTCTAAATATTCAAATAAATTGGTCTGGAGTAACCTGGACCTCTAAAATGAAAAGGGGTTTCTTAATATTTTATTATTTATTGTTTATTTTTTCATGGGTTATACTTATTAGAAAAATTTTGAGCTGAGAAGAATGAGTGAATTAAGTGATACTTAATTTGGTTTTGGCATTGCTTTGTCTTCAGAATGAGCAACTAAGTTTTGTGGAAAAAAAGCGATTTCATTCTATATGGTAGACTACTTCAGTTTACCATAGGAAATACTGGTGAACTCATTGCATCGCTGTAGACTATAACAACTTTAAATTAGGTCTTAAAGACTTCATAGTACTTATTAATTTAAATAAGCGTAGCAAGATCAGGCTGTTCCAGTATAATTTTATTTTAAGTGTATTAGTTGGTTATCCACAGCCAACAGGGACAAATGAGTTACACTCAAGGCACTCTTTCATCTTCATTGATCCATGCTAAAAAGACTACTAAAAGTTCTACTTAAGTATGTTGTGGGCCTAAAAACAAGAAGTAAGTATAAGATGAGATTAGATAAGAACTGCAACCATTGCTTTGTTTAGACAGGTTTTTTTAATATGTGAACACTAGAAACAAATACTAAAATTGCTCGTGGCATATGTAATGAAATGTTTATGTTTTCCTCCACTAAAAGAGATTTTGCATCACATGGTTCAGCATCTTGAAGTGTCAATAGCCAGTTTAAATGAAGAGATAACAAGCAAAACCCATAAATTAAATTTGCTTCCTTAAGTCTTGCAGGAACATGGAGAAACTTTAGGAATAATTGATAGCGACAGGATGAGAGAGATAAAAAGAGATGGACTGGGAAGTATTTAATGACTCTTTGTGGTATTACATCTGTCACACTTTTTGTGCTACATTAAAGTTTCATTATTTTCATATTTCTTGTGTTCATATTTTCCCATCCTCTTCTTTCTGCTAAATTTACCAAGTAATACAATGTGGATAATAGAGAGCTATTGCTGCAAATGTCATTGAATCTGTTACTGGACTGGATAAAGTATCTCAGCCATGCATTCCTTTTCATAATGCATTTTCAATTAGTGGTTTTGGAATTCTGTACAAAGTAGACGCACACATTTTTTTTTAATAATTGTGTATTTCTAAAAAGACATAGCGAGATTTCCATTATGCAAGTAACTGTTAATAATGTGAATCAATTTCATTTGGCCAGAGAAAATTATTGCACCAGCCTGTTTACTGAAGAAGTTTATTACTCTAAGGACTTGGCTTCTACAAGCTCTTAAAACAAATGGTTTACCTTTGCTCATCTGAAAGATAACAGACATAATCTGAGAGATTTGGGTTTCCCTTCTTTCAATCTTGTTTTTTCCATTTATGTTCTTTCACCTTTGCAGCCTGCACACAGCTCAGTGTTTTAGTTGTTTAGAAAAACATAATGTCTTTTGCCTGAAGATGTTTTCCTAAGATTTCAAAAATTTTTAAGAGGACATCTATAATTTCTAACAGTGTTTCTCTTAGATTCTTGAGATTCCACTAAAATTCTGTTAATTAGTGAACATATTGTTTATGTTTTAAGCTTGGAAAGCAAAATCTGATTTATTAGTAAGTAATATTATTTGTAGATTATGGATCCATAAGGATTTGTCATGAAACTGGAATGCATATTAAGTACATGGAGATAATAAATGGAATACTGTGCTTTGCTGCCAACAGGACCCAAAGTAATGCAGAATTCTTCACTCAACTAAGATAAGTAGAATGTTGACTGAGATAATAGCACTGGAGGCAGAAATCCAGACTGATGCTCTCCTGGTAATGCTTTTTTACTTTTTATGTAACCAGACTAAAAAGGGCTCTTTTCTTGTTGATAAAGATGCAGTCTGATTCTTTCAATGACAGATTGCAGTTTGCTATGGTCTCAAATATTTTATCTGGAGAGGCTCTGAAATGTTAAAATACACCCCACATTTAAGTGCCCTTTAGAACAGAGAATTGAAAGCAGCACCCAGAATTCATGAGAGCTGTATGAGTCATATTCAGCCATGGGAGCTGCATAGTTACCAACACACACTTTTGGATTATAGCTTTCTCCTCGCTCCATTGTCCACAGAACACACAATTTCACTTTTATGCATTTTTAAATTTGTATCTCAAGTCATTCCTCTGTCAATACAATAGTGTAATTCACTAAGAAAATAATTTACAGTGCTCTATGATTTTGAATCATCTCAACCTGCACTCACACAAGCACGAATAACAGATAAAACTGTTTTGAGGATTGCAAGATTACATCTCCTGATAAAGCTGCAAGGTCTCTAAATTACAGCCTCAGGATCAGGAGAAAACAGGAGGAAAACACCCTTCTGCACAATGGGTAGCATTTTAGATTGCAATTTATGTAAAGTACATTAATTCAGTTAAAAGGTGCTGAAATACAGAGACTGTTTTTGCAGTTGTTTTTATAGATATAGTACAGAAGTGTTTCTGCATTATTTTTACAGACATGACTGTTGAAATGTTGTAGTAGCATTATCGTCTTTGAAAACTGTGTTTTAAAATTATGTTTTACTGAGAAAAAAAAAGAAACATGTGGCCTTTACAATTTACAGGGACCTGGTTATAGAAACCCTTCTGTTCAGCAGAGAAATATGTAGCAAACTCGTCCTTGGAAATGTACCTTTTCTCTTGACATTTTATTTCTCTCCTATTTTACTGTTCTTTCCAACTGCCTTGTGTGGCAAACATTGAGGATACTGGCTCCAGAGAAACAGTTTTGTTGCAAATATAATTCTATGCACTGCATATGGAGCTGTTTTGTATGCAGGGTAGGTAGAAGCACTGGTTCTTTACAGTCACACAGAGACATTATGTATAAAAGATTTTCACACTGATTTTTTTCCCCTCGAAATTAACCTTCTGTATTTTTCTTACACCTATTTCCATGATTCATCCCAGATCAGACTGAAGATTAAAATTTCCTTCTCACCATGAGTCTAACAGTGCATCTGATTTTCACTGATTATAATTTCATTTCTCTCAGTAATCATTTTTTAGTTATTCAGCCTATTTTTAACAACTGCAGATGGAAATAAAATGGATCTGTAGAAGAGACATTCATTAGCAAGTAAGTATTCTGGGACTGGAAAAGTCTGTCTGATTCACAAAGCAGAAATGGCATTTAGTATCCAAGTCCCCTCCTAGACAAAATTAGCAAAGACTGCAGTGAAGTTAAAGCCTGCTGGTTGCAAAATTGGAAATTGGTTTCCTGGGGCTCTCTGTAAACTCTTCATTACTTTACTCAATCATGGTTCATTAGTAAGTTAACAGACAGAAGACCAGCACACATTGGGATATGTTTAGAGTCAGGACTTCCATCTCCTTGAACATCACTTAAAACTTGAATGTCACAGCAAATTAAATACTGTGTCAAACTGCATCTTCTTCTCAGCTGCAGTACAGACAGTGCATAGATCATGGCCACTTAACCTCTTGAAATTGTCAGGTGCTTTTTATCACACGTTTCATGGAGTACCACTTGTGTTTTAATTCAAAGTGACTCTGATGGAACAAACAAAAGACCTCAAAAGGTGCCCAGAATAGAAACAAGCTAAAAAAACCTTGTTAACAATTTCATGTAAAATGGATTTAATGTCTCTTATTAACCAAAACCTAATTTCCTAGAAGAAAACATCCATAGGTGATATTATTCCAGTTAAACGAAAAGCTAAAAATAATTATTAGGTTCCTGGGAAAAGTTCAAATTTTATTTACAATATAATTTTGAATTACAGCTGAGTGCCAATTATCTAGAACCCAACCTGAGTGCCTGAGTCTCTATTTTCTATTAACCACCATTGCATTTTTCTATGATGCTGCCTGATTTTCCAGAAGAATATTTACTCTAAATCGTTCAAATCAGTGAAATGAACTGTATAGAAATTTTTAAAGAATTTAAATGCTTCTGTGGAGCTGCTATTTGTATAATCTTTTAATGCTATAATTTTCATGAGATATCATTAATTTTGAAAAGAAAATGTAGGCCGGACGTTAACTGAAGCAAACTGCTTAAAATTACCCGTGGTGTTTAGAGTCCTTTTAATACAATTGGTTCATTGTTTGTAGGGTTAATGGGTATAACAAGTGACACTCTTGGTTTTGTCCCATTGCATCAGGTGCAGATAACTGCAATGACCAGCATGACAGACACCTTGTGATGGTGTTTATGATTTGGACTATTTGCTAACCAGAGGTGCTAGGCCCTCATTCCCTATGCAGTTAAGGAATAAATTCATTATGGTGTCCAAATCAGGAAGAGTAGCTACCATAATTGCCCAGTCAGAGGGACTCCATAGGGAGCCAGCATACAGCAGGACTAACAGTGCATTTCCTCGTTGCTTTCTTGAGTGTTAGTGCTGTTTCAGTCTTAGTACCTAAGTTAGGCACCCATTTTAGGTCATGATATGGCTACAAAAGTATGTAAGTCCTAGATAAGAGTGATCCATAATATTTGGCAGTGTCTGGAGAGGGACTGAATACTTCCGAAGTCCCTTTGTGAGGAGCTTCAGGTTTTTTGACTTTTCTGGGCCTGCTCAATGGGATTACTCTATTTGCTGTTTACAAGTGCTTTGTGTGTTCAGTGGGCCCTGTGGCTTATAGCTGGGTGTTCAGTTGGTTCTTTCTGTCTACTAGTAAACAAGGTACTTTTGGGAATCTGAGGATCAGACTAGAACTACGTAAAGTAGTGTGAGTGTGTGAGTGCCATGGTACACCCCAGAAACGTGATCTTTCAGCCATTTGTGTCCAGGACACACCACAGCTCCTTTCCAGCCTGGGACTTGGATCCCCTATGTGTGGGGATCAGAGAGAAAATTCATGGGTGCTTGGATGTCTCTCTGGGAGTGCCCAAAAGGATGAAGGTGACATAAGACTTGAAGTTTGAAAACCAGTTTCTTCAGTTGGTCCTTGGCTTGCCTTTGCCTTGTCTTGGCAAATGCTGTCATTATCACAAGAAGTGAACATACTGTGCTTCTATTGCCACTGGTATGCCACTTACAGACAATGTTATTTATTATCACAAATTCCGTAAAATATGACAAACTGCAATTCAGAAAATATGTTTCATACATGGTGCCTAAGGGAAGAATAAAATATTCTCATGCCATCATCTGTATGATTTTCACATAATGAATTTGTCAGTGTACACATATGCTCCTATCTTTATGGGGTTCTGACATCTGTTTGATGGATTATAACCTAATTTACTCGAGAAGCAACTGACCTGCTGAGGGTTGGCCTTTCATTATAAATGTTAACAAAAGAATTAATCCCTCTCTAATTTATTTCCAGGATTTCAGTTGTTCACAGTCTGTCACAAAGAAATATATAACATGTAGGAACTAGAAAAATTGCACAAAATACACCTTGTTGAAAAGACAGATTACCACAGCACAAGTAGGAATGAAGTGACTCAGCTGAAAACTTGAAAATCCAAGGTCTGATAACTATTAGCATTGTTTCATGCATATACACTTCAGATAACATGCAGAATCAGATAACCCATACAAAGTCAGCATAAGGGACAAATAAATGAGAGGCAGAGCAGATACTGTGTCAGACAATCATGCTGCGGGAAATCACGTTGCTGAGAAGTCCCTGGCAGAAAAGCAGCCACCAGTGAAGATGTCAGATTCACAGAAATAAGTGAAAGACATAAGAAAAGGGATGAGATACATTTCCTTTTGTAGCTCAGGTATTTGGGCTGAATTAAAGTCTTTCTTTTACAGCTAATCTATGCATAATATATCTATAAACTTATTCTTATATAAGTTCACTAATGTTTTTTTTGTACAGGTCTTGCTTAATAGTTTTGGTTAATACTATTTTACCAAATGCAATTATCAAGCAGTATTTTGGAAAGTATTTGATGTGGGGATTATGAATACCCACATCAAATTACAGACATCAATAAGATTTAAAATAAGTAGTTCTGAAAATCACAGATTTGTCTTTTTATTTCCCCTAGAATTGTGATTTTTCTGCTTGTTGCACTGATTTTGCTGGTCCAATAGTGCACTATTATTAAAAAAAGCATTCTCTTTTATTTATCAATTAACCTTAATTAGAATAAAAACTCAGATGCCAAGAAGTCTACATTAAAAGTTCATTTCTGTATTGGATTAGGTATAAAATTCCCATATCGGTTTCTCCTGAAGTAGTGTGTAAGCACTTATTAATTCTTTATCAATAACTGTAAGGAAAATTAACACATAGTTATACTTAGATGTTTGGATAAGGATCCAGGACCTGCATCATTCTCTGGAGTATAGGTGACAACAGCCTGAGAAGACTACAGGCATCCTCATTAAAACCTGAGGACATAACTTCTTTGACTGGCAATGTAACATGTCTGCTTTCAGAGTCCCACGGTCCCCTTCAAAGGCTACGGCTGTGTCTCCGTTTGCAAGTCATTTGGCTGAGTAGGAGCAGACCACACGTTGCTGCCAGGGCCGCCACATTAACTCTATCCTGAGCCTTTTATTTTTGGTTGAATTCAGTCTAGTTGCCACAATTGGATGTCCTTATCAGGTATGTGGTTTAAAATTGCCGAAAGCACAAATACTGTTTTGGACCATTAGGTTTTCCACTCCCAAGAGGTGATGAAGCACATTTGTTATGTACCTAAAGTAGAGGCTTCCAAAACAAACCTTGTTTGTGAGCACCACACCTGCTCTGGGAAGTGAACCGTTCAATGTGTTAAGTGTGGATGGTGAGTGATAAGTGCATGTTTCAATTCAAATCCTACAATTGCTCTAAATCAAATGCTAAAGGATTTGCAGCCTGAGGGGTACAGTAAGCTTTGACAAGCATGGATAACTCTCTGCTTTCTGTATCTGTTTCAATGTTTTGCAAACTGCAAATCATGAATATCAGAACTTTTCCTGGTAATCCATAGAGTTTTCTACCTGAGCATCTCCCAGGATTAAAAGGATTGGGACCTCCCATGATTCCTGCTTTTGAAAAGCAGCATAATACTTCCAAGTTTCACCGCCAGCATATCAATAATTAGTGTAGCACTGAGAGGAAATTACTGTAAACTTAAATTTGCAACCTTTTGTGTCAGTGTTAAAGTGAAGCCAAACTTCCTGTAGGCCTTAAAATAATAACCCTGATGCTCTGGCCTGAGGTCCTCCAGGGAAGGTTCTCTGCTAATGCTAGCACAGATTAATCTGTGTTACTAAAAGCGTTGGATGCAGAGATATTCAGCTGATCCGTGATTACAATCACTGCACTATGGGTACGGTGTGTAATTTATACCTGTGGGAAGTACTTCTGCAATAAAACATAAAAATATTAAAGTTTGCTTGAGCAGGTGCTACCATTGCATGGAGAGCAATGATTCTGTAGGCTGGTCACATTTCACACATCAGAGCAGCAGCCTGGTCCTGGTAGTACTTGAATTGTTTGCTGAACCTGAAAGAACCTATTTACATAATGATGTCTTACACTTCGAGTCTAGGTTTTAGAACTCAGTATCAGCCTTTTGGTCAATCATTTCTGAGGTTTTTATTTCAAAATTTGCTAGCTTATGTTTTGAAGAAATGAACAATTAAAGTCCTAATGGGAAATTCCATTTCTATCCCTATATTACTTAAAACAATCAGTTTCTTTGCAGCTTGTTGCTTTTACAAATTAAGATACTGAAAACGAAAGTAGGTGGCAAAATAAATCTTTTGTTATTAGGGAAATTTGTATTGGGGAAAATAGAGTAAATTTGTAGCTAAACCTGATGTGTGGAATGTGAAAGGAAGAGCAGCCCCATACAGGATGAATACTTCTGTAATATTAGTCATAAAATTATATTCTGAGCTATGTAATTTTCTTTTCTGTTGGAGACTGACAAGGACACCAAAAGTACAGCATTTTAAAAAAGAAAAAAGATAAAAACTTTCCTTAATCACATTATACTTAACAGAAATCATGCTAACCTGAAAATCCAAGATTGCTTATTACAATTATAGCTTTTCTTCTGACAGCTGCCTAATATTTACATCTACAGAAGTGTTTGAAGCCATAATTATCACCAGAGCATGATACTAGAAAGCTATTATATGTTCATTAGATAACTCATTTTGAGCAAGTTCACTTCATAGCAGGACCCTGATAGCTACTATAACAGTTGTCTTTGCCAAAAATTTCACAGAATAGCATGGTAAACTAGAGATATCTGTAACCTTTTTTCCAATGGAGCTCCTCAGCCACTCTATGGGAGTTCATGACAACTTTTTTTTGTCAACTTCATTGTCTCTTATGTAACAAGGTTTGCTCTTTTCTATACAACAATTTCATATAAATTGGCTCAAAGATCCAAATTCAAATAAGAAATGGTATCTCACTGGGTGATGAGGACAGCAACATCACTGTGCCTACCTACCTGCTATTATATAGAGCAAGAAAATATTTTCAATATAATATTTGCCTGTGTTCACATAGCTGTTGTCTCTCCACTAGAGCAAAGAAAAAAAAATTAATTTTCATATATTCCCTGCTATTTCCCAGTTTCTTCTCTTGTATACTGTGTTGTTTCACTTTGGATGAACAGAGAGTGCTGGAAGCCTGATGGACATATTAATCACTGCTGAAAAGGGACAGTTCTTCTCTGATCTTCCACTTGGTCAGAGGCTCCCATTTCTTTCCTGGTAGCAGTGCTGCAAATCATATCTCAAGAGTGAGAAGTTTCAGAAAATTCTTCACCTCTTTTTTTTTATTAGTTAAGTGAAGATTCAGATTATTTTTGTTGCTGGGCCAAGAGATCAATGAGATCACGGCTACAGATAGAGAGAGGGAAGGGCGAGGAAGACAACTTCCATAGTGGGAATACTTAAAAATGACCTTTCCTTCAGCCTGAGATTGTATTCTTCAGCTTTGTTGTGAAAGGGGAGCAACCTGTGCTCAAAATTTAAAATCTATTTGGTTTAAATCTCTGTGATTTGAAATTTCAAATGAAATTTGAAATTGTCTGTGTCTTGGAAAACAGAAACTGGGGCAGTGTATTAGTCAGGAATGTGACCCTGGCCTGGAGCTAATTCACAGCACAGACAATTGTCTTTACATGTGATTTAGCTGTCATGCTAATCTGCATTTTATTAACAATTGGTTACTTGTCATATGCAAGACATTTGTCTATAGTGTATCTTGTAATAACTATGAAAGAAAATATTCGTTGCCATTATTAGTTGCTTTTCATAGTTGAAGTAGTCTTTCAATGCTATTTGCTTTGGTTGAAACATTAAAGGGTAATATTAGATATGAGAGTTACCATATTAAAGTCAGCTCTAAGCCCTCCAAAAATCACTCTCACATCTTAAGCAAGAAAATATAATTTCAAACACATAGTAAACAATTTGGCCTTTTAGAGTAAGTTAAAAATCAATTTGCTGAAAAGATTCCATCTTAGCAAGGAGATATTTTCTATTCAATATTTTCAGAGATGACATTTCATCTGCTGTTTCTTTATGAGTGTGAATGAATACTAAAATTTGAGAGACAAGTTTTGAAGGGAGGCTTTTTTTGTTCATGTTGAAGGAATTTTGCTATTAGATAAAAGGAAATTTATGGCATAAATAGAAAGGAAAACAAAAAGAAGGAAAAATATCCCTTTGCTTGAAAAAGGACTTTTGCATGTGAAGAAGTACACAGCCAAGCTTTGAAATGTATGATGCAATTGGAAGCAAGGTGTTATGCGATCCTAACTCATGAAGTTTAAATATATGGCTACTACAGTAAAACTTCCTTGTGTATTACTGCTCTCTGATGTTCTGTTTCCTGAGAGTATCTGAAAGTCAAATTCACTCTAAAGAGGTCTTAAACCATCATCTCTGCTTATATACTTTTCTACTGAAACTTTCTGCAATGCAGATTGCTTCTCAGAGCCTTGCTTCTAAATGAACAGAGGGGTTAGTTGGCACAACACTGTATTCACTAATATTTGAGGGGTAGGAATAAAACATGGTCCCTCTTGACACGTGTCCTGTATAACTACACACTGAATTGTTATTTGATGCATACTAGCATTATGTGAAATACTCACAAGGAAATCTGAAATTACTTGGAAATGAGCAGATTTCAGTTATCAAAGTAAATCTGCTCCCAAAAGTGAAAGATCTGGCAGAGTAAGTTTATGCATGGGTTTTTTTCCATATAATCAGGTGAAACATGACACATGTTAATTGGACTCAAACGGGTTTGATCACAAACCTCAAAGAAAAACATACCAAAAGCTATTCCATGCAAAATGAAATAAAATTTCCTCATTTTTACCTTACCCTTGTGTATTTTGATTTTCTGAATTTGTGTGTAGAGTATTTACATGGTAAAAGTGTGAATATACAGTCAGATAATTCAATAATTTAATTTTTAATTTACAAACAAAGGCAAAAAGATATTGTCCCTTATGTGGAAACGCATAAATGGATTTGTGTGAAGAAATTCTTAAAAATTTCAGGTAAGGTCTGGACTTAAATATCTTCTTTGTTAATGCTTATAACTATGATTTATGAAAATACAAATAACTATATTTATGAAATTTATGCATGTAAATGTGCATGCTCACAGTCAGAAATTAACATTATAGGAAAATTTGCTGGCTTCATTGGGTTTGTGGCTGCTCTGCTCTATGTTATAAATGCAAAAAGTACTCTGAGACAAGTCATGCTAAGTCATAACCAACACTACATAATAAAAATATCAAAGATGTAGGAACCAAACTTTTCATGGAACCAACTAAAAATCTGTGGTAGGAATCTGGGAAGGACTTAGGAGGTACAGTAAATATAGCTGTCTGACAGCTGACAGCTCAGCGCTTCAGCATGCTTTACATGGGAATAGCAGATGAAAACTGACAATGTGCAACTTGTACCTGTCCTGAGAACATTTTCCCATACCATAGCTGGTGCTAATCTAGTGTTCTTTGGAGTTACATCGCAGACTGATGTGACCTATTGAGCATAAGCTCTGAAAGGATGAGCTGTAGACATGTAATCATTGAAATCATCATGTTGGTAATTTTAATCAAGAGCCCTGGGAAGATACACTTGTAGAAGGATTTGAATGTGTCTGGGGAAGAAGGGAGACATGGAAATTTGTTCTGTCTGCTTACCCAAGGAGACAATGCTTTTGCTAAAGTTGTTAATGGACTATTGTGTTTAAGAAATCTTTGCCATTTCTTCTATTACTTTCAATCTGCATCTGCCCAAAGACCTAGCAAAATTTAAAGAGCATAGAGTTAATAAAATAGCACCAGATTCATTCTTATTCCAAGGCTGTGAGTAGTAAAAGATGGCATAGCCTTCCCTGGGGCTTTTCTCTGTTTACAAAAAGGACAAAAGGTAAAGACATATATCACGGCATTGTGCTTTTGGAACTATGCAGGTCAGTCTCTAAGTTCTGAGATGCACAAAGTAACAGAAATAATATACATTGCTGATTTGTAGTTTCTATAGCAATACAATTCCTTAAAATGTCTTCTGAAATCTGCAAAGGTTTTGCTGAACAGAATATAGAAGGTCTTACTATTCTTTCACGCAGAATTGTCAGTGATATATTTTTACACTCTACAGGGTATTTGTTTGCTGGTGAATCATAAATTAGAGAGAATATGTTCAGAATATTTTTGAAGCAACACTTAAGACAGAGATTAAATGGTGAATTTATGTTGAAGTGACATAAACCATTTACTAAAATTTGTTTTGAACATGAAACTACATTTTGCATCTTGAAATATAAAAGATGATTGGAAGAATTAGCATGAATATCCATTTTTTTCTATATAGATTGTTCTCAAAATGCAAAATAATTCACTCCTTGTTAATACCATTTTTTGTCCATACCTTGCAAAATAAAAGGTGCCTTTGAATACACAAGGAAATACACATCACCTTTTTCATGTCATAGAGAAGACTGGTTGTAGAGAGGATCTTTACCTTGATTTATCTCCTGTTCAGTGTGCCTAGATGTAAACATGAGTGTTACAGTAGATGGAAGACTATTAAATAGCATGCATATCCTATTCAGTCTTGAGGTAATTGGAAAAGAGCAGGTCTTTAGCAGAAGTGACAAATGTATTCATAAAAGAATAATCACGGAATAAATCCAGAACAATTTCACAACTATATCTGGAAACATTCTCTCTCACTGCTGAGAAGTCAGAGATGCTTGCTAAAAATCTTTATGGTGAATACCTTTGTATGAGCTCTTTTTTCCTTCATGCTGGGCGTGTAGAAGCTCTTAATTTGCAGCAGTTGCGTCAAAACTCATTGAAGTCAGCCAAGAGCTTAGCCATTAAGTTCAATGGAGTTTGGACTTGGTCTGTAATTTTAAGTAGTTCAGTGTTAATGCCCCTACTTTTGGTTGATGTTCTTATTAATTCTAAGCAGAGAAGTCTACATTTTGTATTGAATGAAGTCATGTTTGTTCTTTTCTCTGGGACGGTGGTAATTGGCAGTCTTGTCCATCTCACCCTGGGGATACTGCTCTGTAACTTTCCCTTTTTTATGACCTTCAGAAGTGTTAATGTACTTTGGGACTGAGGTACAGCGTAAGCAGAAATTCAAAGTGGGTAGACCTATATGATAAAAGTACTAGTGATGCGAGAATAAGGCAAGAACTAGCTGGCACTGATGCCTAAGACTTTTTTAAGTACATGATGAGGAAGAGAAACTATTGACTCTGAAAAGAAAAGCTGAAACTCTTGGAAGTGAGAAAGCACGTAAAAGACTTGCCTGTGAACGCTGGTCATTGTGGTGTGGTGGTAGTGGAGTCTTTAAATAGAGAGATTGAAGACAGTTCTTTCTTTTAAAGAAAAGTGATTTCTAGCACTAATAAGTTTCACAGCTCTCTCTGAAGTACATCTTACATGCTGACTTCAAAGTAAAAATAAATTGTCATTGGTGTCAGTGATAAACTCAATTAGAGTAGTAGCTTTGCTTTCTTGTGAGAACGCTCTTTACAAAATAGTGCTTTTAACTGTAGCAGAGTTACAAGCAGCAGCCTTCTGTCAATTACTGAGTCATAGCAGCTGGGTTAAAATGAGCCAGTTTTGAAATTTGGATCACTGTTCTGATATATGTCAGTAGCAAAGAAATGGAAAAGAGAAAGTGTTTCAAACGTGATCTCTAAACTGTACCACATATTCAGTGAAATCCTTTTACTCTGTCTCACCCATCAAGTAACAAGAGACTCTATAAACAAAAAGTGAGAAGCAAGGAGCGCTGACTCAATTACTATTCTGTTAGAAAAGCCTCCTCCAGAGTATGAAAACCTCATGTTATGGTCACCCCAGTCAGTTGTTCTTTATGCCAATCATAATCCAAGCTATGTGTGCCCTGATTCTTTGCTACTTTTAGTTTGATAAATATTATTTTTCATTGAGATCTAAAATTAAAATCCAACCAAAAGAAGAAAAGCTGGAACTTTTTTTTTTTTAATGCAGTCCTGTGCCCTGAAGTTGAAAAAGTGGCAAAGTACCAATTAATTACTACCTTTGCTACTGTTAGCTACAGAGAGGAGTGGATGCATAGAACCACCTGGTGCTCAGGATTCAGCATCTAGTGGAAATAGTTGCTTTTGCTATTCTCATTAGCACCTGAAAGAGAATGGCTTGACAACCAGAGAAAAATAAATTGGAGTTAAAGCCATTTTAAATGACATTTTCTCCACAGCTATAGTAGTACAAGATAGTGAATGCTCTCTAACTAGACAGATGGTGAGAATAAATTCTCCAATTTGTTTCTGAATGGAGTTAGGAAGACAGTGAAATCCTGAACAATGCACAAGAAAAGAAGTTACACTGGATGGTATTCACAGATGGATGGAGCATTGCTGCCAGTGGAATAAGGAATGACATTTTATCAGGAAAAGGCAACAATAAAACTGCTCCTCCGTCCCACCTCATCGGTCTCAGGAAAACAGACTTCCGTCTTCTGCCAGGGAAAACTATAAAGCATTCAAATTCTCCAATTCTTTCTTCAGTGATGGGGAACAAATGAACATCCATGTGCCTGGACAAGCTATTCTGAAGCCAGAGCTGGTGGGCTGACACACTCAGGAAACAATTAGCACAGAAGAAGGTATGAATGAAGAAAAGTTACACAAATATAACTTTTCCATATTTCATCCTGTTGATCACTGGGATATTCATATACATGGTATATTTTCTTGTTATTTAAACTCTAAAATAAATTATAATTTTTTTTCTCTGCAGTTTCATGGGAATGTTTCATCCTCAGTAAGAGTGCTTCAAGATGTTTCATTAGTGAGTCAGGATCCTTGCTTTTCAGGTCAGTGTCATTCAGCAGGGATTTTAATTAAAGCTCTTGCCTTGAAAGGCAAAGTAAAGTAGTTACTTCTGTCTTACTGGTACAAAAAGTACAAGACAGCTCTGGCCCAATGGAAGCTATGGTAAGAGCTTTCTTGTGTCCAGAAATGAGGAAGAAGACAAAGGGATTGAAGAAGGAAGAGAAAGATTCTTTTTTATTTCAATCCAAGAATTTATGATGCTTGGGGTATAAAATAGCCCTAAGGTAAACCATTCCCTTAGTTTGGGAAAAAACAAGCTTAAACTTCGGCTAACCAAGTTCCAGATTGTCTGGAACAACCCTCACAAAGAGGCTCTGGTTTTGAGAGAGTAATGTATGTTCGTTCACATTAACTGAGATTTGGACTGGTTTACATTTCTCAACAAAATCTTAGATGGGAAACTCCCAATAGGATCTACCGGAGAAATAGATATTCCTATTAATATAACATAGTAAATAAAGAGAAGTTTGTGCCTATGAAAACTGTCAAGAGAAAACCCATTCTTCTCAACATCAGTTCTTCTATGACATGTAAAACAGACTCAGGGATTGATTTCCATTTAAGGTACTCTCCACTGAGAATAACTGGAATTGTTAGCACACTCATGTGGTGAAAGGGTACCTTTGGCAGGCAAAGGAAAAGGACAAAAAAGATAGCACTGACAACAGGGAAGATGAAAGTGTAAAAGAAGCAAACAGGGCAGATTAGGAGAGTGGGTGGACAGGAGAAAGATGGGGAAAGTTAAGTGCTCATTATGGGTACAGGTGCCTGAGAGATCTGTCTAGGGAAAGAACAGAGCTGAGGGTTCAGGAACAGGAAGGAAATTAATTTGAGGAAGAGTAAAGTATTATTTAACATCTTGGATGGAAATGGGAAACGAAAGAAAATATATTAATACTGTTGTGGTTTCACTATTAATAGCTATAGGATATATCTTATAAAATAGATGACATTTATAAATAAAAAAAATTAGAAGGGCTGGGGTGTGTTTGCATAGAGAGAGATGTGGCTTAATGCATGGCCTTAGCCATGCAATGGGAGTGTCAGTCAACAGATCACTCAAAATACAAATGAGTTTTTATAGCCCAGAGTGTCTTCTAAGTTCAGAGTCTCTTTTCAGTGCAGTTCCATGGATAACTGTCAAGGTTATTTGTCAAATAAAGGTGAGGTGAGTATTCACAGTGCATCTATGAGGCTTTTTCTTTAAAAAAACCCCAAACAAGCAGATGAGAAAAATGCACAAAAGACAAGCTGCTGTTGGAAGTCCTGTTTTGTTCTTTTAGAACTAGATTGTAGTTTCTCCCATAAAGACAATTATATGCTAATGCATTTTTTTTCCTGCTTTTTGGCTAAGAGCAAGCTGTTAGTTTAATATCTGGTCTGTCCCCTTGTCAGTAGAAAGTATGCTGCTTTTGAAGGCAGACGGCCTTGACAATCTAATAAAATTTTCTGGTTATTAGCTAAAATAATTGTCACAAATAAATATTTCTATAAACCTACAGCAGTTTCAGATAATGAAACGTAATGACCTTAGATTTAATGTTAGAAATATGAAGTCATTGACTGAGATGAAATTTCTGTTAGGTTCTTTGTGGGTTTTCTGTTGATCTACATGAGATTCCCACTTTGCTACTGCTTTCAGAAAATAAGTAATGTGCTACCTCATGTCTATAATTGCCTTATTTTGAGAGACTGCTTATAAGATTCCTATCTCTATAATCTAAATTTAAAAATTATTTGTGGATGTTTAAAGCATTAATTAAAAAAATTCTGATATCAATATGAATCCATATTCTTCAATATTTCTTAGAACACACCTTTATACTAGCTGTTTTATTTCAGTGGTGATTTGCCAGTAAAACAGTTGAAATAAATTTTTAAAAATTAAGAATTAGGTTTTTTTTCATTAGCAAAACATGAAACACCATATTCTAGGGAACTAGATGTTCCAGATGATCTAGAACTTCTTAACTCAGACCTGGTTGTTAGAGTTCATAAGCTGTCAGCCCTCAGCAGTCTACCTGAGATGATTGTGGCAATGTCTTCCTTCAAGATGTGACCCATCTGTCCTGCACTCAGTGGGACAAATGCAATCCTGAGTAGCATGAGCTGGGTTAGAAACCTTGTGGTCAGACGGCAAGAAGTTCCCAAGGGACTTCTGCAGACAGCAGCTCCAGAGGCACAGTGGCTGCTGTATTCACTAACCCCAAAGTTGTGGGACTTCCGTGGTTCCCTGTGCCCAGGTTCAGCCAGCAGCAAGGCTGAGTTCATTACTGTGGAGAGTCATGCACACACTTGTGCACCCAGACAACAGGTCAGCACAGATGGAAAGTAGTGACCTTCCTGCACGGATGTATGCGTCTTGTGGAAACGTGGACAGTGTGGGCTGCCAGTGCTGCTCCTCTCCTCCTGCTGGTCAGGAGAAGTCTGCTAGTGGTGTGTATATATATACACATAAATACGTATTTATACACACTGCAACTGCTGACCTTAGCCACTCAATCATCCCAGCAGCTGGCCTCAGATCCCTAGTCTTCCAGTGGTTTGCATCTGCCCATTTGAATGCCCTGAGCTTTTCAGCCTCACTCCTGGGGTTGGTACTCAGACCTTTACACACACATGCAGAGTCAGGTGTTTCTGGTAAATTGTCCCAGTTCTGCTGGAGTAGAAGCTATGGAGTTTCTTTTCCATTAGGATAGGGCCAAGTGAATAACTTTTTATATATCTAGACAGACATAAGAAGTTGACAAGCCCCAGGATTTACTATGAATAATTCCCTTGAGCTGTGAAATATCCCAGAAATGAAATCCTGACAGTGAGTTGAAAAAGGTTTCTTCTAGTATGGAACCATATCTTGGTAAAGGGTTGTGAAGCTGTGTATTCTGAAAAGCTGAAAAAAGATTATAGACATGACCCTATTATTTAAGTATCAGTATCTGACATTCAACAGAATGTCTTATAGGTCCTTGTCTAAAATGGGCACACCAACCATATTTCTGAAATTAGAAATCCCTATTCTACTGGCGAATTTGATTACGTTTTAAAATGTGCTTGCATGTCTCTTGTTTGCTAGTCTGGATCTTTCACAAACACTGTGAAATAAACTCATCTTGAATTTACATAGTGTCTCACAGAAAAATGTAAAGTGAATGCTAGTGAGAAAGCAATAAATTCAAAGTGGCAACTTGATTTTAGTAGTATGTTTTGTATTGGGATGTTTTATATGCCATCAGTGTACATGCCTACATATTCTTCGTCTCCCCATAAAATGGATTTTACCCCAGCAAATAGGATTATGGCAGCATATAATTGCTAAGAAGGACATACCTTGTTTAGCTATAAACTGCCTTCGTACATAATTTCAGGAACAAAATGCAGAAATAGTGTATACTCAGCAGGCCCATTTTATGTTTTCCTTCAGCAAATAGTTTACAAGCTGATAACATTTCACAGCTCTTTTTTTTCTTTCTACATAAAGCAATTTTAGAAAATCTGCTATTGGTTAAGACTAAGCAACAGCAAATGACAAAAACAAGGCCTCTTGAATGAAAATGGATGTTGCCACATTTCATTCAGACTAAAGCATCAAGATTTCTTCAGTTCAGATTGCAGTCATTAATGTTCCCGTGTTGACACAAATTTTACTTCAACTATCAAGGAAGCTGATTTAATAGAAATAGTGTAAACAATAGGAACTCAAATTACAGTATATGTCTCCTCTTGGCTCATTTTGTTACGATAACAACATTTTCATGTCATATTGCCGCTGGATATTGTATTGTAGGAAAGAACAAAAAAATACAGAGATCGATTATTTTATGATTCTCTACGTGTATACATCTTTGTGTGACAGAAATTGATGACTCAGACCATTTCCATTATAAGATCTGATATTCAGTTTCTTCTGTTTTTCCTGAATTTTGTCTATTTGGACTGAATTTTGCCATGCTGGACATCACAAGTAAGACTTCTCCCTTGCCAGAATGACTGACTAAACCATAAACTGTTATTTACATTAACATAACCTATTTTAAATTGAGGCGATTATGTGTTGCTGGGAAGAAATTCATAGACTCATAGAATGGTTTGGGTTGGGAGAGACCTTAAAGATCATCTAGGTCCAACCCCCCTGATGTGAACAGGGAAGCTTTCACTAGATCAGGCTGCTCAGAGCCCCGTCCTACCTGGTCTTGAAGACCCCCAAGGGATGGGGAGCCCACAACCTCTCCGGGAAACCTGTTCCAGTGCCTCGCTACCCTCACAGTAAAGAATTTCTTCCTAATATCTAATCTAAACCTGCCCTCTTTCAGTTTAAGACCATTCTGCCTTGTCCTTGGTGAAAAGTCTCTCCCCAGCGTTCTCTTAAGTCCCCTTCAGGTACTGGAAGGCTGCCTTAAGGTTTCCCCAGAGCTTTCTATTCTTTGGGCTCAATTCTCTCAGCCTGTCCTCATAGCAGAGGTTTTCCAGCCCTGAGATCAACTTAGTGGCCTCCTCTGGACTCATTCCAACAGTCTTTTTTTGTGCTGGAGTTCCCACACACAGTATTCCAGGTAGAGTCTCGCAAGAGAAGAGGAGAAGGGGATAATCACCTCCCTTGACCTGCTGGTCACACTTCTTTTGATGCAGTCCAGGATGAGGTTGGCTGCCTGGGCTGTGAGGACACATTGTTGGCTCAAGTCCAATTTTTCATACAGAAGCACCCCCATGTCCTTCTCCCTAAGGCTGCAGGAAATACTGAGGACAATGAGTGAAATTCATGTTGATCCTTTCTTCTATTTACTTGTTCTTGTCATCAATATAAACCTTGCTGTGAAGGCAGTTTCAAGAATATTTGTCATGGAGACTATCTTAAAATATGTTTTAGAAAATGCCAATTTCTGCAGTAGTAGAGAATTTAATTGCAAGTCAAAATTGAGCTGCACCAGGACAGTTGGTTTTTTGCTGTAGCAATGTAGATTTCTCACTAATAAGGAAAATAATATAGTTATAGAGGGATTTTTTATAGGTCTAATTAAGATAAGGCAATGCAAGGCTCTTACAGCCAATTGAAGTACAACATCTTTTTACTTCAACCTAAAGAAGAAATTCTTTAACAGTCAAGCAAAAAAGTGCTTAAGGTTGCTAGAAGGTGAACATAAATGCGAACCAGATTACTGCAGATTTGATTAGTCTTTGATAATGACATCTGCCTGAAAAGTAGATGTCTTGCTATTGTGTATTAAGGAGAAAATTGATCTATCCAATATAAAATCAGATTCAATTAGTGGAGCTAGCATATAGACCAGGGATCCAGGAATTTGATGTGAAAGTAAGGTGCAAGAACAGTTAGCAAGCTGATATTTGCAGGCTTCCTAATCTTTTATCTTCTTTTTTTTCCTCCCTGATGGGATACAGTAGAGATACTATCTGCGTTAATGCCAGTGGTGCCCAGCCCTGGCAAAGAGATGTGGTCCCTCCACTTTGGAATCTGTGCATTTTAAGTTTACTATAGAGTTACTCCAGGTAAAGCTGAAATTACTACAGGGAAGCTGAAATGACTTCAAGTTCCCCTGTGTTATAGAGGTTGGTAGTAAGAACTGAAATCAGGACAAAGACAATTTTCCCCCAGGAAAGGTTTTTCACAGAATGTAACTAAGCCACTCCTCTGCCTGGGTGATTTTCAGCCTTGAACAGAGACAATAATTTGTTTGGGTAGCTGATATTGTCCTCACATAGTTTTTCAGACAATTTTCTTATTTTCACTATCTTAGAATTTGTTCATTAGCCTTTTTCTTAACAGATAGGAAACTGTAGTATAGTCTCAATAACATTTGTTTCAGTCTTACATTATTGTGACATGTACCTTTTAAAGACTGCAGAGATACTGGAAACAGCTTTCATTGAACTAGATTGCTTTGATAAGCAAGTAGCAAGCAAACTCATTAGAAGAAAGGCACCCACAGAAGCAGAGAGTTCTCCTTGCCCTTGCAGAATAAATACTGCAGTGTAGCATAGCTTTTACATTGCTTCCAGTACCCAAGCTAACCCATTTAAAATGAGGTCAAGTTGTTCCAACATTACACTGCAATCTAGAGTGAGAACATATGTCTTTATCTATATCAACATATAACACTGATTTTGCTGGCTGAATGTTGTTTTTCAGGGTGAATATCTCACTGGACTTTCTGATCTTTTTAGCTGCTGAATTGCTCTTCTTCCACCTCTGCAGTATAAACTGTTTCACAGGGAATGTTGTTGACCCTCAGTAAGCTTTCTAGGCAGGTTCCAGCTACTTGTTGCATTATTTAATCTAGTTTTTTTGGTATTTCTTCTGTCAATAGGTTTTGACACACTCCACATCACAACATTCTTTGTCCAGGCTTTCATTTCAATAATAAATCTACAAACAGGTTCCAGCCAAGTTAGAGCCTATGACTTGTTTATAGTTTTTTCTCTCCCATCTAATCATCAGTGCATATCTCACCTTCCTCTTTTTTTTTCTGTCTTGTAGTTCAAACAATTTATCAACCCTGCAGTCTCTGGAGGTCCTATATTTCCATCTTTTCTTTAATATACTCAATTTTTTTTCTCTTTGTCACTGTCTATGTGATGTCTACAGCATCACCACATAATTTTTAGAAATGTATCCAAATATGTAATGGTAAATGTATCTAAATTTCATGAAACACCTTTACAATTGCTGTAAAAGAAGTTGCAAAACTCCTTCTGTGTCATTAATTGTCTATTTAATATTTCCAGTAATCAAAACCTAATGTAGCCCTAGCCTGTCCAATCCTCACAACTTTTAGTTCATAGAATGACCTTCCTGCTCTTCAGGAAGAAATCAGTCTCCTGAGCCTCTATCATTCAGAGATAAAAAAAAAGCAAGCTGCAATGCAACCGATATTTCTCATTGTAACAAGGAGATGTTCTATTAGCTAGTAGGTTTTCATAACATTTATGTCAGGACAATTTATTTTTATTTGGCAGACTGGTGTTTGGGGGATTGTCATAGAAATTGCATAGTCTGGCTAAGAAGTCAGTGGCTCAAGGAGCTTTCATTCTTAGACTATTGAAGGTGCAAGACTAAAGCAAGTAAATTAGCTTCAGAACTACAGAGTCGCCAAGATGCAGCACAAGGACAAAGTTACCTGTGAACAGAAACCTGTAAAGAACCACATCAGACCTAGCAGTGCCCTATAATGCAAAGGACTTTACAAATTTGGGGTAAGGGACCTGGAAGAGCATATGGTGTGTTTATTCTCCTCTTTTTCATACATAGATTCATGTGTTAGTATTTTTTAGGTAAAAAAAGGCTTGGGCTCTAAAGCAGAGAAGAACAGGCAGCAGTTCTGGCAGTTGCCTGCTCTTTTGGCCACATTCTCTGTCTGGAGGAGATACTTTTCATTGCTAGGCAAAGCCTGAACGTGCACTGCAAGAGCTGATCCCTGGAGATGCAGGTGCAGTGGGCAATGGGGGATGAAGGTACCCTGGAGCGGAGCAGGGACCTTGCCTGTACTTGTAGGTAGTTATCCTGGGAATGCACAGCAGCTTTTTCAGCTTTTTTTATTGTGGCTTGGGGAAACTCTAAAATTTCCTGTACTAGAAAGAAAGGCTGGAAGAAAGAGTTTATCCTGCAGAATCTTGGTGGGTAGAAGAGTGATTCTGTATTTTAGCTTGTCTCACCCAGTAGATGGGTGTTTTCCCTCTATAAGAGCAACCACTTTTGTTTACTGCAGTCTAGTTTTAACATGGAAAGCTTGAGAGACAAGCCTATAATAATGGCTGTAAAATGTTTAAAAGACTGTTTTTCAAGTATAATACAGAATATATATACATGTGCACAGAATACATTTAGTTATGATTTTTTGTTTTGTAGATAGAATCTAGAAATTCAGAAAGCTGAAGGACACAAACTAAGTTAAAGAGACAATATGGATATTTCCCAGTTTTAATGTAATTTCTCATGTTTCAAAGACATCCTGTATTTTTATGTTGAACTGGTCATTTTACTTCCATGAGAAAAAAGTTATTAAACATGAATTATAGGAGTGCAGGGAAGAAATAACTTTGAATAAACTAACTACCAAAGCAAATTATAGAACAGGGAAAACGTAAAGGACATCTAAAATGGGGAAGGTCATCTAGCGACTTATGCATTGGACTTTACATGGAAAGGTCATTTCTTTGGCCTGGAATATATTCAGTCCAGAGGACAAGCAGAAACCCACCTAGATAGAGATATTACTGAATGGAAGAGAAAAGGAGACAAAGGCTCATATGAGATGTAGAGCGAGGCCAAACCTTTCACGGTTTATTGAGCTAGGTACAATGCCTCACTCATGTAGCTGTTTCAACTTTTGGCACCCATCTAGCAATAAAAATAATTCCTCAACCTGAATAAGACACCATATCTGATTGGAAAACAAATTAAGACCTTGCAACTACTCATAATTCTGACTAGTCACCAACATATGAATGGATTGATATTTGGAGATAATTGAATTGTTTAAGTTAAAGGTTTTAATAATAACCTAGTAAGTTAGTATTTTAAAGCATTATAGATTATCTCAGATAAATTTTCTGCATGATTAAAGCATTAAACTAATGTTTTTAGTCCAAGGTGTGAGACATTTATTTAACCTAGCAGATTAAAAACATATAGTATCTGCATCTCTATATATAATGCCAATTTTTTTTAATAAGAAAAAGGCTATTACATGGCCAAAAATATAACTGTTTTTGTCACTGTTCTCTGTGGGTTGTTAAACTGAAATTGCAAACTTATAGTGAAATAAATATGTACTTTGAAAAGCTTCCCATTAAAAATTGGAAAGTAACCATATGAGCTTTGGCCCACAGTGAAATTTGTCACTGGTGATAATCTAAGTTCAGTGCATTTAACTTTTAATGAATAGTTATGTATGTAGTTAGTTATTCTATATGATTCTCTGTGTTGGATTCAGTTAATAAGCAGATCCATTTACGTAGTGATATATGGATTCCATAATTACTTAATGAAAAAACCACCAGAGGTTTAGAAGGCATAGACCTGCTTGTGCTGACTTTCATGTCAGAAAGTGTGATCATGAGAGCATTTCCCATGCATTTTTGTACTCTTTTGCATTTTGATGACTAGCTTTTTTCGAGTTTTAGTATTGACAGTTGCTTTTAAAATGCATCTTTTAAAATGCAATGAACATTTAGGTTTTCTTAATGTTTTTAATAATCATTAAAAAACCCAAAACACTAATATGAGGTTTTAGTTCTAAGAGAGAAGGAATGTGTGAGTCTGTTGAAAAATTCATCCTACTTGAATGCACTGGCCATCAGCTGTTTGGTATGGAATGACCCTGCCTTGTCAGGAATTCAAAACAGATCATAACCACACTGAATTTTCAAGTCTGCAAACCTATTCATTTTGATCCATAGTTTAGAGAAGTTCTGAGAGCGAGACACCCTAGGAGTGAAGTAAGAAGTAGGGCCTAGATAAAAGACGGAATGAATTTTTTTTTTTTTACTAAAAACATGGATGGGATTGAGGTTTTGTTTAGGTTTTTTGTTGTTGCTATTCTTTGTTAGAAAATTGACTTGATTGTGTACACAAATTTCTCATCCATAGAGCAGGCAATATTTTTTAGCTAATGTTAACTATGGGTGACTTGCCAAGGATCCTTAATGAGCTGAACCAGAAGAGCATTTTTTGGTGGCTGTCCCTTGGGAGCAACGTAGATGTAGACTGAATTAGGGCTGCTGTTTTTCGGAAAGCCAGACCCTATCTGAAGTCTAAGTGCCTGAGTAGGGTTCTTGAGGAGGTACCTCTTTCAGCTGAGAAACTGCATTCAGGAGTCTGGGTCTATGTACTGGGTTTGTGCAACAGGCTCCTGACAGTGGCCTGCGGACCCATGGAGAGAGGAGCCCATGCTGGAGCAGGTTTGCTGCTGGGGCTTGTGACCCCATGGGAACCTACACTGGAGCAGCCTCTCCTTGAAGGACTGCACCCCATGGAAGAGTGACCCACGCTGCAGCAGTTTGTGGAGAACTGTCTCTTGTGGGATGGACTCACATTGAGAAGTTCATGGAGAACTCTCTCCCATGGGAAGGCCTCACACTGGAGCAGGGAAGAACTCTCCCCAAGCAGCAGCAGAAACAATGTGTGATGAACTGACCATAATCCCCATTCCCTGTCTCCCTCCACTGCTGCAGGGGATGAATCAGAGCTGGGAAGGAGAGGGGAGGTGGGGGGTAAGGTGTTTATAAGGCCTTATTTTATCTCTCATTATTCTGCTCTGATTTTGTTAGTAATAAATTCAATTAACATCGCTAATTCAAATCTGTTTTGCCCATGATATTTGGTGAGTGATCTCTCTCTGTCCTTATCTCCACTCATGAACCCTTTGTTGTATTTTCTCTCCCCTGTCCAGCTGCAGAGGGGAGTGATAGAGCAGCTTTGGTGGGTGTCTGGAATCCAGCCAGGGTCAAACCACTGCAGTCTGCCAGCAGTTTTTCAATCTCCCAGTATGGTTTTCTCAGGAGGGATCTGCTTTCTGCCTTCATGTTCTCAGACAATCTAACTGATGAAAATTTATCTTCAAGCCAGACACTGTGTATTTATAGCAGCATGATGGTTTGCCTGAGCTTTGGTTGGAAAACTGATATCTGAATTATCTTCATTTTCCTGGACTTTCTGATCCTTCCCACATGATAGGATCTTCATTCTCCCTTTTGATTGTTGATTTTCCTTGTACCTGAAATTCTTATTTCAGATCATCTCACTTGAACATTTTCAATCCCACTGCTCATGCTATAATATATTAATGGAAGGACACATTTAACTCCCCAGAGTTGTAGACTGGAAAAGTCTTGCTAGACTTTGCATCATTTCAGGCACAGGAGTAGAAGACACAGTCTGTACACCTGAACAGGGCCACTAAGTAATCCACACTTTCTTTTGCCTTTTTATCACTCAATTTAAAGAAAAGGAAGGTGCCAATTACTTCTGTTCTTATCTTCCTTGTGATATAATAGCAGTTATCTAGCTGTCGTTATTGCAAGATTTGTAACATTCGGTATTTGTGTTGTTTTAACTACCAGTTATTCTTTGCAAGGGAGTAGATTAGTTCATTAGTTTAACTTCTATGTATAGTTTTTGTTTTAACTTATTATACAAATAATTTCTATTAACTAATAGCTTTATTCCTTCCAGGGAAAATCTAGGATTTTAACTGAACATTTGGAAGCCCACAGTCTGCTATCTTGTATGAGAACACTTTTTAACTGCAAAGCTTTCAGGTCTGATATCTGACCACTTTAATTGTCACTGTAATTGATTTTACCTTTGTCTTGGCATTGTGATTGCTTTGTAATTTGTTGATGATTAATGGCTGTCCCCTGGTTACCGTGCTCATCTAGGCCTAAGACATAAACCAGGTTTGCTTTGACTCTGACTTGTCCTTAAAAATGTCAAAAACTGTTTAGTTCAAATTTATCATATGGGGAAAAAGGAGACTCAGCACATTCATGTCATCCTCAGCCTCTCAGCTCAGCAGATGGAGACCTACAACTGGCTTTGCAGAATGCCTGTTTTCTTTTTTAAACAGATGCATAGAGACTTAGCTTTCCCTGCTTCAAGGGTGGCCTACATCATTTACCTTGCATTTACCTTTGGCATGGTGGTAAACAAAACTTCTGTGCACAAGCCACAGGCAAAAATTTATGCCCTTATATATTTACCTAATATTCCTTTTCTTGCCTAAAGTTGAGATGTCAAAGTTGACAGTGTAAGACCTCAGGCTAATTTTGAGTTTAAACTGAGATTTATCTGAGATTATGATTTTGTTTGGGTTTTTTGTTGTTGTTGCTGGTTTGGTTTGGTTTGGATTTTTTGTTGTTTTTGGTTTTGTGTATTTTTCTTTTTTTGGTTTTGTTTGGTTTTGGCTTTTTTGTTTGTGTGGTTTTTTTTTGTTTGTTTTAACTGCAAATGTAACAAGTAGCTTGTGTTTACAAAACAATGAGGCTGCAGCAGATGAATGTACTCTGTTATCAGATTCTGGGTTTCTGACTGATATCTCTGGGCTCTAAATGTAAGGTTTATGGAGTTCTGAAGGGGGTGCTGTCTTTTTTTTTCTTTCCAAGTCACTGAAATAACCTATAATTTCCTTTGTGTTAGGAAAAAAATTCATGTTTCTTCCCAGGTGTCACAGCTTTAAACTTTTCTTTCTTCCGCTTCTTATTTCCATGTAGAAATTGAGAAAAATATGCTATCAGTATTCCTCAATATGTGCTTATTTTCCATCATAAATTGTAAGCTTAGAACCAGTTAATAATCTTCAGTGGTAACTTTTCAGCTGTAGCCATCAAAGAAGTGGCTGACCCCCAAAATGGACCGGAGTTCTGAAATAATTACTGAAATATCTGCTCAAGCCAATCAAGACACTTGTCAGTTTGTTAAGCTAGAAAAGGGAGAGATGCCAACCTTCTTTTGAAGGGGTTCTAAGGTTTCATCACATTGACATGCAGTTGGATTTATTACTTTGCAGCTTGGTTTGCTGAGTTCCTTCTCATCTCCGTCTCTTCTCTCTGAACATGCTGCTAACAAAGGCAGGTGTGGTGCAAGTGAACATGCTTTTACCAGTTTTGTTACCTTGGCATCAAAACACCCAGTGAAGCCTTAAAAATAAAGCCTCACTAGAGAGCCAAGCAGTGCAAAACCAAGAAATTACAGAAAAAAACCCAAATTCTTCTTATCCTGTTAAATCTATTGGTTTTATTTATACCAATAGAGACTGAAATGTAATTTCTAAAGAACCAGCTAAATGCAAATCAGAACATAGATGGATTTTTATTTCTAAATTATTTTGAAAAAATGAAACAATTCTACTGCACAAATATTTGCATTCAATATAAACAAATGTTGAGAGTTCAGTTATAGGAACTGTAATAAGTCAAACCACCAAAGCTGCTGAAACTTTGCTGCTGATTCTCAAAAAAAAAGTTTCTTCCAAGGGTAAAGTCTTCCCCTAACAGCCTGTGCCAAAACTGGAGATGCAGTTTGTGAGCACAGACATGTGCTCAGGCAGATGTGAAGTTTAATTCATACCCAGAAGTCTGTCTGCAGCAGAGAGAGGGTGCCATTGGGCTGCCTTTTGGGCTAAGGAACAGCCAGGAGGTGCTGAACTGCCAGGACTCCCCAGCCAAGGCTGTAAGGGGCCTAGCAGTGTCTGAGCAAAGCTGTGGGGTGTAAAATCTGAAGGCAATGTCTGTTGACTTCAATCTCCTCCTTCCACAGGACAATGATTCGCCTGGGGACACCCACAAGTAAATCCTGCATGGTGCAGGCTCCCCACTCTCTCCCATGAGTGACCCAGAGCCCTCTCCCCATGTCTGTTTCCAGGAGACTTGGAAATTGTGTCCCACACCTCTGTTTTTTCTCCGCCTCAGAGACTGCCCACTCTTTCACAGCTCTGTACCTTCCTCCAGCACAGAAAATCACTTGGGCTTTCCATTGCCATTTGAGCATCCTGCTTCTGTAATTGGTGGGGGCAGGGAGTGGAGGAGTTGTGTTGTTAATCAATTATGGCCAGGCAAATGTTGAAAAGCACAGATAGGTAATTGGACCTATTTCTCTGCTGATCATTTCAAAACACACAGGAGCAATTCCAATACAGTAATTGAGAAGAGCTAGTATGAAACGTATGAAAATGGTGAATCATGGTATTCAGTGATTTTAGGAAAGGGTTATAAAGGGGAAAATCAAATTTCCCCTTTTGAAATAAAATAATCAATGCACTTTATAAAACCTGGAATTTTCTTTTAAACCTGCATTTTAATGATGTTGAAATCTTTAATGCCAAATGTCATATCTGCAAAAGTGGTAAATTTCAAGACTGTATTAAAAACTTAGGGGACATTTACTTTGGAAATGATGTATGACATGACCTTCAACTCTTCATAATTTAATAAGAATGCAAGGCTAACTAATTAGACTTCAAAATGACAGATAAGTGCTAATTGCAATACCTTTTGAATAGAAAAAGAAGATTTTAAAAGTAAGTGTTTTAGACAAGAGGCAGGATTTTGCTACTACTAGCAGAAATAGAGACAATGTCTGCTAAAAAAAAAGTATTTTTCTCTTGGTCCCACTGATGCCATGATGATTTTTTGCCTTTTCTTTTATATACCTTTTATATAGCTTTTATGTATCCTCAGTGCTTTTAGCATGCATACTTGTAATTCCTTAAGCCTGATAACTTAGCACAGTCCTGATATTCCTTTAAGCCAGGAGACCAAACATCCTGGAGGCCTCGCAGCTGGAGGCCAGAAAGCCCTATGCTATCCTGAGAAACCTAGGTCCTCTCTAGAACACGTCCTGTAAACTAAGACAGGCCCATCCAGGGGGGAATTCCACAGGATATCATGCTAATCATTCAAGCCTCTCACTGGGGAATCTTTGATAGATATGCTAATTTGCAAGGTCTATAAATTGTATACGCGATCTGTTGTGTGTGGGCATTTCGGCGCATTCCGCCTCGGTAAAGTGGTGCACCATAAAGATCCTTATTAAATACCAAGGTAAAAACCCCTTTTCCCTTAACTGTGTTTGGCTTTTAATTTTGAGACCAGGGAAAGGCAACACCATCCAGACTTCATCCTCAAGATTTCTTTCTTTCAAAAGAAGTAGATGCAGCTCAGTCTGAGTCCAAGACTCAGTTCTAAAGGACAGTACAATGAGAAGAAATTAATCTTCATTATTTCTCAATTCCCAGTTAAAATCTTACAGAAAACTTTGGGTTTATATTGTTATTAAACTTAATAGAGTTGGATTCCAAATATGAGGAATCTGATATTTTCAAAGTAATTTCTTTTTTAGAACAAAACTTCTATAAGAACAATTAGATTATTCTGCAGTTCATGCGTCTACAGATAAACTTACAAGGTGATCATTCAGCTATTCACTATGATAAGCGGGTTTCTTGGTTTTACCGTATAACAAGACCTTATGTTAAGAAATGTATTTGTTAAATTTGGATAAGTGTGCTTTCGGATTAAATTAAGCAAAAACATAAACTCAAAAAGAGACACTATTGAAAAAACCCCACCAAAACCCAAACCAAACAATCCTGTTACAACCTCTCACAGTAATGAAGGCATATGAAGCAAGGAGAAAACTAATGGAAGATATGACATAATATTCTGTAATCCTACCCTTTTGTAAAATATTCTAGTTTAGTATTGGGTTTGCATGGCAGGTTTTGGTATTGGTCGGGGGGATGCAGGATTGGCTTCTCTGAGAAGCTGCCAGAAGCTTCCTCCATGTCTGGTAGAGCCAATCCCAGGCAGCTCCAAGAGGGACCCGCTGCTGGCCAAAGCTGAGCCCATCAGCAGTGGTGGGTGGATAACATAGGAAGGGGGAAAAGCTACGGTGCATGAGAAATTGCAGCCAAAGGAGAGCAGGGTGAGAGCACTTGAGAGGAACAGCTCTGCAGACACCAAGGTCACTGAAGAAGATGGGAAGGCGTGCTCTGGGTACTGGAGCTGAGATTCCTTTGCAGATCATGGAGATCCACAGGGGTTCAGAGGTTCTCCTGCAGCCTAGAGAACCCCACACCAGAGCAGGTGGATGCCCAAAGAAGGCTGTGATTCCATGGGAGCAGGCTCCTGGCAGAACCTGTGTATCCATGGAGAGAGAGGAGCCCACACTGGAGCAGGTTTGCTGGCAGGACTTGTGACGCCATGAGGACCACAATGGATCCTGAAGGATGGCACACCATGGAAGGAACCACCTGGGAGCAGTTTGCGAAGAACTGCAGTCTGTGAGAAGGATTCAATGTTGGAGAAGTTTGTAGAGGACTGTCTCCTATGGGAGGGATCCCACACTGCAGTAAGGGGAGAGTGTGAGGAGTTCCCCTGAGAAGGAAGAAGTGGCAATGTGTGATGAACTAACTGCAATGTCAGTCCTGACTGACATTGTCCCACTGACTGACTGACTCCCTGTCAGGGAACTGGACCACTAGGGTAAGGTAGAGAATTTGAGAGTGAATTTCAGACCAAGAAGAAGGGAGGACTAGGGGAAAGGTGTTTTAAAGATTTGGGGTTTTTTTTTATTTTCTCATTACCCTACTCTGATTTGATTGTTAAGAAATTAAATTAATTTTCCCCCTAATCAAATCTGTTTTGCCCGTGACAGTAACTGGTGAGGGGCCCCACCCTGCCCTTAACTTGACCCATGAGTATTTTGTTATACTTTCTCTCCCCTTGTCCAGCTGAGGAGGGGAGTGATAGAACAGTTTTGGTGGGAACCTGGCATCCAGTCAGTGTCAACCCACCACAGGGGTAAAGAGCTGTTCCGAAATTTTTAGACTGCTTTGTCCAGTGAACAAAATATTGTTCTCCTGTCTTGGTTTACCACCCGGAAATCCTGTGATGATGAATAATGCTAGTCTAAGCTCTTTATGAACAGAACAAAGGTTTGTCAAAGTGCAGAGATCAGCAATTTTGGGGTTTTTTGCTGTTTTTTTTTTAGAGGTTTTATTTGTTGTTGTTGTTTTTGAGTTTTTGGGCTGTTTGAAAGAACGATTTGTATTTACCTTTTAGTTTGCCTTCCATTCTTCCAACAGGCAATTTCTGAATTTTTCTTTCCTGTGCCTTGCTCCACACAGGAGTTTGTCAGACTGGACTGTTTGGATAGATATTTGCTACTCCACTACATTTTTAGTTTTAGCATAACGTCCAATGCATAGAAGAGGAGCAAAAATGAAATAAATCAGAATGGAGTTTGGGAATTGGCAAGTGGTAGGTTTGCTACCACTTACTAGACTGACAGCCTGAGAGGAATTTGCTATCTTGCTTTTTCTGAAATTTTTTATTTTGCTATAGTGCTGAAACTAGACAAAAATATATCTACAGGAAATGTCTATACAGGAACAGTAGAGTAAGATGATATAATACTCAACAATGCACACAGGTTCCTCTATATTTTTATATATTCTGTAGGAACATAAGCCCACAAACCCAAAACCCACTAATGTCATATCTGATTTAGTTTTCTCTTGTAAACAAACTCAGTTTGAGGAGATCACCATACGTTTCTGTAAATGTTTTCAAAATTCTTGTTCCTATTGTACTCCTCTCCTACTGTGCCCATGCAAACCTTTTTTCATTTACCTTCACATTTGCTACTATCCTTTTCCTCTTGTCCAAATCTATGCCACAAAGTATACTGCCCACTACTTGCTTCTTCTGATTTATTCCCATAATACCAAGTTTTTGCTTGAAAAGGCCCTCTTTGGAAACCCCTGAGTCTATTTGAGAACTCCCTGAGTATATGTACACTGTAAAAGAATTTACTTCCTTGTTTTCCCCTAATTATGCCAATCTCATACATACTGTGTTCATTCCTGTACTGCCCTTTGGTGTGAATCATAGAACCACAGAGTATTCTGAGTGTGAAGGGACCCACAAGGATCATCAAGTCCAAATTTTAAGTGAATGGCCTGTACGGGGATTGAACCCTCAACCTTGGTGTTATTAGCACGTGCTCTCACCAGCCAAGTGTGTTTCTGGAGGTAGTTCCCAGAACTGTGCCCCTAGAGGTGTTTCCTGACAGAGACCCTAAATACCCCACAGTCCTCTATTTGTAGCCTAATGCTAGAAGAACTCTGGTTTAGAGGCCTGAAAAGTAAACCTCGGGTGATTTCAAATTATTTAATCTTCCAAATCTCACAGAAATTATTATTAAAAGCTTTGGGTGACTACGTTAGGAAAAGAGACTCAAGCCAAGTACTAGGCTGTGTGGAAGTGGTCAGTCTTGGGGTGGTGCATCCCCCTGCCCTTCTTCCCCTGTCCTTGGGCCTGATCTCAAGCTCCTGATAAGCCTTGACAGAACTGTCTAACCAGTGAAGTGTCCCTAGACTGTACCATGAGCCGTGAA
>VXAD01000353.1:317308-337728 GCA_013399195.1 Dicrurus megarhynchus | reverse complement strand
CCCCGCCGGTAAGTGCTGGGCACGGGGCTGGGCCTGGGGCCGCCGCTCCCCGCGCCCGCCGCGCCGCTTCCCCGCGGTCGGGCCCGACCCTCCCCCCCACTCCCCTCCCGCCCCTCGCGTTTTCCCGGATCCTCCCGAAAGTTTGGGAGCGCGGCGGGGGGAGCGGGAAGGGCCGTGCGGGGCTGGGCGGGCCGGGGGTCCCTGAGGGCCACCCCTGCGGGTGAAACGCTGCATTTCATTGTTACGGTGCTGCTTTTTGTTGCTTTTAAACCTTATTTTCCATGTTTTATTGGTCGTGGCTCTTTGCCCTCGGTGCCCTTTATTTCTCTTTATTTCATTTTTATTTATTTCATTTTTTATTCTTCTCCAGCCTCCCCTCCGCAGCAGCGCTGGTGCTGACGTGGAGCTGGAGAGAAATGATTCCCAAAAGGAATTTTTGAAATGCTGGCTTTGCCTCATGCCCTTCCTTCCCCGGCTGTTTTCCAGCAGCCCCTGTCCAGGTGCAGGTTTGGGGTCATTTCACCCCATAATTTTCCAGCAGCCCCGCACAGATCCAGGTGTGGGGGTTTCTCCCAGGCCCCTCTATCCTGGTGTCTCCAGAGGCTTTGGAGACACCTGGGACTCGTGGTGGGCTCTGGCAGAGCTGGAAAAGCCCAGTTTGGCGGTGGGGAGGCGGCTGCGCCAGCCGGCTACGCCCCAGCTGCTGCTTCCGGCGGGACAGGTGAACGTGAGGGGTTATCAGCAATCCCAGAATTCCAGAATCATGGAATGGGTTGGGTTGGGAGGGACCTTAAAGCCTGTCCAGTTCCAGCCGTGCTGTGGGCAGCGATTGCCGCATCGATATAGAGGCAAAGCAACCCAGACCTGAGGAATAAAAATAAACCTGGAATTGTGGGTTTGCTGTGGGGTTGCGGGAGCAGAGGGCATCGTTTGGATGTATTTTTAATTTGGGATCTCTGGCTAAACACCTCGGGAAGGTTTCCTGGCCTCCTGTCAGTCACAACTCAGCCTGAGGCGTTACAGCTTGGGAGCACATTAGGATTTTATTGCATTTAATTTCTCCACCCGCACCTCTGCAAAAGAAACATGATTATAATTGTTTTATTTCTCCAGCAATCCAGGCTGAAATTTCAAACCTACCTCTCTGCTTCCGGGATAATCTGATCAGGGGGTTCACAGTGGGTGTTTTTAATGCGATTGTCTCTGGCTGGACAGATTATTTTAAAAACAACTGAAATCTTCTATTAAAAAAAAAAGCCAGGGTAGTAACCAAAGTGGTTTTTCCCTGGACACGTGCGTAGGGAGGGCTGTGTCCTGGTTTGGCCTCCCTCAGGATGCTCTTTGGAGCCTGGCATGAGGGCCGGGAGGGGTTTTGGGAAGTGCTAGCTCTCACTTAAAGGTAGCCAAACCTGATCACCCTGGAGACAAAAAATCTGGGAAGCTGAAGGGTTTGGAGCGAGGAGGCGCAGGAGTCAGACCTGCCTGTTCCCAGGGATTCTACCCAATGGAGATGAGTGGTTTTCCTGCTCTGGCAGACTGGTAAATTTAAGCGACATTTTGGTGGCCTGGATTTTGGAAGTGGAGGGAGATCTTGGAGGCTCCTCCAGCTGGTGGTGGAGCCCTGAGACCCCGGTGCCTTCAGCTCTGCCCCTCGCGCTGCCGTGTCCTCACCTCTGCTCTTTCCCCGTGCCTCAGGTCGGCGGTGATGTGTCCATCCCTGCTCCCGGAGCGCCGCGCTCCCAAAGCCGCCGCTTCCAGCTAGATCCAAACCCGCCCCGCTGCCATGGAAACGGGCAGCCCGGAGGAGCGGGACGGAGGGGACCAGCGGCGGGAGGAGGGCGGGGACGCCCCTCCCGACAGCGCCAACGGCTCGGTGGTGACAGCGGAGCCGCAGCAGCCGCCCCCCGGCAAGCTGAGGAAAACGGCTTTCAAGCTGTTCGGGGGCAAGCGCAGCATCTGCACCCTGCCCAGCTTCTTCGGCGGCCGCGGCAAGAAGGGGCTCAGCAAGTGCAAGACCCACGACGGGCTGAGCAGTGCCGCCTGTGACAAGGGCAGCGGGACACAGCCGGACAGCCCCTCGGAGGGCAGCAGGGATGGGCATCCCGGCCCCCTGCCCAGCTCCCGCAGCGCTCAGCTGGCCGTGGACTCCGGTGCCAGGGGGGATTCGGGCCAGCAGGACAGCTCTCCCCCCGGCAGTATTGAGGGCTGTGACAAAAAGCCCAACGGGGAGAAATCGTCTTTCCCCAGACCCAAAAAAGGGCTGAAAGGGTTCTTTAACAGCATCCGGCGCCACCGGAAGAGCAAGGCTGCCGAGAGTGAGAAGGCAGAGCTCCCCGAGTGGAACGGGGACACGGAGGAGGCCGGGAATGCTCCTGGAATGGCAGTGGAGAGCCAAGGGGCCGTGGAGGGCAGGGGAGCAGGGCCGGCGCCTGAGGCCACGGCCTGCCCGGGGGGCTCGGGGGGTGACCCCAGCTGTGGTGAGGCTGCTGAGCCCGCTTGCCCCTTGGCCGATGGAGGCAGCTCCGAGGGTGACACGATGGCCATGCCAGGGAATGGGGACGTTCCAGATACAAAATCAGAGGCTGAGGCTGCTGCCTGCGCTGAGTTTGACCGTGAGAGTTTGCTGCTGGCCTTCCACCCTGACTTCATGGACAACGAGCCTCCCTGCCTACACTCCGGGGACCTGCTGAGCCTCATCCTGGGCGACGTCACCTCCTTGAAGAGCTTCGACTCCCTGACGGGGTGCGGGGACGACATCGCCGAGCCCGACATCGCCGAGAGCAGCATCTCGGTGGAGCGCAGCCGGGACGCCACCAAACGCAGCTCCTGCCTGGTCACCTACCAGGGCGGTGGCGAGGAGATGGCCATCCCTGAGGAGGCTGAGGAGTACCTGCACCAGGTGTGGGACAGCGGCGTGCCGGGGGACAGGAGCTACGGGGCCCAGGTGTCGAGCAGCAGCCTGGAGACGCATGCCTCGCACGAGGCCGACGCCCACCCATACATGGGGGATGCCATGGACGGCGTTGACCTCCTGACGCCCCAGAGTGACCAGCAGGAGTCTGCCCCGAACAGTGACGAGGGGTATTACGACTCCACCACGCCAGGGCCAGAGGATGAGGCTGGAGAGGAGCTCAAGAAGGACCGACTGCCCCGGGACAGCTACAGCGGAGATGCACTTTACGAGTTTGACGCCCTGATGAGCCCCTCTCACGGGGAGGAATCCCTGTTCGAGGGCAAAGTCCCACGCCAGGGCATCTTCAGCTACTTCATGGACTTCTGCCTCCCTGCGGAGAAGAGCCTGATCCAGCAGATGATGGATCAGAAAAGAGGGCTGATGGAAACTGAAGAAGAGGGGCTTGCGGCCATTCAGAAGGAGCTGCTGTACTGGGAGCTGCAGAGGGAGCCGGTCCTGAAACGCCTGGATGTCTCCAGCAAGGAGAAGTGTCCCCGGGAGAAGCAGTGCATTGAATGTAAAAGTAGAGCAGCCAGCTCCAGTGGCAAGAGCCAGAGTGGCCTTGGGAGTGAGCAGGTGGCCTCGCACACCCCGACCCGGGCTGTCAATGGTGGGGTTGCAGTGGCTAGGGCTGAAAATCCAGAGTGGAGGGATTTTCCAGGGACTCTGTGTCCGGAAAACTGTTACAACAGCCAAAAAGCCCCCGGAAGTTGCCTTATTCAGCTCACAAAGAACAACCCGGGGTTCGATGCAGATCTGGACTGTGGGATGTTTGGGGACTCCATCCACGGCAGCGTGGCCCCAGCCAAGGCAGGGATGTTCCCTGGCTTCAGGCTCCCGGAGCAGGAGCGTGGTGGTGGAGCAGAGCCCGGCCCCGGCGAGCCCCAGGTGGGCAGCGAGCCCGAGCACGCCGTGAGCTTCTCACAGGCTCTGGTGGAGTTCGCCAGCAGCGGGACCCTCTTCTCCAGCCTCTCGGAGAGCCTGGGGAGCTCGGCCTCCAGCTCATCCTTCACCCAGAACCTCCCTGCCCTCCCCACCATGGTCACCTTCGACGTGGTGGACGTGGAGCAGGACGGGGAAGGGGAGTGCGAGCAGCACCCGGAGCTGACCGCGGGCGAGGACATCGCCGAGGCCTTTGACGACGGCTACGGACAGAAAGAGTCGTTGGCTGAATGTGACGAGAGAATGTCCCCGGGCTTCTCCCCGGGCTCCTTCCAGAGCTGCAACTGGGGGGTGGCCAGCCTGCCCCGCCACCTGCGCCTGCACGGGCTGAGCCCCTCCATGCCTGCGCCGCTCTCCGTGGACCGGAGGAGCCGCTCGCTGGACACGGAGAGCCTGGAGTTCGAGCTGGCCGAGCCGCAGGGCGCCCGGAGCGGCCCCCAGCCCTGCCGGCTCTGGGCCAGGCGCGAGGCCGGCAGGAAGGACTCTGCTGGAGCCAGGAGGAGCAGGAGCAAGGAGGAGGGCGAGCTGGTGGCTCCCGAGGGCGGCTCGAGCTGGCCGGGCCTGCGGCACCTCCAGCCCGGCACCGACACGGCTCCTGGCGGGATGGAGCTCTGGGGCTTCGCCCCGGCCAGCGCCGTGGAGAGCGTCTGGGAGCCATCGGAGCCGCCAGACACCGTGTCCCCTTTCCTGCCTCTCTCCCGGGGTGCCACCAGGGAGGCTCTGGAGAGGCGGCCCCAAGAGCCAGAGCTGAGCAGGCACCCGCTGCGGCCCTCCAACCTCCCCCTGCAGCCCGAGGCCAGGCGGGCCCGGGAGGCGGCCGGGTCCTACCGGTACCACGGGGATGTCCCCAAGCTGTCCCGCTTGTTACCCCTGGGAGAAGCCGAGCTGCCCCCGAGCTTCACCTTCACCTGCTCCCCGGAGCACCGTGCCAAGGGCAAACCCGTGGGCATCGCCCAGGGCGTGCCGCAGCATCCCGGCGGGAGCAGCGGGGACACCGAGGGCCCGGAGCGCTGCCCCGAGCCCCTCAAGGGCAGGGCCACCCCGGGGCACGGCGGCTGCCGCAGTGCTGTGCTCAATGTCACCGACGCCGAGTAGCTGCAAGAATGTCACCGTGTCACCAAGGCCGAGTATCTCCAGGAATGTCACCATGTCACCGAGCCAAGGGCTGCAGGAATGTCACCATGCCACCATGCTGAAGGGCTGCAGGAATGTCACCGTGCCACCATGCTGAGGCTGCTCTGGGCAGGGGTGAAAGGGGGGCAAAGGGCAGGGAGGGAGAAAACCGGGAGCAGTTTGGGGGGGGACTTTATTTGAGCTGGGCTGATGCTCTTTTTCTGTAGCCATCCATGGCCTCGCCCCTGCGGGTGCTCTGGCGGGGTTTGGAGCTGCCTCCAGGATTCCTCCATCACCACTGAGGCACTTTCTGGTTTTCCAGCCCTTTCCAATGCCAAGTACAGCAGCAGCCCCCTGCAGAAGCTGGGGATGGACCCGTTGCTGGTGTGGCAGGTTGGGGTTTGTGCAGGATTGGGGCTGGGGGAACAAGCCTTGGGCAGACTTTAGAGGGAAATGGGGCTGTTTTCCTCTTATTGGTGAAATGTTTTGGTTCAGACTCACTTTGAATGTCTTCCACCTCGGGCTCAGTCTGGGGAGCTGGGAGGAAGGGTGCCGCTTGTTCCAGAGCGAGGACGGGGCGAGGCAGCTGGAAAGGGGAACTTTGCAGCAACATTTTTATTTATTTGGTTTTTTCCTTGCCCCAAAGGAAAGCAGGAGCTTCTGTGTGTGTGCTGATAACGTTCTCCAGGTCTAGTGTGAGTTTGCTCAGAGAGATGTGCTGTCCATGGTGTCCCTTTGAAGAACAAAGTGTTGGTCCCTTCTTTGTTGTGGTCTTCACGGTGCAGAATTCCTGGTGGAAACCTTTCCCGTGCTTTGTCCCAGGCTCCTGGCCTCTCCAGGGCCATGGGAGCAGGGATGAGGCCTTTGAAATAAGCTAAATTTGCATTGTGCCTGTAGCTGTGAAGTGGCAGATGCTGTTACTTTCTCAAAAGGAAGCTTTGTGGCTTTTTAATTTAATTTTATTATTTTACGGTTGTTTTCTTTGCATAAACCCACAGGAGCAAAGTTTTGTGTTCGTTGGAATTCGGGATGGACCGCAGCTACCTTGGGCTTCACAGCTGCCTCCTCCTGACTGGAGGGAACACAAAAGCTGGGAGTTGCTGGAGGTTTGGGATTTTTTGCCTCTTTGAAGGGAAGTGGAGGAGGCACACAGGCTGAGGGGACCCTAGAAGCTCCTGTGACATCTGTTCCAGGCTGCTGATTCCCCCTGTCCTTCGTGATCCCAAACCCCCAATCCATGACACAAAGCTGCTTCCCTGTCCTGTCCAGGCTCTGTGTTCTGATTGAATTCCATTACCAGTGATTTTTGTTTCCCTCCCCCCTCATTGCCCTTTTTCTGTTTTTCTTTGCAGCAGAGTTTGTAGCATTCAAAAAAATCATCCCAAAGTGGAAATACCGGAGTTTTACCACATTTGTGGAGTGAGGGATGGCTCTGCCTGGGCCAGACTCGATTTTCCTGCTGGGTCCTGCCCTGCTGAGTCACCTCCTGCTGCTCTCCCACTCCACGTGGATGTGGCTCCATCAGCTGCTCCCTGGCACAAGGGAGCTGGTTTGGGTTTGATGGGGATTTTTCCCCCCAAGCAAAATGAGGTCTTGATATTCCTTTTGAGAAGAGATTCCTTCTGCCCTGTCCTTGGATATCTGGGAAGGAGCAGGGAGAGGCAGAGCCAGGCTTGGTTCAGCCTCTGTGTGTGATGTGATTTTCCTGCCGAGGCAGAGAATATCCATCTGTGCATCCATGGGCTCAAACCTGAATTTTTCCGTATTTTCCTGCCAGCCCTGCTGCAGGGAGTTCCACAGGAACCTGCTGTGCCACGGTTCTTTTCCCTCATCCCTCTGGGACACCAGAGAGGGTTTCCTGGGACAAACCCGGCTCTTGGTGCCACTGCCACACCTGGAGAGGAGATCGTGGTGAGCCAGGGGAAGGTGCCCTCGCTGGGAGGTTGCTTCCCCTCGTTAGCACAGCTGCTAATGAATATTGCTAATGAATATCCCTCCCTGGAGCAAGGACAGGGTCGGGTCTGTGCCCATCTCACCCCACTCCCAGCACACAAAGCACGGGCAGACCCTGCTGGGGACACCACGGGGCCGTTGTCACCCCCTCCCACCCCTGGCTGGGTTTAATCCCTGTTTTATTTCCTTTCAGCGTCTCACCAAAGGCATCTTTGGGTTCCAGGCTCTGTAGCTTTGTTCAGCCAAAGTCCTGCTGCGGGCTGGGAATGTCTCGGTGCTAAATGAATGTTCCAAGGTGTCCGTAGGAATCCTGGGCTTGGGTGTAGGTACGAGATGGGGAGGTTCAGTGGGAGCAATACAGCCAAGGCTTGATAGTCTGACTCTGTACCAAAGGCTTCTCCTCTTAATTCGATGGGAATTCAATGAGGCAAATATCTCTGGAATTCAAGTGAGTTTTCCTAACGCAGTTTAGTCACTAATTCGCTGGACCATTGGCAGATTCTGCCCCGTTAACCCAAAGAAATCAGAATTTCCAGCGCAGTAACTCAGCCTGTAAATGCTCGCTGCGGTAGGGATTGGATTTCACTGCCCTATGAGCCACTCTTCCCAAAAAACCCCACTCGGGATCTGTAGGAACAAACCTGGTCTGGAGCTGCATCAGTCCAACACTGCCTTACCCGAGGAGCTCACGTTTGGGGGTGGCCACTGAGGCTTCTTATGCAAAAGGGCTTCCCAACCAGAAACCAGTCCGAAAAGTCGGGAACAGCAGATGGTCCTGCCAAAATACTGAGGAAAAACTCGAGGAATTCGCCTGTCCCTTGCAGGGAAGGCCTTGCCTGAAGTGAGGAATGGGGCTGTGAAGCTGGGATGAAAGCACTGCCGTTGGGGTCAGCCTGCCAAGAGGTTCTGTGTTGCATTCTGGGGACTTTGGGGTTTTCTTTGCTCTGTTTGTTTTTATACACATAAGAAAACGGTCGATTTTCTCTATTTTTGTATAGTTTTGCATTTTATAATCATGGGGAGATTTTACAGACTGTTCTTTTACTCGTGTGTCTTGTCTTTCCACGTGGTGTGGTTTGCTTTTCCAACGGAGAAAAGGCCATTCCTGCTGCTGCCGTGCCCGGATCCCACCCTGCTCCCCCTGGAATGTGCTGGGGCCTCTTCCCAGCCCTGCCAGCCCCTCACCAACACACTTTGCACACACCTGAGACGTCCTTAACCCTCCTCTGTCACACTCAGCTGTCCCTTCTTTGCTTTTCAGTGTTGTTTGTAATCTGAATTTGTGGATTTTGGTGATTTCTCCCTCCAAGTGTTGTAAAAAGCCCACAGGTTTCAGCTGAGGCTTTCCCTGCTGTCTGCTGATGTTATTTTATCCAAAATTGGGGCTTTTCTTAAATCCCTGTGCAGGAGATGCTGTTGGTTGGTGCTTGGAAATGCTCTTGGACAGGTTTCCTCTCCCCTTGGTGCTCCCTGGCCGGGCTGGGAGCTGGGATTTCACCCTGGTGCCTGAGGATTGCTCCTTAAATAATCCTGGGATGAGCAGGGCTGCCCAGCTTCTCCTCTTCCCTCCTCCAGGGAGCTCCAGCCCTGTGCTCCTGCATCACTAAAGCATCTCCCTGGAACGATACTGCCTTGAACTTTGGGATCAGAGGAGAGCTGCTGGAATGCTAAAATCCAGCCAAAAGCAGATTTTCCCCCCTTTTTTCCCCCAGCAGAGGTGGCAATCGCCACTGATTTGGCTCTGCATAGATTTTTATGTCTTCTCATTAATAATTTGTCACCTAATGGTGCTTTTAAAAATTGATCTTGATTGGGTTTGCCCCATTCCCAGCCCAGGGATGGATGGGAAGGTTCCTCATCAAACATTCCTGGGGCACTCAGACCCACCTTCCACATTCCCTCTGCCCTGGAATTTTGAGCTGCCTCCTCTCCAGGTGGGGCCTCCTGCTCTTCTCACCCAAACTGGGTCACCCTAAAGCTCCATTTGGGTGAAGTGAGAAATGAAAATCCCCAAAAGCCTCTCAGTTGTAAGGAAATCAGGAATTAGCCCTTGTCCTTGGCTGCCCCATCCTGCTGCCAGGCTGGCAGCTCCTCCCAGGTGACCAATCTGTCTGAATTTGGGGTTTTTTTGTTTCCTTCCTGGTCTCATTGCTACTAGTCCTTTCAAGTTTTTAATGTATTGATTGTGTTTTAAAATGAATGTTCCTTTCACTGAATTCTAATGAATAAACTGCAGATTTTTAGAGAACATTGGGTTTCACTGGTGGTTTGCTGTTTCGCTGCTTGTTTTACCCTTGATTTAATGTTTTTCTTTCCCTTCCTCTCCTATCTGTTGGTTGTTTGCCAGTGAAGTGGATTTTTCCATGGGAGAAGGCAACAGAGATCCTTTGGAACAGGGTAAGGCTCCTCAAACCCCGTGTCATTAATGAGCTCTGGAAAAATCCATCCTTTAAGGCTCCACAGGCAGATTTTCCCTCTTTGGGCTCCAGCAGTGCCAGGGCTGAGGTGGGTGACAGGGAGCAGAGATTGAGGGGACCCCCCCCTGGCTGGGACATCCCTTGGGATGGCAGAGAAGGGCTGGGAGGGATGGTTTGATTTGGGATCCTGCTGGATGCGTTCCTCAAGTGCCTCCCAGCATTTCAAAATACATTGGAAAACCCAGGAGAAGAGTCCTGCCCTCCCCTCCTGCCCTCCCCGGGCAGAAATTGAATTTGTGAGAAGCTGTAATTATCTTAGAGCCTGATGAGCTGCGCCCTTAATGAGCCCCGAGCGAGCCCGGGATGCCCGGGAGAGGCTTTGTCCTTTCCCGCTGCATCCATCGGAGATTCCCGGCCATCCATCAAGCTGGAGGGGAGGGCAAAGCTCTGCCCCGGGGGTTGTGAGCCTCTCCTCCTCCTCCTCGCGCTGCTCTTGCGCCGTCCCAAACCTCCTGAGGCAGGAGGCTCCTCTGGGAATGCTGAGTTTCCATCAGAGCTCCCTCTCCAGCCTGGGCCTCCCCCAGTGTTGCACCGTGGAGAACTTCCCCGTTGCCAGCCTGGACCCATCCCTGTTTCACTGCAGAATCCAACAGGCTCTGTCGTGGCCACGGGCTCTGCTCCTGGACCAGCAGCTGTGGCTGAGCACCAGTTGGAAAAGCCTCCCTGAGCCTTTGGATACTCTTCGGGCACCTAAGGAGCTTTTCCGACATCCCAGTGCAAATCTCCTCCCCTGTGCCCCCACAGAGAGGGCTCAGGGCTGCCCCAGCCCAGCTCTCCCCTCGAGCAGAGGTTGCCTTTTAATATTTATTAATTAATTTATTTATTAATATATAATAAATATGTATATATATATATAAAGAGATATATATATATAATTTTATATTTTTTAATACATGCTTTCAAGTATTTAAATAGATATGCTTTTCAGTATTTTTTAAGATTTATTTCATTATATTGTTTCCTGCTGCATTCCAGCTGGGAATAACCCCCCTCATCCCACCGGCAAAGCCTCCAGCAGCTCCCAGCGCTCTGGTGCAGAGGGGTGAGGCTGTGGCTTCTCCTTTGGGGTTCAACAAGGTTCCTTTGCCCCAGGAGCAGCTTCGACTGTGGCACCTCTGTTTGTCACAGCTCTGGTGGCTGGGGGAGGGAAGGGGGATTGAGCCGGGGGTTGGGGCAGCTCCATCCCTGCTCTGTCCCCAACGCCCCTCCCCCGGGAGCCTCTGCTGGGACCTCCCCATGGTGGGGACAGCGAGGGACAAAGGCAGCAGCTGGGGCCACCTCTGCCACCGAGCAGAGAGGGAGCAGCCCGGGGCAGAGGCCACACAGAGCCCAGCTCTCCTGCGGGATGAGGCTCCCGAGCATCCCTGATTGGATTTAGGGAGGGAAAAGAGAGCCCAGGCAGGGCAAGGGCAGAGGGCAGGAGCCGGCAGCTGCTGAGGGATGAGCTCTGATGATTTTCCTTCATTTTAAACATGGGAAGAATCTGGAAGGCAATCAGCTGGGAAAAATGACATGTGGGGCTGGGGCAGCATGGCCAGGGCTGGAAAACTCAGCCAGAGGAGACAAAAAACTGTGGCAAGGCCGGGCAGGGCTGAGCATTGTGTGCCTGGGAGTGCCTGGGTCGTGAGCTCAAAATTCAGGCTTCAAATTCCCCCTCTGGAGCGGTGATCCCATCGCTGGGCTGTTATTCCAAGCACCCTCCCTGCATCCCAAGTGTTTCCTGGCCTAAAGAGCATTCCCCAAAGCCCTGGGCTTGCCTTTCCAGATCCCACCGTGAGTCTGAGCCTGCAAACGCTGCGGGGGCACTTTCTCCTGAGGACGATGGCAAAGCTGGGATTCCCTGGCAGGGATGGGGTTATCCAGGGGATTCCTGGCTCGTGCCCGGGGGTGTTTAACGCCCTGTGGTGCCCGGGGAATATCCCCTCGGCAGGGATGGATGTGGGTGAGCAGCGGGTGCAGGAAGCCCAGACTGGCACAGGGACGCAGGAGATGGATTTCACCTCATCCCTGGGTGGTTTTCTCCTTCTCCCACCACTTTCCCGATGCACACGGGGCAGGAACAGCCTGGCAGTGGAGCGCTGATGATGAGGGCAGTGCTTGGGATGGCCCATCCCACCGGGAACGCTTCAAACCCCCAGCTCCAATCGCCTCCTTGTAAACACAAATGGACTCGTTTGCTACGGACAAGTTCCCTCTGAAGAAAGCTCGCTGGAAGTCAGCTGCCATCACTGGGATGTCTCTCACACTTTGAAGCGTTTCTTGGTTTTGCCCCTTTTTTTTCTCCAAAGCGATTTGAAAAGCGCCGACACCACAACTTCGTGAGGGAACACGGAGGGGTTTGTGGCACTGCCAGGGTGCTCGGGCTCCTGTGCCCAGAGGCTGCAGGGAAACGGCTCTGGCTGGGCCTGGTGGCCTTTGTGTCACCTGCAGCTCGGTGGCAGCACCCAGCTCCTGGCACCTGCAGTCCTTCCAGTGGTTTGCTGTCACCCCTGGGACAGCTTAGCTTAGGTTTAGTTAGGTTTAGTTCCTTCCCTATTTCCATGGATCAAGTGGAGCTTGTCCCATCCCATCCCATCCCATCCCATCCCATCCCATCCCATCCCCACCCGATTTTACGGGGTCAGTTCCCAGCCGGTGCCTCCCACCGGGTCAGTGCAGCCAGGGACTGCCCTGGGATTCCTGTCTGGGATTCCCATCCTGGGCACACCCCACTCCCCCACAGCCACCCTTTCTGGGGGTTCCTGGGTCCCCCCACAGCTCAGCCCCGAGGTCCAAGCCCCCAGGGCAGCCACCAGCCCCGGGTGCCACTTCCCAGCAGTCGCTCCATGCTGGAGGATTATTTCTAATCCCTCTATTTTTAGAACAATGCTGAAATCTGTTTAGTGCTGGAGGGATTTGGGGAAGAAAAAGACAAACACCAAAGAAAGAAGAGCAATTTTCTTTCTGATGCAGGAGCTGTCAGTGAAGGGTTTTTTGGGGTTTTTTTATTTGGTTTTTGGGTCTCTTTGTTGAGTCGTATTTGTCTGTGAGAAGGGAGGAGGGAAGGAAGAATTGAGCCCTAAGGAAAAGCTCTGAGGGGTTGTCCTGGCTGTTCTGGGCATGAAAAATTCTGCAGCAGCAGCAGGACCAGATCACCCTGCTCCCCAAAATCTGGAGGTGGCCAGGCTTTCCCCAGGCAGGGGGATGCCCTGAGCAGGGGCAGACACAGAGCTCAGAGCAGTCCATGTACAGGAAGGAGCAGGAGAGCATCCGGGAGAGCTCAGCTCTTGGGAATTGGGAAGAACCTTCGGCAACACCAAGGGGAGGGACTGCAGGCGTTGGGGACCGTCCCCCGCCCACCCCGAAGGGCCTTGGTAACCAAATCCCAGCTCGTTGCAGGGATTCCGTCCCTCTCTGGGCGATTTCGGGCCAGTTTTGGTGCTGGGCTGACCTCTAAGGGAGAGCTCCGTTATTGCAGCTCCTGGAATCCCGGAATCCCAGAAGGGCTTAAAGCCCATCCTTGGGCAGGGACACCTCCCACTGTCCCAGGGAGCTCCAAGCCCCGTCCAGCCTGGCCTTGGGCACTGCCAGGGATCCAGGGGCAGCCCCAGCTGCTCTGGGCACCCTGTGCCAGGGCCTCACACCCTTCCAGCCAGGAATTCCTTCCCGATATCCCATCATTTCCACGTGTGGAAACAATCCAACTTTCACCCGGGAACGCTTGGATTCCCTGGCTGCCCTGGGATGTCCCGGAGCGGAGCGGAAGCAGGGCAGGAGCTGCAGCAGCTTTCCGTGTGCTTCCTCCCGTTCCGCGCTGCCAATAAAGGAGAAAATCCTGTTTTCCAAAGGAGGGCGGGCTGGGACAGGGAGCGCCTGGGGCAGGGAGGGCTCGGCACGGATGGGAGGGGACGCTGAGGGGCTGGAGAATCCTAACGAGGCTTTGATGTCCGAGCACTGCCCCTTGTGATGCTCAGGTACCGGGGGCCAGTCCCCACCCTTGGCCGGAGCTGTGGGTGTCACCGCTGCTGCCCTCAGATGTCCCTTGGTGTCACCGCTGCTGCCCTCAGATGTCCCCAAAGGCCCCTGGGTGTGTCCTGGGGCCAGGCCAGGCCGGAGCAGGGATGTCACAGGGACAGGGCGCCAGGGACCCGCAGCACACCGATAACCCAACCCCTCCCAAAGCCACCCGAGCTGCCTCTGGCTGTGCCAGGAGCCGGCTGAGGAAAGCTCCCTCCTCTTCCCCACTTTGGGAAAGCACGGGAAGCGTTCCAGGGCATCAGCTGGCACCTCCCAAAGGTGGGCAGTGATTCTCCACCGCCCTTTCCCCGCTTCCCTCTGCTCCCTGTTGGGATTTCTCCCTCAGTCCCTTTTCGTGTGCTTTGGATCCTCTCTGGTTTTGTTTTCTTTTCCTTGGGAATCCCCCCCCAGCACAGAGGGGCTTTGGAGCCCCTGCTCCTCCTGGAGCTGTGCTGGGAGCCTCTCCAGCCCCTCTGGGCGCTGTGCCTGCCTCCCTGCCGGGGCAAATCCCACCGGGCCCAATCCCACCTGTGTGCCCATGCTGAGGGCTCGGTGGTGGCAAGAACTGGTGTTTTCTCCCACAAAACCTGGTGAGAGAGGGCAGAACTCCCGTGGCAGTTCCCACACGTGTTTCCAGCACATCTGAGGACCTTCCTCCTCCTCCTCCTGCTGCTGCTCCCGGTCACTGCCGTGGGACGGTGACGTGTGAGGCCGTGCTGGCTTTGATCCGGGGGTTTGCTCCGTTTGATCTGAGCTGTTTGATCTGACTCCTGCCCCCACACTCTGCTGCAGCTTCCCCCGTGCTCGTGTGCATCACAGGGAAGTTATTCCGTGTGCACGTTAACGGGTGCAAGGATGTGCTGTTATCTCCCATCTCCTTTCTGGGTAAATTACTTGTTTATGATAATAAGGTGCCTCTTGGTGTGAAACCGGGGGAAAAAGTGAAATCTGGAAGCGAGCCAGGCCCAGGGAAGGAGGAGTGCTGCTTTTTGCTGTTGTTTCTTCCAAAAACCCCCAGAGCCAGCCTAAACCAGAAAACTCCCTGGTGTGTGCCTGGAGATTTTCATCGAGGTGACATCTGGAGCAGGAAGCACCAATGTTTGAGTGCCGGGAGCAAAGCTGGGTCTTGCTGCCCCTATTCCACATCCCAAACGTGTCTCCTGACCTCCTGGGGTGTTGGTTTTGCTGGGTGGCTCCTGCTCAGGTGCCTTGGGGAGGATGGCACAGCTTGGCTTCTCCAGGTTCCCACCTGCCCCAGCTCCGAGTCCCCTCTGGGGACGGGGTTGTTGCATTTTGCTGAGCTCCATTTGAGAAAATCCCCCAGTTCTGGCCCAAAGCAGCGGTGGGGTTTGAAAGTTTGCTCAGGGGAGAGCCAGGGCTGGGAGCTGCGGGGCAGGAACCTCCCCAGACACGAGGTACAGGATTTGCAGAGGGTATTTGGCACCCGAAGGTGCTTTCCAAGGTGGGTGGGAGACTCCCCATTGCTCTGAAAGCTTTCATTTGGAATTAGGGCTTTTCTCCAGTGTGGGTTTTACCTCCAGCAGCATCTCCAGGGCAGCAGTAGGTGCAACTCCGTGGTTTCAGAGCAGGCTGGATAAATAAAATTACTTCTTTCAGGCTTAAAACCAGGTGCAATATTTTGGTTTTTGCACCTTCCGTTCTCCCCTCTTTTCCCTGCTGGAGGAGCACCACTGCAGAGCCCACGGAGGAGACGGATCCTCGGGGGACATTTCTGGTGGATCCGGAGACGAAAGGGCTCTTTGCCAGGATTCCGTTGTGTTTCCCATCTCTCCGCAGCTCCCCTGGAGCTGGCCGTGCCCTGTCCCGAGCCCCCGGTGTGCCCGCGGCCGGGCCGGCGCTGTCCCGGGGTGTCCCGCTGGCTCTGCCGGGATCCCGGAGCCGCTCCAGAGCGTGAGTCAGGCTGCACAAACCCGCCCGGGGCTGCTCCCGGCTCCTGCCTTTGGAGACCGTGCCCATCTGCAGCGAGCTGGGACCGGCCCGGGCGGAGCTGCCGAACTGGGTTGATGGTTTGGCACCCCCGGCACGGGGGAGCGGGGCTGGGGAGAGCCCTAGGGGCTCCTGCTGGGGCTCTCCAGCTCCAATCCCCAGCCCGGCTCAGGGGGGTGCTCCCACAAATGCCATCCCCTGCCTGGAGGCTTCGGGATGAGCCGTGGCCGGAGGGTGTCCCTGGAGAAACGTGTCCCCACAGGGAGGACGGCAAAGGATGGGCACGGTGGGCTTTGGGTCCCATCGTGGCACCGAGGGGTGACTCTGGCTGCCCCCTCTCTGCTCCTTCTGCCCCGCTGGCTCCCAGCACCGTTTGCTTTGCAAATGCGGGAGAGCACAGCTTCCTCCTCCCGGAACAGAAATTACCGAGATTGCAGCAGTTCGGTGTTAAAAGCGCAGTTCCCAGAATCCCAGGTAGGGGAAACGGGCAGAGTTTGGGTGTTTCCCTGGCCTTCCCTCAATGCTGTTTTCCTGAGAGGCGTTCGCAGGGCAGCTGCGGGAGATGTGGATTAGCGAGTGGATCTCACAGAGGAGCGATTTGCTGTGAGTTTAGCGAGTGGATCCCACCAGGATCATCCCCTCCCGGGCACAGAGGGGTGTCGGGGCAGGCACTGGGATCCTGGAGCCCCAGCCCTGGCTCTCATCCACCCTGTGCTATTAATAACCCCCTGTGAGGCTGCCAGGCCGGAGGAAACGGAGGAAATGAAGTTAATACATGGAAATGTTTCCTTGTTTTCCCACTTGCTGCTCGGGGCTGGCCTGCTGCTCCCTGTCATTCTCGTCCAGCCCGGGCTGTGGCTGGGCTCAGGGGCTGGGTGGTGCTCCTGGGAGAACCCAGCTGGGGAAAAAGTCTTAAAGAATGGGAATTCTGGGGATACAAGAGGGAAAAGAACGGTTAAGGTGTGTTGGAGCTGCTTACGAAGAGGGAGGGCGCTGTTCCTTGGGGTGAAGGGGGGAAAAAGCACCTTTCCTCGTGGGTTTGGGGCCAGTCCCGTGCGGGATGTGGAGCCTGGAGAAGCAGCCTGGGCTGTGCGGGGCTGGGGAGATGCTCAGCCCCGCCGCGCTTCCCACGCCGGCGAATCCCTTCCTGCAGCCCCCGGGACGGGCTGAGCCCCCTCAGCCCCATTCCCACCTCTCCGCCTTATTCCTGCCCTTCTCCAGGTGGATGTTGTCCCGGGGGAACGCTGCGGTCCCGGAGGGATGGAGGCTCTCCCGGCGGCTCAGGGCTGTCGCCCCGGCTCTGGCCCAAAGCAAACCTCGAGTTTTCACCTCGACACAGAGCAGCTTCTCCCGCAAATCCCAAAGGCTGGCGCGGGGCAGAGCACGGGCTCCGTCTCTCCTCGGCGTGGGGCGGATTTGGGGGATGTGCGAACTCTTGGTGTTGCTTGCTGTTTGTCAAGGCAAGATCCTCCTCAAGGCGTTCCTGGGTGGAGCGGAGCCAAAGGATGGAGCTGGAGTCCAGGACGTGCTCTGGGATGGAAAGAGACCCCTGCAGTGGAAACCTCCGCAGATGGAGCAGCACGTCAATCCCGCAAAGCCAGGCCAGAGAAATGGGGACACCAAGAAACATCCTGCAAACTCTCTGCTGAGTTATGGAAAAACAGCCAGGAACTGCAGCAGGAAGAATTTCCTGGAAGCAGAGCAGCTCCAGGGATGCGCCCCACGCTCAGCTCTCACCTTGGGGAATTCATCCTCCAGGTTTCCCACCCTGGATTTGTTCCCTGCCGAGGTTTGCCCCCGCTCTGGCGATGTGGGCGATGCTGAGGGAGCGCCTGCGTTGCTCCCGGAATGCACTCCCGAGTTCTTTCTCCTCCCTAAAAAATTACCCTTGCAGAGAAGCAATAAGCGAGGCCCAGGGCAAGGAGTCACCCCTGAATAAACACGGGGTGGGTGCAGGGGACAAGGAGCACAAGGAGCCCTCATTACAGCACCAATCAGGCGTTAATGAGCATGGTTTGCTGATGAGCAGAGCTTTTCTCTGCCCCATCCTCCAGCCATCAAAACGTTAAACGGAGCAGAAACCAGACTCTGCAAAACTGCAGCCCGTGCCCACCCGGCAGCTCTCTGATTTGATGCCCAGCTGTGGTGGGAGGCTGCTGGGACCAGGTGTCCTGTGTCAGCTGGAACTATTTGAGCTAAATGTGATAGAAAATGAAAGGAGACGAGAAACTGCTGGGACCTGATAAAGGTAAAAGCAAAGGAATAAATTGGGAGTATGGAAGTGCCGAACCCTTCGGGGCAGGGGAGGGCACCTGTAGCATCTGCTCGTGGGGGCTGAATTCAAAATGAGGATGGAGGAGTTCGTGACCTCGTGTTTCATGGGTTTCAGCGCACACATCACGGATGGAGAGGTGTGAGAGCGGCAGGGACTCCAGGGTGTGGGGTGGGGTGACCCCATGGCAGTCCCTCCCCTGGGCACCTATCAGGAGAGGCTTATCAAAACCCCTTTCTTCTCAACCCGGGTGTTTTGCAACCCACCCAGCTGTAAATCTGAGCCCCTGCAGAAGCCTGAGCTCTCCTCGGCAAGGCAGCTGCACTTCTGTGTGTCTGAGCTCCCCACAGGCACCCCAGTGGGGATGCCCTAATCATCTTTAATCAGTTTTCTGACTCCTCCATCGCTGCAGAAGCGTTGTTTGGGTTTCCAAGAGGCTGCTAATTCCTTATCACTTTTGTGTTTTTCGCACTTCAGAGATATTTGAGGAGTCGCGTTTGGATGGCCCTGGGGGGAGGGTTATGTCCTTGGATGGCACTGGAAGCAAAGCATCTGCTGAGGGAGAGGTGAGGAGGGAGGAAGGGACCGGATGGTGACAGGGGAGGCCACCCCACGGCCCTGTCTGGTGGGTTGTGTTTGAAATTTCAGGGCTGCCACATCATCAAAGCTGGGGCTTAGTGGGGAAGAGAGGGCTGAGGATTGTGAGGTGTTACCTCCATCCCTTTGGGCACGTCGGTGTTGCTGCCCCTGGATTTTGTGCTTATTGTGACTTTTCTTTCTCTGTTTTATTTAATGCATCCCAAGGTTTTCTTCAAGCCCTGTTTATGCAGTTGTGTGACCCCCTCAGATTTTCACCTTTCCTGGAAAAGGGAGCTTTTAGCTGCTTCCCACGAGGAAGAAAACAGGAGATGACACAGCTGAATGTTCCAAGTGGGAATATTAAATGCAATTTGGAGCAGAGCCCCCGTTTCCCCAGTCCCAGGTGTCTGATCCCCAGGACGGCAGCTCCGTGGGTGATTCCCGTGGTGCCGGGTGTTTATGGGATGGGGGGGGCTGGATGTGACCCTGTGTGGCACCAGCAGGGCTGAGCTTTCCTTGGGAGATTCCTCAGGCTCAAACGCTGCCCTGCCATGACTCTGCTCCATCAGGTGTTGGTTCCTGGGGGGAATTGGGATGGAATTTTGGCCCTCAGATGAACTCCCCACAAATGGGCCAATGGCACAGAGAGTTAAGGAGCTCCCTGCTGCCTCTGGTGAATTTCAAGTGGTTTTTTTGGCTTTGGTGCATCATAGAAACCATCGGAAAAACAGGTGGAAAGCTCTGCGCTTGTGCTGCCCCACGGAGTGATTGATATGATGCTCCCAATTACACTTAATTGTGGTTATCCCATTAATAACAGCCTCGTTCTGCGGCACACACCTGCCTCGCCATGGGAAACACTGTTAACATAACTTAAAACACCAATTACACACGATGGAAAAGCAGCAATTAAATCCACTAAGCCTTGTCTAAATAATTATTTCATTTCCCCGTAATATTTTTAATGTTACAGAGGCTGTTTCTTAAAAGCAATTCTTTTATTTGTGTGATCTCGTATTTATCCATGTGGGAACATGGATGGAGAGGGGGATGCATGGTCAGGGTGGGAAAGTTCTGCATTGTCATTTTAAGCTTTCAATGTTCAAAAAATGCATGGATGTGGCACTTGGGGACGTGGGTTGGTGGTGGCCTGGGGGAATGGTTGGACCTGATGGTCTGAGAGGGCTTTTCCAGCCTCAATGATTCCATGGTTCTGTGGGGAACGGGCTGGTAAAGCTCAGAGCCGTTTCTCCGGGTGTTTGTGGTTTCAAAGGAGTGATTTGAAGCACCTGGTCAGACCCGAACGAGCTGGGTTGGCCCAGGTGGGTTTGTGTCTTTGCAGAAGGTCTCCTCTCCTTGCAGGGGAAAGAAGGGCTCTTCCTCCCAGAGACAGGGAGCAAAAGCTGGAAAGAAGATAACAGCCTGTGACAGCAACTCCAGTCGGGAATAAGAAACCTGGATAAAATGGAGGTAAATTTAATTCCCGCCATGAGGGGCTGTTCAACAGTGATGGAAGGGCCGGTGTTGGGTGGTCTGGGTGTGCCCGAGGCAAGGTGTCTTCTTGTCCCCATGGAAGGTTGGAAGAGACCTTAGGGATGATCTTGTTTCATCCCCCCTGGCAGAGGCTGGAGCGGCCGGGCACCTTTTGGGGGACAGAGCCCTGGGGCCCCTTGGTGTCCCCTCGGGCGGCTCAGCCTCCGGGGCCGGGGGGTGCCGGGGGTGCGTGGGACGGGCCGGGGCCGCGGCCGCGCTTCCTCCGATTGTTCTTCTCGCCGGAGCGGGGCGGGGGCAGCGGGACACGGCGGGGACACAGCGGGGACAGCGACCCCCGGGTGCTGCGTGCGGGCGTCGCCCCCAGCCCCGACANCGGCGGGAGCGGGTCACCCCCTCCGCCGGCTGCTTTTGCTTTTGAACTCGAGTCCCTCGGAGGAGCTCGCAACTTCAGGCGCTTTTAAAGTTTTTATTTTATTATTATTTTGTGGTATTTTTAAACTTTTTTGAATTTTTATTTTTTTTTTTTTTTAAACATTTCAACTTTCCGACGCCCGCGCAGAGTTTTGCCCTGATCGCCGGGACCGCGTGAGCGTGCGGCGCCGAGGCCATGCGGTGAGCGAGGTAAGAGCGGGGCTGGCACCGACACCGGGGCTGGCACCGGGACCCCCGACCCCGTCCCGGTGCCGGCGTGGGG
>VXAD01000353.1:139604-317294 GCA_013399195.1 Dicrurus megarhynchus | reverse complement strand
CCCCGGGGCGGGGGGGGGGCGGGGCCTGCCCCCCGGAGCCGCCACTTTAACGAGAGCCAAGGGTCGCACACTTCTCTTTGTGTTCTGACCCCGTAACTCCGTGTCACCCCTGCGCGGGTACCTGCAGGACAATCCCTCCTGTGCCCCAGCATGGTCCCAAAGCCGCGAAGTTCGGATTAGTTTCGCAAACTCCCCCTTTTTTATATAACGTCACGTGCCAATCTTTTGTTTGTTGGGGTTTTTTGGCTGTGTCGGAGCTGCTGAGGAAGCACCAGCTCGAAGCTGAGCGGGGCAGTCGCTGCCGCGGGCCCGGCTCTGGGTTTGTTTTGCACCGCGTGTGTCGGGATGGAGCGGTTTGAGCCTGGCTTACGCTCGTGTGAGCTCCCGAAGAACTGGGTCATTGCTCGCCCAGGCTGGTTCAAGGCGTGTTTGGTTCCAGGGCAACATTCTGTGGGTTCTGGTGGGAGTTCCGTGGTTGGGAGCGTTCACTTCTTACTGGTTTTAGTGGTCTTGGGGAAGCTGATGGGGCAGCCTCGGTGAGAAAGCCTTACTCTGGTGTTCACAGAGCCTGGCTGGAGGGTTCCCGTTCCCACCTCCACCTTTGTGGGTTTGTTTTACACCTGAACGTTTATGAGATGAGTGATTTCAAAACGCGGGGATTAAGGGCTGGTATCACCGCCCTGCTGCTCCCTCGGGTTTTGTTATAAAACAAGGCACGGCTCCTTCCCCGCAGTGACGACAGAGCCGGCAGCAGCTCCGTGTTCCAGGGGACCGGGCTGCGGTGCCCAGGTCACCCCCGATCCCACGGGCCGGGCGCTGACAGGTTATTAAACCCTCGCTCTGCTGGATCCGAACGCACTGTAATGTTTAAATCAAGTATTTATGGAATGCTGCTCACTCCCTCCACCGTATCGGCTCTGCCTGGCTTTGGGGAAAGTAAAAGTGCCAAATCGAGGTCTGTTACAGTAGGTGCTGGAGCAGGTGGATGCTTTGCTGGAGCCCAGTGCTGGAGGATGGGTGGCTCCTTCCAGTGGCATTTGGTCCCTCATTGACCAGACAGGGACCGGGAGTGCTGAATTTCTGCTGCGCCCACCTCGTTTTCCTGGAGTCAATTTGATTTCTGTGCACTGCAAGGAGAGCTGGCGAGGTGTTTGTGTTGGGGTGGAGAGGGCACGCTGTGCTGCCGCACATCCCTGGCATCCAGGGGAGTTACGGACTCGGAGCAACCCCTGGTGTCCTCCTGTGTGACACCGATGTGACCCCTGCGGCCTCAGGGAGGGCTCTGTGGTTGAGAGAGGTGACAGTGACCTCTGCATTGCTCTCCTGCTGCACAAGGAGCTGTCCCAGAGCCCAGGAGCTTGTCCAGGTGGGACTCCAGGAGCTCTGCGTGGTCGCAGATCGCTGGCACAGGTGGGATGGGGTGGTCCGAGGGAAGAAGCTGCTGGTGAGGAGGAGGAAGAGGCAGGTGCATCATCATCACAAGGGGACAGAAAATGCCTCCTCTCCTCGGGGGAGCCTCCTGATGAATTCAGCTGAAAGGGCTGCTTTAGAAAGATGAGTCTGGAAACTGCTGTTGTACTGAAAGCCACAGGTGAAACAAGTTGATTTCTGATCTTTTGCTCCATTTTTGGTTCATCCCACACCTGTGTCAAACGTTATTTCTTCCCATCCTGGTTCCCAAGCACCGGAGGCTCCTGCCTGCTGTTCCTGCTCGTTTTCCTGAGTGCTAATTGCTCCCAGCCATCCTGTTCGGGGTTTTTTTGTTCTCTCCAGCTTGCAGGCTCCTGTGAAACTTCCAGGTGAAGTTCGAGAATGGCTTTGCTTTTTGAGTTACCTTACTAAGCCTCAGAAATAGTCTGGAGGATCCCAAGGAGCTGAGTCCAGGAGCTGAAAACCCCGCAGTTAATTACTGCAACCCAGTGACACTTGGAGCAGTTATTTCTGCCTGGATCCCTCCAGCTCTTTGTGTCTTGTGATCCCAAAGGCTTCCCCAATTTTTGAACTGATATCAGCTGATTTAATACAATCCTTCTGCCTCAGGCTGGGTGGGTGGTGTTGCTCCCACCCCGGCCCCTTCCATGGGCCAGGTTCCTGCTGGCACCACGAGCCGGGGATGTCACCACGTGTGCTGCCCTGTGGCCCCTGCCAGCCTTGTTTCGGGGCATAACCATCACCAAGTTTGATTTCTGTGGGGTGTTTTTAATGAAAAGTTTGTTGTATTTGGCTTTCTTGCATCCAGCACGCAATGGCTGTGGGAAGGAGGTTATTTCTGGGTTGGTGCTGACATTAGGACGCAGTATTAATTTTCCGTTAAATGACAGATTTATTGGAGTTTTCTTCATCTGCACAGTCTGACCTGGAAACCTGAGTTGGAATTTGCCAGAAGGGGGCATTTTGCAAACATCACAAAGGATTTTGGTGGCGGGGAGATGGGCAGGGTGAGCTGGGCTGGAGAATTGGGCAGCGATGCGTGTCTGGGAACCACGGACTTTTGGGGAAAATTCTTGTGCGAATAAACACTAACAAATGAATTTTGGGTCATTTAGTGCTGAGGGCTGAGTGCAGGGAGACCAGTTCCCAGTCCCACTGCAGCCTGCTGGCTCCAAGCAGTTGTTAAAATAAGAAACTGTGGAGTAGCCTTGGATTTATTTATTTTTTTTCCAAGGGAAACCATTTAAAAATGCATTTTCCAGTCATCTCCCAGTTATTGTTCCTTGCTGTAGGTTGAGCTTTGGTGTTCCTGCATGAGATTTCTCCACTCTTCCTTTTGGGAAAGAGGGTTTGGAGCCCACAGCTTTGTGTCTCCTCTGTCGGAATGTGTTGCTGAGCTGCTCATCCTGACCCAGTCCTGCCCAGTAAAGCCAGTCCCTCACTGTGGCACACCAGGAGCTGTGCTGGGGCTCTGGGGGTTGGTTTTTTGCCTGGGGTGTGGGTTGGATTTGGGCTCCCAAGCAGTGTGTGTGCTTTCCAGCCTCACCATCTCTGTCCTCACCTCCTCTGTTCCCATCCTGCATCCAGAGCCCCTCCTGGATCCTGGGATTGAGGCGTGGCTTTCTCTGCCCCTCAGCATTTACCTGCTGCAGGTGCAGGGGGTGTTTTAGAGGCTGCTGGGGTCAGCCCTGCCCTGTGCTCGGCCACAGCCTCGGTTCTGGGAGCTGCTGGGTGAGTGGGAACCTCATCCCATCTTCACCCCTGGGGAGAACCAGCTGTGTGAGCTGATGGAAGAAATGGGGTGAAAACCTTGTTTCTGTTTCCCTGGTTTCCTCTTTGATGTGCCAGCTGCTGGGTTAGAGTTTTGTGTGCTAAATCCAGCAGTAAGGGACTGAACTTGGCCAGTTGTGCTCATTCCAGGAGGTCTCATGGAGGTGCTGGAGCATCCCCAGTTGTTCAGGAACGCTGCTAAGCCAAGCTCAGGTGCCATCACCCGTTTCCTGAGCTTTTTCCATCTGCAATAAATGCTGAGCTCTCTGCACATCCAGAGTGATGGGCTTCCTGGGGTGACGGGGAAGGTGTGCAGAAACAAAACCAAATTTTAAAAACGCCTTCTTCCCAGGCTCAACTTCTGTCCCAGTTTCTTCTCTTTCTCCCTCTCAGGGGTGCAGGGTGATGGAGAGTGGTGGCTGTGGCCAGCTCATCTCACCTTGACTCTGCCCCTCCTTCCTTCTCAGGGCACTCCTTGCACTCTTCCCCTGCTCCAGCCTGGCATCATCCACTATTCCTGTTTTGCTGTAGGAACTTGTTCTTGGCTTTCCTCGGTGTTTGGGATTTTCTCCACGTTTGGGGCTGTGTTGATCCCGCATTCCAGGCAGAAGCTCCAGCAGGTCAGCCCTGGAGCATTTTGGACGCAGTTGCTGCTTCTGGTGCCTGATGCCATCGGCTGCCCTGTCCTTGCTGCACCTGTGCCATCCTTCCAGGAGAGATGGAGAGATTTCCCTGAGCCTCCTGCACTGCTCAGGTTCACCCCTGAGCCTGGAGGTCGGAGCCTCCCAAAGCCCAGCCTGCTCTGTGCCGCTTTCCCAAGCACTGCAGGATATGAAACATCCGTGAGAGAAAAGCCAGGTCCAGATGTGGCAGGAGGCTGCTGGGATAATGGATTACCCACAGCCGTTCCCGGGCTGCGTGCCTTCTGTTCCGAGCTGCTCCTGTGGTTCTTTCCCTGCTTCCCAGCCTGGGCTCGGTCGTGGTGCTTTCCCTGTTGCCAGAGGAGCATCCCAGCACGGCCAGGAGGCCGGAGGAGCTGCCCTGACGCTGCGTTCCCGTGGCAGAGCTTTCCCAGGGTGTTTTCTCCCGGGAGCTGGCGCGCGCCGCCGCACAGGAAATTCTGGTTGCACCATTATTGCGGAGCCTATTGTTTGGGGCAAGGGCAGGATTCGGGCTTGCTCACATCCTCCAATGTCTCGCTGTGCTGAAAGGATGTGGTGGAGTGGCCAGGGCTGCCGGAGGAGCGGGGAGCTCCGAGCTGGTTTTGTGCAGAGTTCAGGCTTAGCCCAGATCCCTGCGTTTCTGCCCAAACCCGCCCCTCTGGTTTTTTTTTATGGGAAACCTCAGGGTTAAGGAAAACTTGGGAGTGAAGATGAAGCAGGGCAGAGTCCTTTGGTGCAGTTTGCAGCGTTCTGCTGCTCAGCCCGCTCCTATCTGGGAGTGGTGTGCGGTGGACACGTTGTGTAGCCAGGTGGTGTGGAGCAGGCACACCTTGAGGGAGGTAAAATCCGGGTTTGGGGGATACGGGCCCCACCAAGCGCTGCCTTTGAGATGCCAGCACACGTGGCCTGGATCTCAGGGTGTGTGTAGGCAGGCAGAGCACGTGGCAGCTCTGTTTTCACCTGGCCGAGCCTCAGTTTCTTATCGGAGCATTGGAGCGAGCTGCTCTGCCTGCGTTTGCTTTCACTTTGCCTTTTTCCCTTAACTAATCTTTGTGGCTTAGATGGTTGGCAGTGATAGCCGCTTTTCCCAGGCTGGGCTCTGCGTGTTGCAAAAGCTGCTCCTGGCTCGCCCGTGTGAGCGCAGCTCCTTTCAGGCTGGGATGTTTGGGCTGCCGGCAGGAGCAGGAGGATCCCAGAGCTCTGCTGCCCAGGCTGTGGGGGGAAGGCTGCTCGCTTTCCGTGGGTTTTTCATTCCCTTCTGGCTGCCATCCCAAAAGAGGGAAAGCACCAAACCGGGGCAGGTGTAAAGAGCGAAGCTGCACGTGTGACACCCCTCTGCTGCCACATGCCAGGGCGGAATTCAGCTTGGGAGCTCCCTGAGCTTTTGCTGCTCCAGTAGAGCCCTGGGGAGCCTGTGCAGGCAGCCAGTCCCCTGTGCACAGGCTGCACGGAGCTGCCCTGCAGCGGCAGGGAATTTGCTGCTGGGATTTTGTCCCGGTGCAGCGTGAGGAGGAGGAGGAGATGTGAGCCCCGTGGATGCAGGAGCTGCACGCTGGGATCCTCGCTCCGCAGGCTGCGGGGCGAGGCTGTGCTGGATCGTGGAGCAGGGCGGCTGAGCTGGCATGGGAAAGGGAACCCAGCGGCTTCTGTGCCGTGCCCGTGCTGCCACGTGCCTGGCAGAGGGACGGGGAGCCTGGCAGCAGCCGTCCTGTGTCCCTCAGCTGAACAAGCCGCACTGGCACTGGCTGTAGCTCATCTGCTGCCGCCGCTGCTCTCACGCTGGCACAGGGCAGCAGCTGATGCCGTCCCGCTGCCACTGGGCTGGCATTGTCTGCCGGGGGCCTCCCGCACACTCAGGGCTTGTTTGAGAGAGCCATTAATCAGTTTAAAGCTGCCCCGTGGCACTCGTGGCTGTAAGAAGTGCCTATTGTGTGTGGGAACAAGGGCACCGGTGTGAGCGAGCGGCTGGCCCGGCACGGGAACTGTGTCACTGCGGGCGGGCTGAGGTCACACGTCCTGCTGGACTGGGGTGGCCACGGAGCCTCCACAGCTTCAGCCGGGCACTTGGGCTTCACCACAGCATCCTCTGGCCTCCTTCGGCCAGGCTGGTGCAGGGGCTGGCACCAGGGTCCTGCCTGAGCTCAGCAGTGCAGCTGAGAGTGAGAGGAGGAGGAGGGTGAGAGCATCCACCAGGCGTTTGGGCAGTGAAAGGTGCTGGGTTTGCGCTGGAAGGGCGCTTCCCATCAAGCAGCCCCGGAATCTGTTACCATCTTCCCATCCCTCCCTAGGACTGTGGGGAGCTGGGCAGCATTCCTGGGTGCAGAGCACGTCCTACACGCTGAGTACTGGAGCTGGGAAAGGCTCTGACAGCTCTAGGGGCAGGCCAGCAGCACACCCTGTGCCCCCCTGCTGTCACACCGGGAGCATCCCCTTACGGATAACGGGGAAAGCTGGGAGAGGCAGCAGGGCTCAGGGTGATGGTCTTGGCATTGCCACAGAGTGCTCTGTGCCCCGTGGTGTGGGTGATGCCAGCAGGGCTGGGATGGGTGCCTGGGAGCCCACCTGAGGCTGGGGATGCTCTCTGCACCCTGTGCTCTCTGTGTGTCTGTGTTTTCCAGGGAGATTTTACACACCGCTGGCTGATGAGTTGACTTTATGTGGTGTAAGTCCTGCCAAAACAATTTCTTCCTGTTATTGCTGCTCCAGTTTTAGAGAAGTGATAAGAACCTTTTGCAGGGACCTGTTTTCTCCCAGGGGCTCTGCTGCTCTGAGCTGGGAGCTTTGAGCAGCAGTTCCTGGGGTGACCTTTCCTCAGTCTTTCAGCTGAATTTCCAAGTTAGATTTAGTTAAATGATTTAAGGAATATCTGAGTATAGTCTGTGTGGGGTCTCTCTACAGCCAGATGGATCTGGTTCATTTTGGGTGACTTTTCCCATGAATTATCTCTTCAGTTGCCCAAGGAGGTGGTTAATGAATGGCACAGACCGTGAAGACAAGGCTTGTGTTAAAATGTATTGATTGCAATAAAAGCTGGGACAGTGTGAGGCTTTGCTTGGATCTGGACTGGAGTTCAGGCACCATCCCAGGGCTCAGCCCTGGTGCCTTCAGCTGATGGTTCCTCTTGTCCCAGCATTTTGTCACACCATTTTGCAGATTTTTAAGGCCAGATCTTAAATATTCCAATGGGAATGAGAGTGGATCTTAAACCCCCTTCTGCTTGGTTTTAAATTAATTTTGAGTGAACAAACGGAATCTAAAGCGGAACCACCAGAAACACAGAATCCCAGAACGGTTTGGGTTGGAAGGGATCTTAAAGAACATCTTGTTCCAGCCCTGCCATGGGCAGGAACGCCTTCCTCTGGAAGGTTTGCAGGGCTGCAGCGTGGGCCTGTGCCAGGCAGCGCTGGATCGGCTGCGGTGACTTCCGATAAAGGAATAATTCCGGGTTTCCCGGCGGCAGACACAGCGCCGGGGCTGGGAGGGCTCCGGCCGCCGCCGAACAATCGGGGCCGGACAGGCTGCACTCGTGTTCCTGAGAGCGGGCTGCTGGGAGGAAGGAAAAACAGGAAAAAAGGCAGTTAGTCACTGGGGTGAGGTGGCAGGGCTGTCCCAGCTCCTCAGGTACGGAGAGCAGGGCTGCAGGGCGAGAGAAACGGGGGCCACAAAGCCCCTTGTAAGTGCAGGCATTTGAGCCGTGAGGGTTCTGCCAGGAGGGAGGGAGGGAGCTGGATTCCTCAGCTGGGCTGTCCACAGGGACCTCTGGCCAGGTGTGGTGCTGGGCACTGTGTGGATGAGTTGGTGTTTGTGAGCGGGGATCCTGCAGAAGGAGCCATGTCTTTGTTTCTGACTCTTCGGTGGTTGATGTCTTCTCACTGTGGGATGCAGCAGCAGTGCCTGTAATTCTCCAAGGAATTCCTTCCTAGGAACTCCTGTGTGGCCTCTCTCTGGTCTAGAATTGGTCCCTGTGACTTCTTGCCATAATAATTAAAGCCAAGCATTTAAATAAACTTTTGTGAAGATAATGAATTGCAGTAGGTAGGAATATTTGTATAAAATGGCAGCAAATAAATGACATTTCAGGGCATAACCCAAGCCCATGTTTGACACAGCTAGAAGCAGTTTTCTCCAAGACACAGAATACTCCATAACTGCTCCTTAATGAAGTTCTTGCCTCTTTCCTCTGAAGGGTTTGCCCTTGTCCAGAGCACAGGAGGAAGCAGCAGGTTATGTGGAAGTTGTATGATCCAGGCTGGCTTGTTTGTACTCCTTAAAGCTCCTCTGTGACCAGTGAGTTTTGCACCCCTAAAGGATGAGGACAGTGCCATGAAAATGGTCTCTAGGAAACACGGGGTGTCTATTCCTGTGATTTCAGGCTGGAATGTTGTGAGTGATAATTACTCTGTAATCTTTTCAGGCACCTTGCTTTGATTCCTGGAAAGTCTCACCTTTATTTACAGCTACAGTGGAAGTGTTTTTAATAAGACAGACTTAACTTAATGAAGAATTTTTTTTTTTGGGGAAGAGCTTTGCAGGACAAATCCATGGAACATGGATTGATTGCTGGATGCTCCTTGAGGCAGAAGATCCAAAGCATTGCCTGTCTTCCCTCAAACACACAAAAGGAGGTGCAGCTTTGGCTGGAAGCAGGAAGGAGCCATGGATTTGGGTGCTGTTGGAGGACATTCCTTGTTCTTTCTATCCCCTCTGCTACATGAGGATAACACATGGCAGGGATGAATACTGAGATCCGTGATTTGAGTTTAGTTTAGGCACCTAAATATGTGTCGGAGCGTGTCAGTGGGAAATCTGATTTTGGTGTTAAAGGCACAGCTCTCCCCCCTGGGAGGGAGCTGAGCTGGGGGTGTCTGGGAGCATCTCCCGAGGAGGGTTTCTAGAGAAGCAACAGTCTGGGACAGGATCTTCTGCAGAGTCCAGCCAAGTACCCTTCAGAGCCTGCTGTTCCCCTGCTCTTTGGCTGGGGTTCAGCCTCACACAGCTGCAGTTGTGATTTCGAGCTGTGGAGGTGTGGGGAGGCCACGTTTTAAGCTGGATAAATCACAGCTGGATTTGGGCTGGAGGCTGTGGAGCTGCATTGCTGGAGAGAAGGGTCAGAACTTTGTGTTCCTGAGTTGGAAGGGACCCACAAGTCCAACTCCTGGCCCTGCACAGGACAACCCTCAAAATCACCATATAGCCCAGCTCACAGATGAGATGCTTAATTAACTTATCTCTTCCTTTGTGCCTTTTCTGCTCTTACCCCCAGCTGCCATTGGGAGCCAGGGGAGGGGCAGCTTGGGAGGGAAGTGCAGCACAAGCTTCTGCCGGGGCTGGAAACAAATGAAACAAGGGCAATGCCTTGGGTGTGAGGATCACAAAGATTTCAGTGGATTTCATTGATTTCTGTTGGGTGCTTCATTCCTGCCCCATTCCTGCCCTCCTGGACCTGTTCTGTCACCCACTGGGGGCTGTGGGCAGAGGGTCACTGCCTGACCTGTGTTTCTGTGTCCACAGGCAGGGCTGAAGCACCCACCTGCCCCTGTGCCAGCCCTTCCCAATTGCTGTGTCCTTCAGGGAGATCATTTCTGGCACGCTCTGTCAGGTTTCTTGATTTTCTTGCTGCAGGTAGTTGTGAAATAGCAGCTGTTCTGCAAGTGCCACTGCTGGGCTGGCACTCGTTTGCCTGCTCCTGTGGGGAAGAGGGAGAGTGAATTAAGGACAGACAAGAAAAAGAGGGATTAAAGTCAATGGAAGATCCCTCTGGTTCTGTGGGAATTGAGTTTTTCTCAGGTTTTCTGCTGGACAAGCCCATATTCTTTGATTTATTTTTTTTTTTAAGCACGTCTGTAGTTTCCTCTGAAGGAAGAAGGGGTCAGTTTTTCCACACTGCTGACGTGAGCGGTGAATCACAGTGGCTGTGGGAAGGTGCTGTCACAGGGACCAGTAACCTGTCAGAATATTTGCTGCCTTCATCCCGATGTCCTGAGGCGCTTTTCAGCCCGCGTGCCAAAGGGTTGGGTATGACCACAGCTCAGAATGCACTTTTGGTGCTTCTCAAGGGGGATGGGCAGGAAGGATTGACTCCTTAAAGATTCTGATTTCCAGGCAGTGCTGTAGCCTGTGGATGGGAGGTCATTTTACTACAGGAAGGAAATGTGTCAGCACGCAGCAAAGACCCATGGCCTGGAAGCCGAGGGGGTTTTGCCTTGGTGCTCCAGCTGAGTGAAAGGCACAGCTCTGGAGGGACAGAGAGCTCAGCAGGTTCTGTGGATGCTGGGCAGCTCCTGGGAGCTGCTCCTGCCCTGCCTGTGCAGGCAGGTGGAGCCTGCCTGGGAGTTCCTGCAGCTCCTGCACCCGCTGAGCAGGGTTTGAACCCCAGCACTGAGGAGACACCAGCTGGGGTGCCCATCCTCGCAGGACTCGTATCCTTGTCTTTTCCAAGGATTTTCAGCCTCCTGCCTGGCTGCTGTGGAGCTCCAGGGCCTTCCAGAGCTGTAGAAAGGTATCACTGCTGCTCAGCCTTGGCTGAACACTGTCACCTATAAAGAATTTAGGTTTGTGTGACATGAGCTGGCAAATCAAGATGTTGTTTTTTGCCTGGTAGCAATGTTTGGATATCCACGCCGTGCAATTTCCTGCAGAAACTAGATATTGCCTGCACGTGTTTCCCAAACTGTTTGTGTTTTAAAGCCTGGCTGAAGTTGTAGGTGTGCTGGGCTCATCCTTGGATCTGCACCTCAGAGGGGATGGGCACTTTCAGGGTGACTGATCCTATCCTCCCCTGCTTGTGGCTTTTGTACAGACCTCTGCCACACATGGCAATAAATTCACTTGCTGTTGAGAAGGAGTCACTGGAGAGACTATAGAATATAGAAAAGGGTGAAATAGAAAGGTGCCTCCTACTCAGAACAATCCCCAGCTCCTCGTACAAAAGATTCAGGTTTTGTTCCATAAACAGGGACAAAGAAAGGGAACCTTTAGCTGCTCCTGCTCTGCTGAGCTTTGAACCCTAAAAAAAAGGGGTGAGCACGCTTGGGGGAGAGCAGGGTGGGCAGGCAGAGGAGACACGGCTGCGTGGCCACCTGTGCCTGCACAGCCCCGTCCCCGTGGCTGGGGAGCGCGGTGGAGGCAGAGGCAGGAGATGAAAAGCTCATCAGCGGTGATGCTAATTGGATGTGATGCTGGTTCCCTGCGTGGCCCAGCGGAGTGTGGCCGGCTCGAGCAGGCCCTGGAGCGTGAGCAATGGGAGCTGACAGCCCCTTTTGCAGGGCAAGGCCACGCTGGGGACACCGTGCGTGGCCAGACAGTGTGCTCCCGGTGTCCCTTCCCCTCGGCGTGGTTGGTTTAGTGTCCCTGTGGGATCGTCCTGGCGGGCTGGCCTCGGTAAACTGGGGATTTGGAGTCTTGGGTTAGGAGGTGAGGACCAGGCTGGGCTGTACAAATGCAGGATAACTCATCGAGGGCAACATTCCCACCAAGTTTGGGCTCCAGACATCACCCACCCACCCGAAGTTCCTGCAGAGCATGGCTGTGTGCCAGCCTGGGCTCAGCGTGTGCTGCTGGTTGGTGTGCAGTGCCTCTGGGTGCAGTTAGGGGTGATCTTTGGTTGTTGTTGTTGAGGGGGAAGGCAGCAGAAAGGGTGTCTGCCTGTCTAGGAGGCACCTTGTGACTCCTGAGGGTTTTACACCAACCTTGTGAGGGAAAAGTAAGGTGCAGGCAGGTGTCAAACCCCTAAAAGTTCTCTGTGTGACCCCTAAAAGTGCCTTTCTGGGGTGAAAAGCCCCAGCCTGAGAGCAGGCCAAGCACATGGCAGTCACTGTGATTTTCTAGAAACACCAGACTAGTTTTTTCATGTGCCTAAAGGCAATTCAGTGCAAGGCCACCAGCCTTCCTGAGCTGGATATCCCGGAATGCTGCAATGGACAGAGCCCCAGCAGGTGTCATTGGCCTGTTTGGGACATCAAACCTTCAAACACCCACAAACTGGGTTGATTTTACTGAAAAGCAGCGCAGAACATTCCTCAAGGAGTTGTTTGCTGCTGAGGGCAAAGACATTTGTACACCTGATACGTGGGGCTCTAAAGTGAGACTTGTCACCGATTCCAAAGCAGGGTGGGGAGACGCCTCACCTCGTGCTCCAAAGGCTGTGCTGGATGAGTTGGGTTTTAATGTGGTGCCTGGACAGTTGAGAGCCAACCAGCCCCTGTCCAGTCCTGTGCTCCTGCGGTTGTGTCCGACTGCTCTGAGCAAAAGGGGAAAGAAGAACGTGGGAAATTCCAGCCATGCAGCTGCCTGAGAGGAGCAGGTCACTTGGGATTTGTGTGGAGGTAGAAATAGGGCTGGAAGTGAGACAATGAAGTAGATGTAAGGTGTCCTTTGACATCACCAGGGCCACGTCAGGGAGTTGCTGAGTAACCTGCTGAAATAATCCTTGGGAGTGTTTGAGCAGAACGGGTTGCTGCGTGTGCTCCGAGTCTCTGCATGTGAGTGTGGGGCTGGTGCTGGCACCCAGCTCTTTGTTTCTAATCCTGATCTGAATGTGCTGAACATACATTAGCGCAGAATCCCAGATTGGGAGCTCTGTAACTATGGCAATATCCTACAAATGTGACCCTCCTCTCCTCGTCTCAACGCTGGCATCGGCGAGCAGCCGTGTAAGGTGGCACTCCTTTTTTTTTTCTAGTAGTAATTCCATGTCAAAGAGGAAATATAAATAAACTCCCCAAACAAAAGAAGCAAGGAAAAAATAATTCTTTCAAACATTTAAGCAGGAACAATAGGGTAGGATATGCACTCTCTGGGGAGGGCTAATGGCTGAAACCGATAGGAGCACGGTCTTGGGCTGTACCTAGCCCAGAGCTTGGCTCAGCGAGGACTATTTATAGCAAATGTTATGGCAGAAGCATGTGTGACCTGTAGGCTCCCAGCGAGGGGAAGAGCTTTCCTGTGCTGTCTCTGGGATACAATAGACAATTATTTAGGCACTATCTTTGTCTCAAGATATAAACAATGGAACGATGGCTACTGATTTCTGCTCTGATGTTCAGACCGTGGGCAGCCATGATTTCTTGCTTAGGCACTTGTGGAGAAGGCAAGGATTTTTAAGAAATGTCACAGCTGTAAAGTTCCTGAGGCACCTCTGCTAAACGGACTAATTGGGAATGCAGAGTAATGTCACAAGCACCACGAAGTTGTTGCTCCCAAAGGATGGCAGCCAGTGGTTCAATACTGTCCAGCTGACATTAATGGGGTGTGGATGGGTGTAGACCCCTGAATCTGCCTGTTCTGTTGTGTTTTGGCTCATCACTGTGGTATTAAAGTACCTACAGCTGCTACTGGATAGTAATTAAATGTTCTTACATATAATTAACTACTTTCAACTGACTGCTCAACAGCTTAAATAATCTACATGTAATGGCAGATATTTCTGTATTGGAATGGTGACAGTTGGTGCCACATAGCTGGGGAGGTTGGGGAAACAGCTATTGTGCATCCAAACAACCTCGTGCTGCTGGCACATGACTCCTCCTTCAGGCTCCCCCCTTTTCCTGGGGGTCCCTGTCCATCCTGGGTGCCAATACCAACAGGATCCTTCTGGATCTCTTCAGGACTCACCTCAGTTTTATTTTCTGTCGAGCAGAAACATTTAGAATTGTGGAAAAGGGGAAATGTGGAGGAGTGTGCAAGGGGTGCTGCTGCCACAGTTGAGTGGGCAGAGGGTGAATCTGCGGTTCCTGGGTCAGCAGTGTGAGTCTGGAGGAACATTTAGCACAGGTACAGTGCCAGAGGGGTGCGGGCTTCGTGAGAGGCTTGGTCTGAAATCCTCCTTCAGCAAGAGCTGATCTGTTACGTGTTCACTGTTTCATTCCAGTTGTATTCCAGGGCTTTTGTGCCTCTGTGTGTTTTCCTTGAGCTCCTCCTGCTCAGCTTTGCACAAGGAGCTGGCTGCCGGCTCTCTCTCCTTCCCGGTGTGCATAAAGCTGTTCCTGGCTCGCTGTAAGGTTTTAGTGCTCCGTGTGCTGCAGAGCCCAGCACTGGTGCCCTGTTCAGCTGCCTGGCACCCCCCTGCAGTGCCAGCCCATCTCCCACCGAGCCTCAGAGTGGAGCTGTGGTGTTGGCAGTGAGCTGGTCCCTGCCTGGCAGCACCAGCACCAGCCCAGTGTCTGGCAGATGCTGTGGAGCAACTCTCTCTCTCTCCCCTTCGGCCGCGGGCAAAATGAGTCTCCTGCTCTAATTTCATTGTGTTTAGCCACCGCACAAACTCTAAAGCTCCCCGAAATGGGAAGGAAGTAATGTTTAAATTATACATGAGTGAACTGATTTACTCAGCCTGAAGTTTTGAGTTCCGTCCTTATAAATACAGGGCTGGAGCTATCAGTCTGTGCATCCATCCGTCTGCCCGGTGAAGATTGAATTAGCAGGAGCACAAATGCAGGTCCGGGACTGTAAAAGCTTTGGCTTAAACCAGTGCAAACCATGTGGGGCAGATGCTGCTGCCACGGGGAACGCGGCGTGTTTGCCTGGGGTTAACTTGTCTGGGAGTCTGCCCTCAGTGATGGAGGAGACCATTGCTGCAGGGTCCCTTCTGCCCCTGGCAAGCGGTGTAGTCACCATCCCTGGAAATATTAAACAAGTGTGTGGATGTGGCACCTAGGGACATGGTTTAGTGGTGCTGGGTTGATGGTTGGAATTGATCTTGGAGGTCTTATCCAACCTTAATGATTCTGTGATTCTAAAACTCGGTGTTTTGATAATGCCTGTCCACTCCTGACTGGGAAGGGATTCAGACTGCTCCCCTGTCTGCCTCCTGCTCCTAATGAAGGGGTTTAGCTTCCTGTGGAAGGGATTTTGCAGAGCATGTAAAATGCTGGTTCAATTCTATGGTCGCTTCCTGCGGGCACCGGCCCCACGCTCCTTGGGGAGCCCAGCGCCGGAAAGTCGTAACAGCACTCGCTGATGGCCTGGAGATCCCTTTTGCAGATGTTTCACCCAGGTCTCTCCTTCCACCTCTGTTGAAACAAATGAACAATCACGCTGCAGTGCTGCCATGCCCGGCCGGGCCCCAGCCCGGTCCTCCTTGACCCACAAACAGAGGATGCTGGATTTTTGTAGGGGCTGCAGCGGTTTGTGGGGTGGGGATCTGCTGGCAGGGCTCTTGCCAGGTGGGCAGGGACTTGATCATCAGGCTGCATCCTCGGGGTGTGCTCTGTGAGCAAACACAGCTCTGCCCTTGGTCCTTGGATGCGGCACCCAGAGAGGCTGAAATGTCTGCGGAGACATAAACAGAAAGGGGGAGAAGTCACGATTCTCTCCCTATTTGTTTGACCTAAATACCCTGAAGTAACTGTACCCCCATGAAAGAGATAATTTCCTGACGCTGGAGAGCTTAACATCTGTTTCCTCCCATTTTTTTTCAGTGGTAGAACATGGTAACGGAAGAACTGGCGGGGTTTTCTTTCCTCTTTTTCTTTTGTATAGCAAGAGGCGCTGCATGCTTGGGCTAAATACGCTCTCCGAGAGCAGACAGGTTTCTCTCAAGGGTTATATGATCATTTGTTCTCTATTTTCTCTCCTTCCTGCCTCCCCCTGCCCCTCCTGGAGAGGAGCGGATACAGCGAAGCCCAGGCAGGACTTCCTTAGCTCAGCCATGCCTTCTGGCAGGCTGCGCCGCGTGCCCTCTCCCCGTCACCCCCCTTCCCTGAAAAACAATGGCCAAAGGCTCCTTCTTGTTTGTTATTTTGGATCCTGCAGAGGAAGAGCCGAGTGGAAGATCGTGTCCCTGGGGGCCCTCGGTACATTCCAGCTCTGGCAGCGCCCGGAGAGGCTGTCGGCGCCTGGGCTGCGCCGGCCCCGGGCCTTTCGCTCCAGCCGTGTGATGCTGGGGGGGACAGTGGGTTTGGAAGCAAATGTAGCACTGCTGAGAGGTGAGAGAGGGGGGATGGAGAGCCTTGGAGGGGTGTCTGGAGTCGCTGCTCTGCAGTGAGTGCAGATCCTGTCCTTGGAACGTCCAGCACAGCGCAGGTTGTCACGGTGCCAACAGGAGCTGGGCTTTTGTACCGGCTTTGTGACATTGTTTGAACCCCCCGGCTTCTCCTTTGCAGTCGGGCTGTAGTGAGCCTCAGACCCTCTCTGCCTCTGGCTCCAAAACCTCCCAGGATGACCTTGGGTCTCTCCAGGTGCTTTGAGCCAGCGGCTCTGTGGTGGAGAGCACGTTTCTGGCACGTGATGCTGTCTAGGCTGCCCCAAGGGCAACCCCGCCGCCAATTTCCTCTTTGTTCCCTTCAAAGGTTTGTTGTTTCTCAGGGCCCCAGTCAAAATAGTTCTTTGGGGTCACTTGATAGAAGGGATTTACAGTTTGCCTGAAACCTGGAATACGTATTCTCCAGAATCCCACCACCACCAAGGGATCCTGGAATCACAGAATGATTTGGGCTGGAAAGAACCTTTGAAATCATCTTGTTCCACCCCCTGCCATGGGCAGGGACACCTTCCACTGTTCCAAGTTGCTCCAAACCCTGTCCAGTCTGGTCTTGGACAGTTCCAGGGATGGGGCAACCTCTGCCAGTGCCCTCCTAGTGCTTCAGAGCGTGAAATGTTTTTTAAAGAAAGGTACTTGTGCTTGTTGCCCAAAACCTGCAGTGATCTGAAGAAGATTTCAGGGATTGTGTGGTGCCTGCCTGGCAAACAGCCTGAACTGGGTGATGTTAAATGAGCAATTTCTTTCCATCATTGGGGTCTCTTGAGAAAGCTCAGCCTAGATCAGCCCTTTCCTAATTGATGCTTCCTTTCTCGCAGGTCTTGCTACCCTGCTGCCTTTGGACCTGGTGTCGTGATTTAACCTGGTTTAACACCCTGGTTTTGCTCTGCTTGTGGATAACCTGTGTAGGGCAGCTCAGCAGAAGGAGATTGCCCTTGGAAAGTGTCACTCCCTGAGGGGTGGCTTGTGTCAGCCCTGATTGCCTGGGCCTGATTCAGTGTTCTTGAAGTCTGTGACAACTGCCAACTTCAGTGGGTGTTCCCTGGGCCCGTGCTGTTATTTCTGCTGGCTGTCTGCTAAATCACACTGAAAAGGAGCAAAATTGCCATTACTCCCACCTGTATCATGCAGGAAGAGCCTGTTGCCAAGGGAATGTTGTGCAATCACCAGTGAGATACAGAATACCTATTTCTTTCTTGGAGATTGGGTTAACGCAAAAAATATGGAAAGAATTTGGAGGGGGAGTCATGGCTGTAGATACAGATGTTTGTGTAGCACACTTGGCACCCTTGGCTGGGGATTTTGTTAAGTCTCAGCTTATTTGTCCCCCTCAGTGACCTGGAAAAGGAAAGTGAATTTTCAGAATGAAGGGCTGCTGCTTTTGTGATGGGAAGAGCAGGGCGAGGCAGGGACCCACACAGCCCCTGTACACTGGAGCTGCTGGCAGTGTTTGGTTGATAGCTGGAGTTTTATAAAACCATCTTCCCCTCCAGCTGAGATTCTGTGTGTTTTGGAGAGCAAACACACAAGCCTTTGGTCTCCAAACCTGGCTGAACCACCCTTCTAGGGCTCAGCTAATCTGAGGTGGTGGAGGGTAATTGTGTTACCTCGTGTTTTCTGTGGTTAAAGCCCTGCTTTAAGTGATGGTAGTCCCAGCTCAGCTGCTGGGGTGGCTTGCTACGACTTGACATCTGTAACTGCAGCTCAAGGAGGGGAAAAATAAACATGTGGTTGACTAGTGGTGTAGTTTTCTGGCTAATAGCTGTTCTCAAAGCGTTTCTTCAAAACCTTTCTCCTGCACCCCAGAAAGGTGAGTAAGGGTTCATCAGATACTCTCAGGGCTGTTCTCCTCCATACTCAAATTTTATTTTGTCATGACGGGCTTTAATGCCCCCAGGGCCGCGTGGTTTGGTTGGTGAAGCCCCCTTTGCCCTGCTTGGCTGGTGGAAAGCACAGGTTTCCCCCGGGCAGCTGCTGCAGGTGTTTGCACAGCGGCGGACGCTGCGTTCGGCGGCTCCATCAGCCACTGGAGCGTAGCAGATTTTGGCTCCTTCTCAGGGAAGGCTGAGGGAAGCTGGCTGGAATTTGCCTCAGTGGTGGGAGGCTTTGCTCTGGGCGAGGCAGTGCCAGTCCTGGGGCTGGAGCTGGCTCAGGGGCAGTGCTGGACCCTGGGCACGGAGGAAGCTGGGCTGGGAGTTGGCTCCTGCCGAGGTTTCAGTGAGTGCAGTCCTGCAGGTGTGACTGGGGGGAATTCAAACACCAGCAAGGTGGTTTTGAAGATGAGGAGAGGTTCAGGTGAGACTGTGGTGGAAGGGAAGATGGAGAGGAGGCATCAAGCACTGGTCACAGAATGGGTCTCTTCTCTGCTTGGAGTGCTCGGGTCTGGCTCCATGGCGGCAGCTCTAACTTACATCTCGTTTAAAGCTGCTTAAAAAAAAATAATTAAACCCCCCCATATTTAATTTTAAAGCCACCCATGTGCCCTGTGATTCTGGATTCTGTTGCTTCTCTGGGGAGGGCTGTGCAGGATCTGTCCCTTGTTAGGGGCTCTCTTTTGCCTGACACATGAGGAACAGCCTGTCTCCTCTGTGCTAGCATCCCTCCAAAGACTTCACAGGCAAGCCTCTTCCCTTTGAATCGTCTTTCCTCATGCAGGATCCACCCAGCCAAAACCAATAAAACATAAAGCTGGAAAGAGAAAACAAACAAGAAGAAGGGACCGTTTGTGGTTTCTGTCTTTTGCTGCCAGTTGGCTGCACAACTTGAAACGACTAAAATGCTCTTCTTTTTTTTTCCCCGCTCCTTCCAACCCATTCCAATGTGTTAGTCTTTAAGTTGCAGCAGGAATGTCTGGGAATAACTCGCATCCCAAAGCGACAGCCTGAGAAACGAGGAGCTGGTCTCCTCCTCGGGCACCAGATGGAGGAACTGTCCTGCTCAGCCCTTGGTTTTTTGGGAGCAAAAGCTTCCGTGGTCTCTGCAGGGACCCAGGACAGCGCAGCTCCTGCGTGAATTTCTGCTACAGGGTTTAAATGGAGGCAGGTGGTGCTGAGGTCCCAGAAGTGCCTGGGGAAGGAGGTTCTCTGTTAAAACCTCCATGGTGGCGAGTGCGAGAGGTTGAATAAAGAGATGGCTAAAGCAGGGCGGGGGCAGCGTGTGGAGCATCATCCCTGTCCTGGGGCTGGGTAACTCTGGGGTGTAACTGCAGGTACCCACTGAGGCTGTGACACTGCGTGGGCTGTGGTTGGGCTGGGTGACTGTGGGGTGTGTTTGGCAGTGTACATTTAGGATGTGTCATTGTAGGGCGTTTTTGGCTGTATCCAGGGATGCTGTGCAGCTGTGGGGTGTATTTGGTTGTTTCCAGTGATGCTGTGGGGTGTATTTGGCTGTATTCCATCAGGATGTGTAACTGTGGGGTGTATTTGGTAGGGTACATTTAGGATATATAATTGTGGGGTGTATTTGGCAGGGCACATTTGGGCTGTGTCACTGTGGGGTGTGTTTGGTAGGGTACATTTAGGCTGTGCAAGTGTGGGTTGTACTTGGCAGTTCACAGTGAGGCTGTGCAGCTGTGGGGTGTATTTGGCTGTATCCAGTGATGCTGTGGGGTGTATTTGGCTGTATTCCATCAGGGTGTGTCACTGTGGGGTCTCTTTGGCAGGGCACATTTGGGCTGTGTCACTGTGGGGTGTATTTGGCAGTGTACATTTAGGATATATAATTGGGGGGTGTATTTGGCTGTATTCCATCAGGGTGTGTCACTGTGGGGTCTCTTTGGCAGGGCACATTTGGGCTGTGTCACTGTGGGGTGTATTTGGCAGTGTACATTTAGGATATATAATTGGGGAGTGTATTTGGCTGTATTCCATCAGGGTGTATCACTGTGGGGTCTCTTTGGCAGGGCACATTTAGGATATATATAATTGGGGGGTGTATTTGGCTGTATTCCATCAGGATTGTGTCCCTGTGGGGTGTGTTTGGCAGGGCACATTTGGGCTGTGTCACTGTGGGGTGTGTTTGGCTGTATCCAGTGATGCTGTGGGGTGTATTTGGCTGTATTCCATCAGGGTGTGTCACTGTGGGGTCTCTTTGGCAGGGCACATTTGGGCTGTGTCGCTGTGGGGTGTATTTGGCAGTGTACATTTAGGATATATAATTGGGGGGTGTATTTGGCTGTATTCCATCAGGATGTGTCCCTGTGGGGTCTCTTTGGAGGGCACATTTGGGCTGTGTCACTGTGGGGTGTGTTGGGTGCAGCCGGTGCCACCAGCGGCTCCATCACAGCCGCGAGCGGAGCCGGCAGCAGCGCCGGCAGCACCTCACGTGGTTAATAAAGGGCAAAAATGGCCAGGAAGAGTGATGTGGGGATAAAAAATGGTGAGGAACAGCACTGTGAGCACTAGGGTTGGTGAGGATGGTGAGGAGGAGGTGCTGGGACGGGGACGCTCCCCGGCAGGAGCTGCGGCCTGTGCAGGCCCCAGGCGGGAGCGGGTTCTTCTGGCGGGAGTGGGACCTGTGATGGCTCCTCGTGGCAGGAATGGGACCTCTGGAGGCTCCACACAGGAGCAGGGGGATGTTCCTGGCAGGAACTGCAGCCTGTGGAGGTGATTCCTGGCAAGAATTGTCACCAGTGGAGGCCCCACACAGGAGCAGGTTCTCCTGACAGGAACCGGGGCCTGTGGAGGCCCCACGGGAGCACGGGACAAGGACGAGAAGGAAGGACAACTAACATGTCCCAACCATACCTCTCCCAGTTCCCAATCCTTCTGCAGCCCTTGGTGGGAGGTAGAGCCCTCAGAAGACGGGAAGTTGAGCCATGGTGGGTGGGGGTAAGGCATTGTGTTAGTTTTATCTTTGCTTCTCATTATCCAAATCAGTTGGCAATAAATCAAATTGACAGTGATTGGAATGGGATCACCGTATTTTTATAGCAGCCCATCAGCTTTTTCATCTTATTTCCCGCCTTGCCTCGGTTGGGCAGCACAGTGAGTGGACATCTGGCAGCCCACCACAGCAGCAAACATTCATTTCTGCTACCCTAAGCACTGCTGGTGCCAAAAATGCTTGGCACAGCCCCTGTGGCAGGGCTCATGGAAAGCCAGATGACTGTTGCCCGTAAAAAAGGGGGATGCTGGTTGTTTCTGTCAGCCGTGCTCTGCTTCTGTGGTGCCTCTGCCATCTGTGGGGGTCTCACGGGTTATCCCTTTTTGAAGACAGATGTGGTGGCAAGGTAGAAACAGACTTATTTGACTGAATGCAAGGGTCAGGAGATGCTCAGGGCAGCAGCTGCTGCATTAATAACCTTAGTTTCAACAGAAACAGCAAGCTGAAATGTTTTCAGTAGACATGGGGGCTGTTCTCAGTGCTGGTGTGGCTCTCCCGTTGCTCGGGGGAAAGTGGAGGGTTTCTCCATTGTCACACCCCTGTCTTGGGGGTTCACTATTTCTTCCTTCTTCCTCTTAAGAGTAGGATTAGAAATTGAGGGAATTCAACCCCGTGGAGTGCCTGGCATGTAGTTCTGCTTTGTAGACAGCAAAGCCAGGACCAGCAGATCTAGCCCCAGGAACCTCTAATATCGAGACAGGGCAGATGCAGTCCAGTGGAAGGGGGGAAGCTTTAGGATCTGAGCAGGAGTTCAGCTGTATTCTCACAGATGGTTCAGAATGGCTTCCATTGCTGCTCTGTGTGGGGGAATTGTATTTTTAATCCTGTTTACTGGAACTCACTTGAGGGGAACACATTTTGTGTAGCGTTGAGTGGTGGCCAAGCAGCTTTCATTGAGCAGACCAGCTCCAGGAGGGATTCCCGTGCTGGTGCCATCACTACAGTAAGAAAAACCTGGCTTGGACGTTCCATGAGTTTTCTGATGTTGTAGTATTTCAGAATTGCGTTGTTTCCAGGAAAAGGCTCATATTGACTTTCCTTTGAATGCCTGCCTGGAGAGACCGAATTATTGAGAGAATGGTGCCGGTTCCTGGCAGATGGGGGTGGTGGAGATGACAGTGACATGTGCAGGGACACTCACTGGAATTTCCTCTCTCCCTCTCTGCCATGAACTCTGATGCATTTAGAGTCTCTGCGACTTGGAAAACGAAGATGTGATTCATGGGATTCTGAGCATGCTTTGTGGTAACTTTATTAGTGCAGGAAGTTTATTTGTGGTCACTAAATGTTCAGCCGTTTAAATCAGATTTAAGTAGCTTTAAAATTTATATGGTTTGGAAGCAAAATTTCAGCCTCCCTGGAATCAATGGGGAAAACCACCACCGCCACTGGGATAAGATTTGACTTGTGATGCTTTAAGAAATGTGTCTTCTAAAAGCTTTCTGCTCCTAATTGCATTCCTTTGTTCTTTTTCCTTAAAGTCTTGTGAAGAAAGCAATCTGAGGACCATGCATCCGTGACTCCTGGTACCAGCCTGTGAGCCGGGGCGATGGAAGTTCTAGAGGGCCGCCAGCGTGCTGCTTCCGTGACCGTTCCCAATGGATTTGCCAACAGGATTTTCCAAGCAAACATGGAGGAAGGGAGCACGGACGCCTTGGATGCCTGCGGTGCTGAGCCCTGTGCCTCTGGTGACGCAGTCCCAAGCGAGCAGGAGGAAACACACAGGTATAAGAAGACAACCAAGGGCAACCGGATCTGGAATTTCGTCAGGCGAAGGAAAGGACTCTCTACGAATAAAGACAGACCCCAGTCCATGATCCTGCTGGGAGTTACCTCTGAGGCCTCAGAATTAAAAAAGCCATCCTTCATGGACAGGGTACGGTCGTCAAAAAAGGGAAGATCCTCCAGGACGCCCAAGAACGTGGATTTGAGAGCGTCCAGAGTGCAGGATGTGTGTGACCCTGAGGAGGACCTTCATTCCGGCGGGCAGAGAGCTGTCTACAGGGCTAAGAAGCTGGGCGATGGCCGGAGGCCCTCCCGCCACTCGTACGCGGGGTACATCGAGGATTTGGACTCTTCTTTTGAGGACATAGAGCTGAACATCAGCATTCCTGAACTTGATGCCACTGAAAGCAAATGTCTCAGGGAGATCAGTGGCAGATTACACGGTGAGGATAATGATGGTAACTGCCACAGAATACCAGCCAGGAAGAGCGAGTCTTTGAATTTTGAACACATTAAGAGTCCTGCAATTACAGAAGGGGACAATCAAAAGAGGTGTGCTGTGCTCCCACAGGAGAGCAGGAGAGGAAGGAGCTCTGATGTCTGGAGCTATCTGAAAGGAATTTCATTAGCTGGCAAAGATAATTCAAAGCTCCCAGATCAAAGGGCTGAAACCAATTTCCAGAACTTAGAAAATACAACTGATCATTCCACTCCTTACCTTGACTTTGATACGAGATGCGAGGAGAATCTCAGCCAGCGGAAAAAATCAAACGGTGCCGCCAAAGCCACTCACTTTGGGGGTGTTGTGAGGTTCCTGACCAGCGTGGCCGAGGCGGCTCGGCGGCTGCGAGGCTCCTCGAGGGCGTTTTCCCCCGATGAGAAGAGGCCTCAGCGGAGCTTCCGAGGCCGCAGGCAGGATGTTGCCTCCCCCAAAGAGGGCTTGGTTATCGAGAACGAGAGCGCAAAGGCCTTCTGCACGGTGGGAGCCTGTCTGCAGTCCCCGGATTCGGGCACGTGGGAGAACCTGAGCTTTGAGAGTTTGGCGGGGAAGGAGCCCATGCAGCACTGCAAAACCACGGAAGGGCTGAAAGACGTTGGTTCCTGTGGCCTGGACAGTGGGAATGGCAGGCTTAATGAACCATCGCTTTCTCCCTTTGGGCCAGAACCATCCATGTCCCGCCTGGCAGAGCTTGCCCATGGCTCTTTCACTGAGCTGAATAGCAAAGACCCCTCTGAGGATCTGGCTGACCCGATGCAGGACTTGGGCACTACTCCAGAGAAGAGCCAGGTCATGGCCAGGGACCTGCCACCTTCTCATGACCTTCCTGTGAATAGTCTGGATACTGTGGACTTGGGCCGTTCTCCAGCTGCCAGTGGGGACTTTTCTGCAGGATCTGAAGCGCAGACCCACCTCCCACAGGCATCACCAGCTAAACTTGATACTGAGCATGTGGCTTGTGCCCCAGTGGTTGCTAGAGACATGGATCTGTCTCCAGCAGTTGCTCAGGAGCTTTCAGAGACAGAACTGGATAATCAGGACTTGAGAAATCCTGAGCTGCCTTTGCAGAACTTGTCTGGAGGTGAGCTGGAGTTTCAAGACACTGACAGTACCCTGGAGAGGGTCGTGGGCAGGGACCTGCCACCTTCTCTTGCTCTTCCTGTCAATAATCTGGATGCTGCAGATCTGGGTTGCTCTCCAGCTGCTGATGGTGCCTTTCCTGCAGTGACTGAGGCTCAGACCCACCTTCCACAGACATCACTGACTAAACTCGATACTGAGGACGTGGCGTGTGCCCCAGTGATTGCTAAAGACATGGATCCATCTCCAGCTGTGGCTCAGGAAATTTCAAGGACAGAACTGGATAATCAGGACTTGAGAAATCCTGAGCTGCCTTTGCAAGACTTGTTGGGAGATGAGCTGGGGGTTCAGGACTCGGGCAGTACTCCAGAGACATCGCAGGCTGTGGGAAGGGATGTGCCACCTTCTCCTGACCATACTGTGAACAAGCTGGATACTGTGGACTTGGACCATTCCCCAGCTGCCAATGGTGACTTCTCTGCAGCAGCTGAGGCTCTGATCCACCTTCCACAGGCAGCTCTGACTGAAGAGACCCAAGACACTGTCAGTACCCTGGAGAAGAGTCAGGTCATGGGCAGGGACCTGCCACCTTCTCACGACATTGCTGAGAATATTCTGGATGCCGGGGACACGGGCTGTTCCGCAGTTGCCGACGTTGACTTTTCTGTAGTGACTTTCTTAAAGTGTTCCACAGTGAAAAGGCAGGGTTCGGAACAGCCCGGTGGCCGTGTTAAAAAGCGGGGAACCACCTCATTTGTGGAGCAAAACTCTGTGGAGGTCATGGACAGAGTGGATGAGTTCAACTGCAGCACGGAGTGCAGGCCCTTCCAAGTGCACGTCTCGAGGATTGTCTCCTCAGGACGGCTCAAAAATGGAAAGGTATGAGCGCAACTTTGTAAGGTTTGCAGTGAGACCACGCTGTTGTACTTCTTAGGGAGCTGGTTTGCACTTGAAAGCGTTGTTTTACATCCCTCCTTGGGATTTCCAGTTAAGGAGGTTGTTCTGTGAATGGTGGCAGAAGACACAGCTTTTACATCAGTCTGAGCTCTTCGTTAAACTTCCAGAGCTGCTTCTCCTAGGACACTTTGTATGGATCAGGGTCTCTCGAAGAGGGTGTAGCAGTTTATGTGTTTCTAGACAATGCCTTTAGTTTTTTTCCTCTCTGCATTTAAGTTTATTTGAAGTAGAAACTCCTGAGAAGAGGGGTTTTGCCAAATTGAGATTTAAGTGCTCTGTGGGCAAACAGAATTCAGCAATTTGGCCTCAGTGCTTTCTTACCTAAAATAATTGTAGGAGTGATGGGGGTGGGTGATGAATGAGAGGTGGGCAATGCTGGTGGCTCCAATCATGGCAGGACGTTCCTGTCTGCTACAAGCAAGTCTTTCAAAGCCCTTAAAATTCTCAAAACATTTTGTTTTGGACTAGGTTCTGGGTGTTACAAATCTGTCTTACCCAGCTTTCTGCTAGGAAACCTCAGAAGTCCTGTGGAGCCAGTGTGAAGCCCAGCTTTAGGGTTCTTTCAGGTACCTGCTGGTTAGCTGAGGCTGGAATGAGGACTTTTTCTTTTGTCAAGGTGCCAGGTAGAAAAATCAGGTTGATTTGTGAAGAAACTTTCTCTTTTCCTTTTGGGTTTGGAGAGACAAGAGATATTTCAGAGGTGGTGACGCTGTTCCCTGTTGGAAAAGGGGTCACAGTAGCTCCTGAGCCAAGAGGGGAAGTGTTTGAAAATTGGCAGCAGATTAGAAATGCTGGGGGGAAAAAATCTGAACTTCTGACTCGCAGCTAAAACAGGCAGCAGTATTGTTAGTTATTCCTGGTTTTGTTTTTCTGCTCTGCTTTGTGTAATACAAAGAATTACAGAAGCGCTCTGTGTAATCCCAGGCACTCCAGAGGAGTCTTGGTCACTTCTTGGGGTTTCTGGAAGAAACGTTTTTAGGGGGAACTTGAGAGGGCTGTGGTTTGATATCCCTTCACAGGGACCAAGCTGGAAGTGTTCTGGGCGGGAGCAAGGTGAGAGAGGCACGAAAGGATGGAGCGGAGCAGGGGGAAATACCGGCACTCTTCTCCCAGAGCAGCCACATCCCCGCTAGGAGGGCAGGGGCTGCCTGTCTGATCCCAGTGCTCTCAGGGCACAATCCCAGCGCTTTCCCAGCTCAGCTGTGTGAACAGGAGATGCCCTAAGCCCCAGCTCAGCTGTTGCAGCTTACAAACATTACCAAGAAACTTAAATATGGTGCTTGAGATAACTGGGCAGGAAACCTCCCCCGGGTTCCCGGGGAACGTGGCGATAGCACACGACCTCCGGGCTGCCGCGGCTTCCTCTCGCAGGGAGGGCTGGCTGCCTCCTGGGCAGGAGCAGCAGCAGGGTGGGAGGGATGGCAGACAGCCCCAGCTGCCTTGTGGACACCTCCAGCACCCCAGGAACTCCTGCTGCAGGTTTGGAAATGCACAGCGATCTGGTGGTGGCATCAAAGCCAGAGCACAGGGAGGCTAAAGGAGGGATCTCCTGGACAGGAAGAGCCCTGGAGAGTCTGCCAGCAGCTCCAGTAACAAATGACCTGAGATACCCCAGGGATTTGCTTGCCTATCTCCCATCAGGGAGCGGCACTCGGAAACACTTTACCAAAAATAAACACAGAAGAGGAGTAACTGCAGCCTGAGCGTGACAGTAGCAGCAAACTCCAGCCTCTTATTGTTTTAGGGCTCAATCCATCTCTTTGCTGGCACCTGTTCCTCAGGACGGTCGTTGGCCCTGCTGCCTCCAGCCCAGCCTGCTCTGATTAACTGTAGGATTTGTATTCCAAGGGAAGTGCTCAACCACAGGCAGGGAGAAGGTGCTGCCAGGACGGGCTGGCTTGGCCAGGCCAGCTGCTGTGAGCAAGTTCCCCGGCAGCTTTACAGTGTGTGAGCAGTGCAGGGCAGAAAGCATTTCCCAAACAACTTAAACATTGTCCCAGAAAAAGCATTAAAGTGCCTGTTCCCACAGGGGCTCCTGTGGGGAGATGGTGTGAGAGGCTGAGGCTGGTGTAGCACAAGGGATGCTGGAGTGGGATTTAGGGGATCTGTACATTAGTTCTGTCAGTAAGTAAATCTGTCCAGCTGTAATCTCTTGGAATTAATGCCCCTGTTTTTTTGCTTCCTGGTCTTGTCTTTTACAATTGTAATGTCTTTGGGCAGGAGCTGAGAGATATTATGGGCAAGTAGTTGGGTAGGATTTCATCCTGGTGCTTTAAAGGAAATAGCATTGCAGCAGCATAACAGTGGAGATAAAATGTTTTGAAGAATTGGAAGAACAGTAAAGGTCAAAACAAACTGTCAGTGGGAAATGCATTACCCCATTCACGCCGCTGCAGCTCTGGAATCAAAGTGCCATCCTTCCTCTGAGAGATACGAGAAATGGAGGAAAATGGAGGTTTTAGCAGGTTTTAGACAGAGTTTCCATTTTCCACGTCTCCACTGAAGTGAATTTTCCTCATCCCACCTCTAAAAACACCACAGCATCCCAACAGGGAAACTGCTGCTGCACAAGAAGTCAGGCATAGCCCCCGGAGTTGTCTTTGACCACTTCCAGTAGCTTGAGATGATGAGTAGCTTAGATGGAAAGCAGCTTTGATACCGTGTAATTTGCAATTCCAGCTTTCCATTGGGGTTCCCAAGTGGCTGATGTATCCCTGGCCAGGGTTTGTGGGTGATGTGATAGCTCCTTTGGAGTGACACTAGGAAAGGTTGCAAACCAGGTGCCTGAATGCATATTTCAGGTATCAGTTTGGAGTTTTTAGGACCCAGAAACAAGGTTCAGGTTTATTGCTGGCAGAGAGATCTGCCATAGGATGAGGTCCCTGCTTGTCCCAGGGCCATGACCGGGAGCATCTCGGAGTCACCCTCGCAGTGACAGAGCAGAGGGCTCTCACCACAGTCTTTCTGTGCCCTCTGCTGGCTCGTTGGGAAATAAGAAGTTACTTTTATGGAAACAGAAAGCCTAATCTTTTTCCTTGGGGTTCAGAATTTTATCTCCAAAGGGTTTGCAGGCTGCAGCTTGCTTCTGGCTGTTGTGGCTGCGCACAGACCCCAGCTGGGTTTGTGAGGCCATTCTCTGGGGGAATTAGGATTGCCAGAAGTGTGAAAATGAGATTTCTACGGGCTTGTCAGCCTTGGCAAGAGCTGTGTGTCCCATAGGATGAGGTGCCAGGCCGATGGGATGCTGTGTTTGGTTTCAGGGCTCTGTAAGGGGCCGTGTGCTCAAACTCCTGCGTCACTGCGGATGTTTCTTCGGAGCAGCTGAGCTCGTTCCTCCGAGTCCTGGGCTCGGGATCCAGACTGTCCCAGTGCCACCAAGGCTGTCCCTGGTGCAGAGTGGTGCTGCTCCGAGTGGCCCACGTGGCTATGGGGCAGGATGGGTGCTGTCAGGGCATTAGGTTTTTGGGATTCTGTGCCGTAGCTGCTGTGGGTGGGAAGAGGAGCCTCTCCCTGCGCGGTGGGTCCGACTGGCAGCGCAGGATTAGGGATTTGCCTGAGTGTGCGCATGCCAGGGGATGGGTTTGCAGATCTGCTGCCTGATAGCTGGGGCATAGCTCACATCCTCCCACAGCTTTGGGCTTTGGCTGTAGTGCAGCTCCCAGTGCCTTTTCACTAGAGGAACATCCATCAACTTCCCTTTTCTGTGTTTGCTGAGAAATCGCAGGTGATGCCCAGCAAGTTCGTAGTGACCTTTAGCTCGAGATTGTTTTATTGTGGGAGCAGCCACAGGGATGGGATTGCTGAGTGGATTTATCCCTCCCCTCCCACTGCTGAATGACATTGACCAGGAAATGGTATCTGGGAGAGTTCATCTTCAGAGTTTTCTTCATCTCCTGGTTATTCAGCTCCTGGGTTGTGTCTCAGCCTGCTGTAACAAAAGACTTTATAGTCCTTCCAAATGAAGAAACAGCACTTTACTTTCTAAATCCCGCTGTTGCCAAAAGCGTGCTGTACTCCTGTCTGCAGTGAGGTGCAATTTACTTGCAGAATGAAGATTTTGGGTATTTATGGCTTTTAATATGGTTGTGTCTGACAATCATTTTATTTTTAGAGGAGACAAAACCTCTAAAGCCTATCTGCAAGCTGCTCAGATTCTTGTATTCGTAATAACCAGGAGGTGCTAGGAAAATCTTGAATTAAAGCCTATATTTAGTGCTGTCTGTAGTGGGGTAGGGTTTTTTGGGAAACATATTTTTAACATTGTCAGGGAAAGGCAGGTTGAGTTTGCAAAGCTGATAGGCTTTGCATGTATATATAACCAGCCATGGAACACATGGATAATTCAGATTTCCACATGTTTTCTTTAAACACATGGTATGTCTTTCCTTTGTCTCATTCCCAGCCTCAAGAGTTACAACAGAATAGGGGTGGGAAGGGGCACCTCTGGGCATTGCTGGCCTTGTGCTAAAGGGGTTATGTGTCCAAAACTTCTCTGGAAGGAAGCTTTTCTTTGGCTTTTACCTCCTCCCAGCTGTTATCCAGCCAAGAGAAGTGCACTGGCTCACTGGATATGATCCTGGTGCTGGGAGATGGAGCCTTAATTCATCCACAGCTTTCTTTTGGGGTAATTACAGCCTGTCTGCTCTGTTCTTCATCTGTAAAGGAAAATAACAGCACATCAGTGAAAATGAGCTGCTGGAGTCTTGAGGATGGAGACACCAAACCATCCCAGGCACCCAGTTACTAGCAGGCTCCTGGAAGTGTGACAGATGTGTCTGTGATTGAGCCTAGAAACCTCCCAGAGAGGAACACCTCCTGTTTGCTTCCCCTGACCTTTGTCAAATGATTTTTCTTCTGATTTCTTGACTCTAAGATTATACACAAGACTTCCACGGTGTCGCATGTCACGGAGAATAAAATGAAAAGCAGGAGTTTGAGTTGTGATGTTTTTAAAAAGAAGATTCCATTCTGCAAAATGTCACGGTACAGTTGTCATTTTCAGGAACTTTTCCTCCTGGAATAGAATAATAAAAGTTGGAGTGAGGAAAACGCCGTTTATCTCCACTTAGCTGCAAATGCCAATTCTTTGGATTAGTGTTACCAAGCATTAAGGTATAACTGAGGTATTTGACCATTTTATGGGTGCTTCAACCGATTGCAACTGTTTTATTTCTTTGTTTGTAGGCTACAGATGCAAGGACATGTCTGGTTAGCTGTTGTCATGAGTGAGCTGCCAACCACTTTGGCTGCTCTTTGCTGTCCCTTGGAAGCAGCCAGCCCTTGCTAGTACGGGGTCCTCAGCAGCAGCAAATTCCTTCCCTCTGTGTGCTCCTGCTGGGACGTGGGAATGGGAGAGCAGCTTCACCCCAAAATGCAGAGCAGCCAGTGGGTCTCCGTCAAGGTTACTCCCAGGAGTTCCTGGGACACTCAGAGCCCCTGGAAGTGTTGGACTCAAAGCTGTGCAAGGTCTGAGCCCCATGCAGTGGGGGCTGCACACCAGGGCCAGCAGGTCCTGCAGTCAGAAATGCACCGGGTGCAGCTTGCAGCTCTGAAACCTGTGCTGGGGTTTATAAATCAGAGGTGCTGTGCAAGGGCTGCAGGAGCAGGGTATGGAAATGTGGCTCACAAAAGCACTGCTGGGAAACTCATCTGTTGCCTCTGCCCCAAGCTCAGTGAATGTCTACAGGGCTGCAAATCACCTCTTGGCCAGAAAGAAGTTTCTGCTCCGGCAAGATTTATCAGTTTGGGGTGAGATTTGTGGGGCTGGGTGTCTCTTGTCAGGCGCTTTCATTGGCAGCTGACACCAGCGAGGTGGCAGAGCAGCAGTGCCGCACTGTCTGGAAATTCCGTGTATTATTGTGTGTCCTGTGGTTGCTTTGCCTGAGATTTGACTGCTGTTGGTAAAATCCTTCTGTGCCCCTTCTCTTGGCAGCCAACGTCTCATCCTTCGCAGCCGTCCCCGCAAGCAGCTCCCTTCAAGGTGCTGGTGGAGCGCTGCCGCTCCGAGCCCCTCTCGCAGAGCACCCCGATGGGGCTGGACCAGGTGGGAGGGCGCATGCAGCACCTGCTCCGGAGACGAGGTGAGTGGCTCTTCTCTCCCAGCTTTGTTTTTGGGTGTCACCCATCCTGCAGAGCCAGCCAAGGGCAGGGGTGGAAGAGTCAGGAATGGGGCTTGCATCCATGCTGGTTACATCCAGGTGGGGGAGCTCTGATAGTCGCATGCTGGGGAGTTTCTTGCTGGCTAATAGGATCTTCTTGTGCACACTGTGTTGATGGAATAAGGCTGTTTTCTCTCTTTAATGTCTCTGAACACAGTCCCCATAATCTGGTTAAGAGGGGATGAACAGGGGTAGGCACGTGAGGGGTAAGAGCTGTTTAGCAGCTGCTGTGTGAGTTTATATTTGGTAGTTTTCTGTTGGGTTTCTGTCCTCTAGGAATCCTCTGTGGTGAGTACTCATGGAGTACTCACCCTTTGGAGGTGGTGAGTGGTGATGGATACTGAGATCACAACTCAAGTCTGATGTTTGTTTGGAAACACAAGAAGTAAGGGGATTTTTCCTCTTGTGCTTGGGTACTTTTCGTGATGAAGAAGGGAATCTCATGAGCTGAAATCTGGGGTGACCTCTCTGCATCTGTCCTGCTCACAGTGACACCAGAGAGAGCGCCGTGGAATGGATTTGCTGCCAGGGTCTCGTGCTGGCAGGTAAATTGGCTGACGGCTGAATAGGTGACATCATTTTTTGAACCTCCTAGTTAAAAAGATTGATAACGAGAGAAAGGGAATTATTTCCTGAAGGGCCACTGCTGGCACGAAGAATCCTGTGATTTAGTGATGGGCAAGCACGGGAGTGCTGCCAGATTGTGCTGGCATTGCTCGGGAGCGCTCCGGGGATCCGGGCGGCTGATGGATGGTGGCAACACATCAGGGTTAAGAAGAACTGGGGAGGACAAGGCAAACTGGCTGCCTGTGCTGTTAATTGATGGCTCTGCTGCCGGGGTGCACACGTTGCCAGCACAGGGGAGTCACACACCCCCCTCAGAGTGAGCATTCCCTGTTTGCATCCCGCTCCCGAGCGCTGCTCCATCGCCCGCTGCCTCCGGAGCCGCGAGCAGCCTCCTGCTATAATCGGCACCGTGCTGCAGCCTGGCTCTCCAAGAGTCTCCAAAGTGAAATGTGGGCTGCTAAAAATAGCAGCAGGCTGCCTGCATCAGCATTGAGGAAATAGGTCTCAGTGCAATCTCTCTCCCAGCAACGCTGGAAGAGAATCAGGATGGCTGCCCAGCCAGCCTGCAGCAGGATCGCAGCCCTGCTGCGCTCTGGCCTGGGCAGGGCAGAGCCCTCACCCGTTTGGTTTGGGGGTCTCCACTCTCCCAAAGCCTGGAACTATTTATGCTGGTCTCAAACCCCTCAGGACTGACACAGTCTGAAACCTCTGCCTGGTTAGAGGTACGTCAGGAGATCGAAATTTAGCATTGTGCATCTTTGGGGGAAGAATTCCAGAACGTGGCTGTTTCCTGTAGATCCTTGCTCCAGGACTGGGATGAGGAGCCTGCAGGTGCTGGAGACACCTGTGGGGATGCAGGTACCATCTATGTGCACTGCCTGCATCACGTGGACCCGTGCTGGCAGCTGCTGTGGGGGCACCAGTGGTGCTCAGCTCTGCTTCCTTCCCTCCAGGCCAGGGCACGTGAAGAGCCTGATGGAAGAAGGGATTAAAACCTAAGCTTGCCAGATGTGGGGAGGGAAAACTCTAGTCTCACACAGAAATAGCAGCTTCACCTCAAAAAGAGAGGGATGGGATGTGGAGCTGAAAATTTGGGTTGATTGGAAAAGCAGAACTCATTTGGTTCTTTCTCACAGGCTGCTTTGTGCCTGGGTAGTGCCATCTGTGAGGCCAGGCTGGGGGCTGGTGTGAGCGGTATCAGTTAAAGCTGGAGCAGAACTGCATCTCTGAGGGCTTGGCCTGAAACGCTGGGGGTGAGAACTAGCCCAGTGTCCTTAAAAAAACCCCAGCTTTTATGGAATTACCCATTTTTGTTTTGTGTGTAAATTTGAGGAGCTGTTTCTTTTCCAGGGCCCAGCGTCCTGTGAACCGCAGTGGCTGTGCAGCTGGGATTGCTGCAGGTGCTGCTGCTGGAGCAGTTGTGCCCCAGGGAGCTGCTCCCTGTGCACACCAGTGCAAGTTGATGAGGGTCTCCTGCTCCTGGAGCTCCTGGCAGAGCATCCTGGCTCCACACCCAGCTGGGCTGACCCCACCTCGGGATGTGGCTCCCGGCTCTACCTTTTTGTAGTATCCAAGCTGCACTATTTCTCTTGTATCCCAAGAGCACTGAATAAAGCACCTAAATATACTCTCTGCTCTCTTTTTCTAAAGGAGAGGTTGAATGAGTCTCTTGCAAACAATTTTGTTTCTTTCATTTAAAAGAACAGCCTCCGCCCCCAGCCTGAGCTAAAGCACAGCATTTATCTTTTGTCATTCCATTTTTTTTTTTTTTTTTAAAATTTTATTTTGTTCCCGTGGATTTTCTCCTGGCAGCTGAGAACGAACAGGCTTCAAAGACCCTGAAGGTGCGCGGGAACTGCAGGAACGGTGGCCGTCGATGGAACCTCTTCAAGCCTGGAGCTGAGAAGCTGCAGATCAGCAGGGTAAGGAGCTGTGTGGAACGTGCCTCTGCCTGCTTCAGGGGCTGGCATTTGCCTGCTTTGGCCTTTGTGTTTATAGCAATATGCTTGGCTAACAGCTTCCTCAATCCCTGGTGCTTCAGCCACGGATGGGGGTGTTCTTGGTTTGTTATTATTTTGTAGCAGTGGAAGCACGGATGCATTGTCCTCTCCCCCAAATCAGTGTCCCTTCAGGGTATTGCAGAGGCTTTCTGGGCTGTCACTGGGCCTCCTGTGCCTGTGGCTGAGTGTTCCTTGCAGGTGGAGGGAACTGTGACGTTTCACATCGCCTTCAGATCTGCTCCGTGGTTGTGATGGGTTTATTTTTTCTCCTTCCCTTTATAGCCGTGTGTCCTTTGGGTTTGGTGCTGCTCCCAGCACCATCTCGGTGACAAATTCATGTCACTGCTTCTTTCCCAAAGTGTTTTGCAAATATAGGCACAATCCGCTCGGTTCTTTTTTTGTGAATGATGCTTCTGGTGGGGGAAGTAAAAGCTGTTGTGGGTCTGGGGACGTTCATGGTTCTTTCTGGGAAAAATTCAGAAAAGATGGCAAAATTTGTATAATTTGTCTGATATGTTTCCTTGATTGGGTGGGGGGTAGTTGTTTTGGTTTTTTTTTGCTGTTCCCTGTGTTTGAAATCTGGAGGCCTTGGTTATTTCGTGGTCGTGTTTTGGATTTGTAGTGCTCATGAGTCTGGTTTCACTGGTACCCAACATATCCAGATTGTCCAAAACCCAAGAGATTTTCCAACTTGCAGTGATGCAGGCAAAGTTTTCTACTGAGTATGGCAGAACAGGTTTAGCCCTTGTTGTTCCTGTAGGGCACACGAACAAAGGATGCTCTGGGAGCCAGGAATTTCCCTGCTGGAATGGAGAGGGGAACTGACCTTCTGTGGTTGTGTCTCTGTGGCTCTTTCCCACCCCACTGCTGTCCTTCCTTACCAGACCTTTATTGTATTCCTTTCCCCTTTGATAACTGCTGAACTGCCTTCCTGAAATGTGATTTCCAGGGGGGGCCCTGGCCTCTGTGTGTGTTTTTCCATCCCAGGAGCAGTTAAGTTGGCCGTGGGTGAGACTGACTGCTGCATCCTCCTCGTGTTGGGTGTTGGTTTCCAGGGAACGCGTGCAGGGACGGACTGCTGGATTTCTGGTCGCCTGTGACTTTCTGGAATTCCATCTTGCATCACTTCTGTTTTCTTTGCTGAGTTTTTGTGGGCTGAGGTACAAAGGCAGAGGAGAGATAGACAAGGAGCTCAGCCCTTCTTTTTTCTCTTCCTTCCCTTTGGGTCCTGCCTTGCTGCCCAGACATGAACTGCTTCTTTCAACTCAGGAAGGCTGCTCTGGTTTTAGACAAGCTGAACATCTAAAGCTTTGAACAAAGTTTCCCTGGAAGATAAAATGATCCAGCTCCAATAAAGCTGTTTGTCCTTGGGGCCAGGATAAAGGCAGGTGACTGCAGAGCGATAGAGCAGGGAAATATCCTGTTGTGCAGTGTGCAAGCCCTGCCTTGGACTGGCTCAGGTGTGTTATCCATTAGCTGTGTCCACACCCAGGGTCTGGTACTGACCTGTGCATGGATGTACTTGGTCCACCTTAATTAATCACTTTATTACACCTTAATTAATCACTTTATTAATCCCTTGAGAGGAACCTTTGCAGCTTTCATAGCTGTCCTGGAGGCCCTCCTGGAAGCCAAGGAGCTGTTTTGACACAAAATTGCTCCTGAATTATCTGTGCCCTGAGCATCCTGATACTCAGGCCTGTTTCAGATTGCAAACAGAGACCCTTAGAGAGGCTGTGGAAAACTGAAACCTCAGAAAGCCAGACACCCTGCTGAAGTCTGGGAAAGGTCAGCTAAGAAACTGCTTCTCCTGTGGTGATAGCTGGGAAGGATGTGGAGCTGGAAAGGGAAATGAGCTGCTCATGATCCCAGAGATCTGTGGGTGCTGTGTGGCTCAGACACAGCCATGCCAAAGACTTGTGCACCACTGAGACAGAGAACTGGTTTTGGGGAGGCCTGTTCATAAGGCAGCTCATTGCTAAATTATGGCAAACAGGCAGCTCTGAAACCTGTGCTGGGGTTTATAAATCAGAGGTGCTGTGCAAGGGCTGCAGGAGCAGGGTATGGAAATGTGGCTCACAAAAGCACTGCTGGGAAACTCATCTGTTGCCTCTGCCCCAAGCTCAGTGAATGTCTACAGGGCTGCTCCGGCAAGATTTATCAGTTTGGGGTGAGATTTGTGGGGCTGGGTGTCTCTTGTCAGGCGCTTTCATTGGCAGCTGACACCAGCGAGGTGGCAGAGCAGTGCAGAAAGCAGGCATTCATCCTTCCAAAGCAGAGGCCAGGCTTCTGCAGGAGCTGTGCCTGATTTCCATCTTGAATGGGAATTTTGAGGTGGAGAGAGAGCAGGAGGAGACTGACAAAGCATCAGGCTTGTCCCTCGGAGGGATGAGGGTGCTTGTGCAAGAAGAGCACTGGTGTCACTGCAAGTCCTTCAGAGCCCTGTGAGCCCTCAGAGGCTGCTTATTCTTTGCTCTGTACAATGTGCAGGTTTTGGCAAAAACATTCCCCTTCTTTTTTAGGGGGAAGGGGTGGTGGTGGTTTTGTGGTGTTGGGTTTTTTGGTTTTGGGTAGCTGTATGAGTGACTTAGAAATGGCAGCTCTTAGCTACCTGCTAACCCCAAAGTCGGGGCTGAGGGGCCGATCCCAAAGCCAGGGAGGAACCCCCTTGGTCAAGACCACACTTTGTCACATCTGGTACCAGTGTCCATCATTTGGCTGCATCTCCATCCATCTGTGCAGAGAGCAGGGATGGTGAATGCAGCTGTGGTGGTGGCAGGAAAGGAGAGAAGGGCAGTGTCTGATCCCGTGCTCCGTCTCCTCTCTGCCCGTGAGTGCAGGTGTGCAGGCACAGCCTGGGGCTTTTCCCTCTGCTCATGGCTCCCTTCTCCTGTCAGTCCTTCCCCAGCTGTCCTAACAAGAGTGTCTGCAAGTCTGGGCATGAGCTGGAGAAGTTTTTTTATGGAGTAGATAAAGTTATTGTTCCCCCTTTGTAGGTGGGAATAAGAAAACTGAAGCACTGGAGGGTGGTACATGTGGAACCATACAATATTTTTTTTTTATTTCTCTCCTAATTTAAGAGGCAGATAAAAAGTAAATAGGGTCAGACTTCTAAAAGCTTTCAGTATTTCTTTTTTTTTTCCAGAGTACACTCTTCAGCCTGGAGAAAACTCTCTGTTGAAGCAGTTCATGTGCAGAGCATTTTGTTTTAGCACTGAGGTCACTCAGAGCCCTTGCTTTTATGGGAGCAGTTTGGCACAATCAAGACCAACTTGCAGGAGACCTCAAGGTGCCCCGAACTGCAGACTTTGCTGCAGCAGAGATCCCAAAGAGTGCCCTGAAAGGCTGCCCTGACAGGACCCTCAGCATCTATCATGCCTCTGATTTACCCTCAGGCAGATTCTGCCAGCTGGGTGATCCTTGGGGCAAGGAGAGCAATGCATTCCTTTCTGCAGCCCAGAGCGGTGCTGGGAGATGTTTTATGGTCTGGGTGTCAGAAGCAGAGGGTGACAGTCCCGTCCTGACCCGAATCACTGGCCTCTGCTGCCCCTTCTGAAAGGCCTCTTTGCTTCTTGTTAGCTGCCCAGTCAAAATCATCTCAGCTTTTTCCACAGACAGATGCTCTGGGGATGTGCTCCAGGAGGAGACTCAGTCCTTCCTAAAATGGGAAGCCTCCTCTCAGCGTGTGGATGTCTGTTAGTTCTCTCTGTCTTACCTGTGATGAGAGATTTCATTTCCAGCCTTTAAAGCTGACTGCAGCCATTCCTGTTCTCTGCTCCTTCCCTCCCTCCTGCCCTGCGTGCTGTCGTACAAGGGACTAAAGCCCAAATTTATATGCTGGAGGAAGCCACTGTTAATTAGCTAGACTGGCAACTTTGCATGAGAGGAGCTTCTTTGACATCCCCTATACTAATAATAGGCAGGCCTGCTGTGCAGAGGTGTTGAATATTCACAAAAGCCACCCCCTCAGCCTGTCCTTACTCCTCTGGAAGTCAGGAGCTCTTTCCAGAGGCTGGTGGGGGGTTGCCAGAGCCATGATGGTGGATGTGCCAGCCTGCAGCTCCCCAGAGCTAAATCCCCACTGGCTGTGTTTATGAGGAATAGGAAATTCAGGCAACGTGCAGCCTCCAGGAGAACAGAGTGAAGGGGAAGTTGATTTGGGTTCTCTCTTGCTCTCGCTGTGCTGCAACGAGCAGGGAACGCTGCTTGATATTCAGGGCCAGCTCTGCTGCCTGCTATTTTTATCCTCTCACAGAGTGCTGAGTGGGCAGTTTGGGCAGAGGGGGGATTATTTTTTTCCCTGTGCCAAGTGTCCTGCCCCGTGTTGCTGTGTAGTTGGGCAGGAAGGGGGGTGTGCTGGGGCTCCTGGGCTGCAGCGTCGTGGGCCGTGAGCGGGATGCGATCGCGGTCGTTTTGGAGCCCTCGTGTCCCTAGGAGTAGGCTGGGAGAAAAGCACAGTCCCGTGGCTTTTCCTGGTGCTAATTAGTTTAAATTTCAGTGTGCTGCTACAAGAGGTTTATGTGCACGTATGGAGGGCTGCCAGGAAAACAAATCCTCGTTGAATCTCTCTTCCCTCATCTTAAACATTGAGTACTTCTGCTGGCAGGGTACATCTGAGCCGTAAGTTTGGGGGAGGGCTGCTTTATATCTTGATAAACCTATTATGTTGTTCTACTTAGCAGTGCTCTGAAGTCTTTATGGAGGGTTTTTTTTTTATATTTAGCCATTTATAAATGTTTTTTGCAAGTTCTGACAAACTTTGTGCACTGTTGTTAAAATAAATCAAAATTGGCTTTCTCATTCAAGGGGGAAGCAGGGATTGAGCGTCAAACATTGCAGTGCTATGATCCAGCCCCATCTGTCTGTGTGAGGAGTGCCCAGCCAGGGTCCCTGCACCCCTGGGCTTTGCAGCACCCCAGCCTTTGGAGCACCTGAGCAGTGCTGTGTCCGATCTGCTGTGGCTGGGGAGCTGGGCAGAGCATGCAGAGCTGAGGGTGTGAGCTCCAGGTCAGCCCTGAGCCCATTTGCATCCCTCTCGCATGAACGGGCCCTGCTCTGGGCTCAGTCCCCGGGGACTGGGATGAGGAGCAGTGCAAAGCACACGTTAGGAAGCCTGGAACTAGAAATGAGTGCTACTTCCAAACTTACCACGCTCTGGTTGTTTAGAAAAACATTCAGAAGTGCTGTGGTTTTGTACAGAGCAGGGCTGGGGGGACGTAACCATTGATGACTTTGGTGATGCTCCAGCAGTGCCATAACACAGGTGTTTCCCAGCCCTGCTGGGGACAAACAGGGCTTCAGTGACTCTGAATCCTTACAAGGAGAGGTTTGAAATGACAAAACTCACCTTTGAGTTGTGCTGGGTAGCACAAGAGAGATTTGAAGTTCCAGACTTCTCAGCTCTTCAGCAGTTACGTGTAAGTCTATATTAAGAAGAATCTCAGCTTCCAGCTCATGATGGTTTTTATAGTGCCATTGAACCTCGGGGTGTCCCTGTGCAGCTGCAGGTGGTAGGTACTGCATCCTACACGGTATTAAATGTGTGTGCAATGGTGACTGTACATAATCACTTCCATACTTCAAATGGAGCTCTCAGCCTAACTTTAAATAGCACTTTGGAATGGCTCCTTTCTCCTATTGCTCAGTAGTTCCACCTTGATTGCTCTGCTTCAGCTCAGCTCTGTCACTGTGTTTCACTCTGGGATATGGTTTATACAAAAGAAGCTTTAATGTAAACTCAATTTGTGTTGCATTGCTAAAACCTTAATGACATTTTGCTTGGCAGCAGTATGGACTCTGTGGTTTGCCCTTCCCCAGTGCACTGTGTTCCCAATGAACTAAAGTCTGTGGTAGGTGTAGCATGAAAAATCCCTGAGTAAATATTGGAACAAATGCTTTTGTAGTGCTTCCTAAGCCCTGGCTGCGTTCGTGATTCAAGGCCACTGCGGTGTCACCAGTGTTTAGCTGAAGAGGAGCTAAATTTGGGAGGGACAGGTAAAAGCACAGGTCAGAGCTCCAGAACGTCTTCTGCAGCTGCTGAGATTGGATTGTGGGATGCATCAGGTTTGGGATGCATCACAGAAGTGCTGCTGAAGCCACGGGGTGGGTGGATCCACCCAGAAAGTCACCAGGGGACGAAGGGCAGTGGTTGCCATGTGTGTGCATCCCTGGACTCTGAGATGAGCCCTGACTGCTTCACTGCATCTCCAGCCTGACATGGCAATTCCCTTGGGATCCTGGAGAGGGAGGAGCACTGTCCTGCTCCTGAGAGGAGCTGTGTGATCCCACACTGTGTCCAGAGCACTCATTTGGTTCTGTTGATGACCTGGAAGGAACATCTGGGACCATCCCCTCTGCTGTTCACCCCAAACTGTTCAAATGTGATGATCCTCATGCAGTTTGGAGGGGGTGTGTTCATAAACCCCAAAAGCAGAGCACCTGCCCACACTGCCGAGGTGCTGGCACCTGAAAATTTGGGCTCACAGGGAAAGTGCAGCTGCTCTGGCTGGGTTTTGCTCTGCGCTTGGCATTCAAGAAGCTGAAGCAGGATTTGGTAACAAGCTGTCCCTAGTACCAAAGGTAGGAATAAAAGGGTCTAATTTTGTCCCTGGTTTTGTCCTGCAGAATTAATGGAGGTTTTGACACGTGAATTGAACTTGGGGTATTGACCCAACACTGTGCTTGGACTTGGAGGAGAATGAAATGAACAGGGTAAGAGGCTGCAAAGGGGACTTGGGTATTGTGTTAGTGCAGTCACATGGCCTGCAGTGAGCTCCTCGATGGAACAGGGAAAGCTTCATCTCTTAATGGACCGCCCAGAATATAGAGAATAATTCCCCCAATAAATCTCTTTCAGTCTCTAATAGCTAGGGAAATATATTATCCTGTTGTCCAAAAACCTTGAGAGATCAGTCTTATCTGAACAAGAACAGACATTTCACGGTAGCTCTGCTGCGATAGGATCAGGGATTGCACCGCTGTGCCACTGGAAAAGAGCTGGAATTCCAACTGGCTGCAGTGCTGCTGTTCCCAGTGGGAAATGCTGTTTGCCACCACAGGACCAGGACAGACTGTGGGCACCAGCACACGCAGGGAGCATCCTCTGGGGCGTGGGGAGGCTGCAGGGACTGCACCACTGTGAAGCTGCAGCAGAGACACCCCCCCCCTCGTTGGGGACACAGCACGGGACCACCTTTGGAGGGCCCTTGGCCACTGGCCTTGGGCCACTCGTGCCTTCAGCAGTGGGTTTAACTCATGCTGAGTGTGGAGAGCTGCTTGGGCATGGGTTGCTTCCCAGGTGAAGCTGTTTTCCCAGCACATCTCCATGACTCAGCTGTGCTGTCTTTGCCACACCTTGCTGGTGTCCCGTGCAGGGCTGTCCCCAGGGATGCTGTGTGTGGTCTGGGGAGGGACAGGGAAGCAGAACAATTGCTGCAAGCCAGCAAGGGGCTGCTGCAAACTGCAGCTGGAGTGGGATGCCCAGGAAGCAGGTTCCTCCAGGAGGGATGCATCACCATGGAATGGCTCCCTTCATGCTCCTCCTCAAGCAGGGACTTCACCTAAAAGCAGGAATAACTCCACCACTGCTCTTTGTGTGACGGGTGCTCCTCAGCTCTGTCTCTGGACACATTTCCAAATTTTGAGGTGGGTTTAGCCTTGCCTGGAGAAACAAACATGTCCCATTGCAGTCAGGAAGTGATTTGTGTGTCTTTTAAAGGGGACTTGCTGTGCTGTGGGGGTACTTGGTGTGTCTGACGTGCTCAGATGTGGCAGTGGATGTGTCAAATCAGTGCCAGCACAGTGCTGGGAAGGACTGAGCTGAGCAGTGAGCAAGCAGCACGCTGCAGGCAGGGCCAGGCCCGCCTTGCTGCAGTTGTCTTCCAGGCACCTGAGCAGGCTGCAGTCAGGAGAGCTCCTCCAGGAAGCAGGAAAACAAAGAGCCAAAGGGAAAAGGAAGTGTTTGGAGACTTCTCCGTGGCAGTGCTGACAGCAGCTGTGCTGGGGGTTGCCTTTGCCTCGGGAGTGGGGACTCGCAGGCGCTGAGCCGTGTGTGCCACTGCTGGCTCCAGCACCTCTGCAGATGGCCACTGCCTGCCTGGGACGGGCCTGGGCTCGGCACTCGGAGCTTTCCAGCCCCACAGCCACCCCATGGAATGGCTGAGACGCTGATGCAGAGGTCTGTGAACTGTAGGGTGTTTTGTTGCCATCAGAGCTGCTGCACAGTGTGCTGGGAGGTGTTTGCCCTGTGGCTGCACTGCCCGGTGCCTGCTCTGTAATTCCCTGCTGGAATACAGCTGGGCAGCGCTGTCCTTCCAGTGCAGGGTAAGAAAGATGTTTCCAGGCTCTCCTCCCATCCCTGGCAGCTCAGGGGTTTGTTCAGGTGAGAAATTCCTTCCTAGAAATGAAGAGAGAGAGAGCTGTTCCCCACAGCAGCCTCTGTCCCTGCTCTTCCCTGTGGCCGGGCTTGGCGGGGCATTGAGCTGCTCGTGCTCCTGTGTGACTTCCCATCATTAATCACGGACTTGTGACTCCACACATTCACTGCTCTGCCACTTCCCTGGGGCCAGTGAGTGCGGGAAGTGGGAAGTGAAATGCCTCAAGCCCTGGTAACGTTGGATGCAGGGGTGGCTGAGGGTGATGGATGAGGGGGGCAGACAGTGAAGGGAGATGTCCCAGCTGGAACTGAGCAATCATCCTGCCCCAGTGTGGGGTTCTTGCTCGGGCAGCACCATCGTGGCAGCGAAGGAAGAACCTGGTACTCTCCAAACCACACGTGCTCAAACAAAAGTGGCCAATTCCCCTGGCTCAGTTGGCTGTGCAGGTGAGGACAGCGTTCATCCCACCTTTACAATGCTTTGCAGTGACAGAGTTCTTGTAGAAATGGGTTTTGTCCCTCTTTTGCCAGGAGTTGGGGCTTGGACACGAAGAACCAGTGGTTGGATCCTTCTGTATGCAGGACTTATTTCCATACATTCTTTATTTGAGCCATCTCTTTCTTTTCTAAGATATCTCACATTTTATTTTTAATACTGGACAAATACCAAATATTCCTCAAGAGAGATCTGTGATTGCAGCTCAGTTCTGACAGTTGAGAATAGTCCAACCGACGTATTTGCCTCATCTGAAATGCTGCTATTTTGAGCTGTGCTTTTGTTTTTAGCCATCAGTGATAAGTTTGCATTTCCTGCGGATGATATTTTGGGTTGACGTGAGTTGTTAAAGCTCCACTGTGCAAAATGGTTTTCTTCCTGTGTGACTTTGGGCTTGTCTTTTCTGGTTTGATACCCTCATCCAAACCAGAAGCAGAATTAAATCCCCACATCCCAGCTGGTCATCGCTAAATAATTTGTTTTACATCTTGCTGAAGCATTTAGTGAGTGATGCTGCAGGAAGGCTTGTTTCCTCTTATTTTTTAATTTTTTTTTTTATTTTGGGCTTAAGATAAAGGCAAACTGAACTTTGCAGGCACTTCTCTGGAATCAGACATTTTCCAGCTATTATTTTGCAAACTATTAGAGCGGCAGATCATGAGGTGGGAACCCAGTTATGCAAACAAAGCCATGTCACTCTTGGCCAAAAATAGCTCCAGTACATGTGCAGTAAGGTGGAAACGAAGGCCTTTGGTGTACATGGAGCAAACAGGGAGGGAGGCAAGAGGGGAAGCTGCAGCTTTTTGTTTAGAGCCTCAAGAGAGAGATTTAGAGCAAGTGTGTTTCCCAGAGACAAGCAGAGTGTTGCTGCTGGTACTTTCAGTGGGGTAGGAGTTACTCCCTTCCCTACAGATAAAGGGGACTGAGGGTTTGAGAGAGGCACTCTGGTGCCGGAGTTGTTGGTAATTTTAACATCCAGGTCCCACATGAAGAAATCCTGGAGAAGAGTTAAAAAATGTTCTCTTTCCTTCCTCTACTCAGCCCATCTCCAGCACAGGGAAAACCTAGTCCTTTCTGTGTTCTCCTGATTCTGAGAGCTGTGAGGGCTGGGTTCACATCTCAGCCTGAGATGCTGCCTGGGCTTAAGTGTTCATCTCTTTTCATTTCAGCCTCATCCACTGCAGTGCCCTAAATAATTTCGAGATCACCCCAGTGGCTGTTTGCTGTGTACTCAGGGACTCGCTGCCTCGGAGTTTTCTGGATGTTTGCAGCAGGGCTGGGGTCTGGCTTCCTTTAATGTGCTGCAAGTTACTCTCCACCAGGCTTAAAATAATCTTGTTTCTTCCTTCTGTAACATCACCACCCCGAGCTCCCTTTGCAGTGATGTGTTTAATTGCAGTTTGTTATCGAGCTGGTAGGAGATTGTTTTGGGCCAAGAGAGGAGATAAAGCAGGAACTCAGGTATGGAAAATGCAGCTGTAGCTGTGCAGATGTAGCTTCCATTGGATTAAAGCCTCATTTTTATGAAGACTTGCAATTTCTTATCTCTCAATATTTTTCTGGGATGAGTGGAAGGGGGGCTATAAAGTTGAGCAGAGGCTTAATGCCTTCTGTAATGGGCAAAGTGATTCCCAGGCTCATTCCCTATTCCTCACAGACAGTTTTTGTCTCAATTAGAAACCGTGTTCGAATTATCTCTGAATTCATCCAGAATTGCCAGTGCCTATCAGAACATGTCTCCAAATGAGAGTTCTCCATTCCTGCTCCTCTTTCCAAAGGTATATAAAGTTTTTCTCCTGCCAGCATTCCCAAACACGGATTTTTATTGCTCAGGTCCCCCCTCTGAGTTTTGTTGCAGGTTTCAAGCACCGGGATGCTTTGCCTGGACTGTTTTCCAGCCAGGATTCCCATGCAGGTTGTGCCAGTGGAATGTTGCTCTATTCCAAACCAGCTGAACATCAGCACGGAGAGGGGAGATTAGTGCTAATTTATTGGCCTGTCAGTTAAAGAGGACCACGAGCATTCTCAGTGCATGGCTGAGATGAAGTGTTGTGGTGGCAGCAGCAGATCAGCTTTCTTAGGCCTAACTGCTGCTTTCTATACGTTTATGTTTAATTAAAGTGTTCCTGCATCCTGCGCTCCTCAACGTTAACTCGGAGATGTATTTTGAACCTCTGCCAGGGGAATACATTGTTATGGCATCCTCTTTCCACATCTATTAGCAGGAAGGGGATAATTGAGGAAATCTCACACAGATTTAATTGGGGACTGAGGGCAGGAGCGGGGAGGGGGAGGAACACGAGGCAGAAGTAGGTCAGAAGTTGGGTAACTCTGGCTTGGCACTGAGCAGTGCTGGGGGAGGCACTGTGGGGCTGCTGAGGGTTGGGGGTGACCAGGGAACTGCTGGGGGTGCCAGGGGAGCTGCCTCCCATATGGCTTTAGAACATCCTGCAGGTGTGGGCACCTCTGCCGGGGTCCTGGCGTGCTGATCCCTGGGGAATTGTGCAGGATGGGTAAGGAATGGGGGCTGAGAGCACATCAGCCTGGTTTGGTGACAGGAATTTGCAATTTTAAGCTCTGAGCAGGAAGGCAGATGATGTGCTCTGGTTTGCAGCTGCCTGTGCTGAGCTGGGGAGCAGGGTCCTGGCATGGAGGAGCCTTGAGGAGCAGGGTCGAGCCCTGGGAAGCAGAGTCCTTGCAGGGATGAGCCCTGGGCTGGGCTGGAGAGCAGGTTCCTGGTAGGGACGAGCTTTGGGAAGCAGGGTCCTTGCAGGTCTGAGCATCCTGGAGGGGATGTGGCAGCTTGGCGTGGGAAGTGGCAGCAAAAGCAGCAGAGGGGGAAGCACCACGGTGCTCGTGACTGGCAGACTCTTGAGCAGCTCCTGTTTGGTGTCTGCCAGCCCACCCTGCACGGTGCTGGGCGTGGGCAGGGCTGGGTTGGAGAGGCACGGCACCAACAGCGATAATCGCAGCAAATGGAGCTGGTTTTAATGGAACTGTGCTGAGTCACTGTGTGATACAGGAGAACTCCTGCTTTTACTGTGCTTTGGCATTTCCATCCCTGGCAGGGGCAGCACGGGGCACGGCCTCCACTCATCCCAGCTTTCCACGTTGAGAGGTGTTGGGTACAAGATGTTTCGTTTGCTCTGTGCTGTTGAGGTTGCGGTGCTCGAGGCAGCCGTGTCCCTTGGGAATTTTTGGAGACTGGAGGGAAGCACAGCAGTGCTGGGGAGGGGTGCAGCAGGAATTCTGGCCCTGCTGGCTGGGATCAGCGTGCCCAGGGATGCTCCAGGAGCAGGAGGAGGCTGCAGGATGGTCTGGGAGCAGAGGATGGACACTGAAGTGGTGCTGCCACGACCAGGAGCAGAACTGGCTTTGAGATAGCTGAGAAGGGGATTTTATCACTCTGTCCCTGTCTGAAGGAGGGCTCAGAGCAGGGCCCAGGCTCTGCTCCAGGGGCCCAGCAATGGCACCAGAGGAACAGGCAGGGACTGATCCCAGCAATTTCCACCTGGACGTGAGGAGGAAATTCTTTACCGTGCAGGGATGGAGCACTGATTGCCCAGAGAGCTTCCCTCCCTGGGGATATTCCAGAGCTGTCTGGACACAATCCTGTGCTCTGGGATGGCCCTGCTGGAGCAGGGAGTGGGACCAGATGACCACCGTGGTCCCTTCCAGCCTGACCCACTCTGGGATCCCACGAACCAGGTGCGCTTTGCCATTGTCCCCATAACTGAAGCTGCGCTAATTCCATGCCTGGTGCCCTCTGCGGGCCTGGCCCTGTGCTGTGAGTGAGCCCTGTGGTTTTGCTCCAGGCTGGGAGCAGAGCAGCCCATGGAGAGGTGTCCCTGCTGTGGTTTTGGTTGGACAAAGCTCGTGGCACCAGCTGGGGCGCTGGGTCTCTTGCTCTGAGCTTGTGCAAACAGCAAGGAAAGCAGCGTTTGCCCTCAGAGAGCCCACTCTGCAAACACAGACACTTTCTAACAGACAAAACACAAGGAAAAAGGAGCTTTAATTACAAATCTTGCCGTTGAATATTTTTACTGGCTTTCCTGAAAGCCTCTTCCATCAGCACTGCCAACCTGAAGCATCAACAAATAGAGCTCTGGCTTAGAAACTGGTGTAATTAGGAAATGCAAGCACGCAAAAAAGGGTGGGGGCTATTTGCCTCTGTTTTTTGAGCCTTGAGGGAGGCTCTTCTCAAGCTTTTACATCCAGTCACACAGAGCAGAAATTTTTTCAGCTTGTATTAAGGTTAAAGAAAAAAAGAAACACGATTCTCACAATAGCAGCAGGTCACAGGCTGTTTCTGAGGCTGTACCGTGGGGCAAACCCCTCGTGCCACTCAGGGCTGTGGCTGCCACACCTCCCTGCCAAGATTTTGGGTTTATTCCCTCATTCCTGCTTTCTAGGATTCTCCCCCCAGTGCGCTGAGGGTGCTGCTGGGATGATGGGTAACCTGTGCATTTTCTCTGGGATGAGTCTTCCTCGGCAGCTCCCAGTTGTAAAACCCACTGGGGCTGCAGATGCACCAGCTTGTGCTGGAACAGAATGTACAAAATATCCACTCCTCAAGGACTTGGCTTTGTGTACTCCGGTGGCTGATGTCAGAGGATGGAAGAGGTCTTGTTTTCTCCGGAAATCTTTATTCTTAATGTGCATTCGAGACAGAGAAGCAAAAAAAAGTGTGTTCTTCTAAACCTAAGTTAAGAAGCTTGTTCAATTTTTAAACAGTTACATAAAGCCATCAAAGTCTGACAGGAGAGAGATGCAAGTTGGTGCAAAAGAAAATGGGAAAAAGAAGCTGAAATGGAGTGTTAAACTAATTCCCCCAGGCTTGTACCTAAAACAGCCTTAACTCATCGATGAACCTGCTCCTGTGCTTTCATTTTCTTTCCCTTCCTTTCTCATTTCTTCCTCTTTCTTGCCTACCGTGGTCTTCATGTTGCTGAACCCTGGCTAAGTGTGAATGCTTCTTGAGCCAACACTCTGTGCTTTTACCCAGCCAGTTCTGGGTCCAGATGAGCATTTCTGTGCTACCCTTGGGGAAACAAACCCGTGGACGTGAGCAGTGGGAATGGGGCCTGGCTGAAGCACAGGAAAGGCTCCTGGACTCCTGCAGACAGGAATCTCTGTGAGATTCCCTGTTTTTTACTGCTCAGGGAACATTTGGGATACTCAGCAGCACCGACACTCCAGCCTTGGTGGGGAGCAAGTGCTGCTTTGGCCCGTGGCTCAAAGCCAGCTGAGCCTTCCCAAAAACATCTGCTAGTTCCTGATGGAGCCTTTTTCTCAATGAAAGAGGAATTTGGAGGGTTGGCACAGTGAGCTCGATGCCAGGATCACCCTGAGCACTGGTGAGGAGGAGTTTGGGGCCCATTCACGGGCCTCACCTTGTCCCTTCCCAAGGGAAGAAGCAGGGATAGTCTGCAGGGACAGCATTACAGTCACGCTGTGTGAGTCCCTCAATCAAATCTGCCTGGGAAGGAGCCCAGAAGACAGCAGTCACACAGAGGTTTCATGCTGTTCCTGCCCTCACTGCTTTGTATGCACCTGGAGCTGAATCCCTTTGGCTCTGTGCTGTCCATGGACCTTCCCTGGGCGTTCCCAGGGGCTCTGGGCACAGCAGCCTCCACTGGCACTGGGGGAGATGCTGCAGGAGCTCAGGTCATGCCTTGGCTGGGCTGCTGGCTGTAACAGGGTGGGAATAGGAATTTCTTAGGAGCTCTCAGAGCTGGGAATTCACCTGCTGTGTTTGAGGGTTCTGAACCTCAGCCATGGGCATCAGGCCCAGGTCTGACCTCACATCGTGGTTTCTTGGCCACTGATTTGAGTTGAGCGCTGAGGTTCCTCTCTGACCCAGAGGGTGGAAGGGCTCTTTGCCTGCAGTCTTTGGGTGCCATTTCCTCATCTTTAAAGCTTACTGAGCTTCAGTTCTGTCCGTGGTTCTGATGGTGTTTGTCACTGCCTTTACCAGAGCAGGAGTGGACTCCGAGCAGCTGCCCAGCACCCCTTGGCCATTTTCCTCCAGGTGCTTCCATTGAATCCCAGGATGGTTTGGGTTGGAAGGACCTTAAAGATTGCACCCCCTGCCATGGGCAGGGACACCTTCTGCTGTCCCAGGCTGCTCCAATCCCCGTCCAACCTGGCTTTGGGCACTGCCAGGGATCCAGGGGCAGCCACAGCTTCTCTGGGCACCCTGTGCCAGGGCCTGCCCACCCTCCCAGGGAACAATTCCTTCACTCCCCATTAGAGAGTAGATATTCATGAAAGGCTACAGGATCACACCTCTCTGGATAATGCATAGAGATGTTGCAGGTCTTTGAGTAATATTAATCTATTTATATCTACTACCTTGATCCTAGAAATCCATTATAGCTGGTCCTGTCTAGACATGATCAAGGACATACTTTCAACTCTCATTATTTTTCGATAGCATTAATATTCAAGCACATCTTTGTCTTAAAAAATGTATTCTGAAAGCTGTGGTTATTGAGGAAATTCAGGGAGAATAAAAAGAAGTCCTGTGACAGGAAAAGAAGTCCTGTCACCTCACAGAAATATCCACGGAGGGTGGCTGCTCTCACAGAGCTTTTCACCCCACTGACTCTGAACCATCATTCCTCTGAGGCTCAAGAGGCAAATGAAACTCAGAAAAGCCTGATGATTTCCTCCAGGTCATGGAGGAAATGAACTTGGGGAAATGAATTACCTGCTCTGCACTCCTGCCCTCTCTGTAGGTTTGGAGCCTTTTTATTCAGGCGTTGGCATTTCTGAGGTCGCATTCAATCTGGAGAACCTGGCTCTGGGTAACCCCAGCCACTCACCTCCCTCACCCCTGCTGAAAAGGAGATGTTCAGCTCAAAACAGCTGCCACAGTGTAATTGTGCCACTGAATCTTCAGGGAGTCACAGTTTAGTGGTTGGAACTGGGACCCCTGGTTTGCCCCTCTTGGGAGAGGGGAGCAGAGGTGGGAGCCAGAAATCTGAGGGAATTTTCCTTACGTAAAGAAGGTTTTGTCAGGAGTGGATACATCTCCTTTCTCGTGCACAGCAAGGCTTTGTTCCCGGAGAAGGAGTCCTAGAGAAAGCAGCTGGGAGAAAAAACGCTCAAAACTCAAGGTTTGCATAAGTCTGCCCTTTAAAAAATGAGCGGCGTTGGGGACTCCCGAGTGCTCTCTGTAAATTGCAGCGTTTCCTTCCTGTGTTTGAGCAGTGCCTGCACCTCCTCTGAGCTCCCCTCAAGCTGCAGGACATCAGTGTTTACTTTAGGGTCCCTGCCTCTGTGGCTCCAGCCTGAAGGTCTGACCAAAAAAAAAAAAAAAATCTGTTTTCAGCACATTCAGAGCACAGAAGCTTCTGTGTTTTCTGTGCTTCTGAAGAGCCACCCCTGTGTCTGCATGGCAGCATCCCAGGGGCACTGGCCAGGGTGGGAGGACTGTGCTGAAGGTCTCAGTGATGAAAAACAAGCTGTAGGAAGTTTTTTCTTTTGCCTTCTCGTCACAGGTTGGGAAAACTTCCCTCCTCTCATGGCCAGGTCGCTGTGTTGTGTTAGAGCTGCCCCCTTGCATTGTTGAGGTGGCTGCAGTTCAGGGATAAGTAAAGGGCTTTTCACAGTTCTTTGTGATTCTTTGGCATGGCAGTATAGAAATACAAGTAATTGTTAGAAAAACTCCAAATATTTCTGCTCACACGGCCTCAGGTAAAGGACTGATAATGAAGATGGGTCACAAGGGAGCCAATTTCGGCATAATTAAATCCACTGGTGTTTGCTGACACATAAACCAGAAATATTTGATATTTGATCTACTCAATGTGGGGACAGTCACTGCTCAGTCAAAAATCATGGAATCATAGAGTGGTTTGCATTGGAAGGGACCTTAAAGCTCATCCTGCCATGGGCAGGGACACCTTCAATGAGCCCAGGCTGCTCCAAACCCTGTCCAGCCTGGCCTTGGGCACTGCCAGGGATCCAGGGGCAGCCACAGCTGCTCTGGGCACCCTGTGCCAGGGCCTGCCCACCCTCCCAGGGAACAATTCCTTCCCAATATCCCATCTAGTCCTGCCTCCCTTCATCTTAAGGCTGTTTCCCTAAAATCAAGTGGCAGGAAGAAAAAGAAGAGTTTGCAATTCCTGTGCTCGGTGTCAGTGTGGTGGGAGCTGAGGATGCTTCAGCCAGGTGTGGATGTGGAGCCAGGTGTGGAAGGCAGGAGGGCCGTGGGTCCGTGGTGGTGAGCCCTGGCATTGATGGATTAGAGAAACCAGAGAGATCTCCTTGCTTTGCTGCCCCTCTCCCACCAACACTCTGAACTTCCCAGGGGTTGAAGGAGGTTTTTTGTAGGTGAGCAGCAGAGGAATTTTCATGGAATGGCCATCAAGAAATGAAGCACAATAAACTGGTGCTGTGTGTGCCTGACTGGGGCTGCTGCACCCTTCCCGTGGGAATGGGAAGGGCTGGTGTCCTCCTCATGGACATGGATAATGGAGGCGCTCAGAAGTGACCCTGAAATTTGAAGCTGACGCTCCTAAGCTGGACTTTGTGTGAACTTTGGAGAAGGGTGTGAGCCAGCCATTTGTTTGAGAGGGAGTTGCCAGCAGGATGATGCTCGGAGGTGACATTTCCCAGCTCTGCTCCCTTCCTGGGCACTTCCCGGGGTTCCTGTCCACCTCTCCTAGTCTGAATCCAGTTTTATGCTGGATCTGAGCTGGTCCCACTCACACCTGGAGACACAGCAACATCCCCAGGCTCTGACTCTCACCCTGCAGCCTGCTTTGCATCCAGCTTTCTGCCTTGTCCCAACTTCCCAGTCCTGCAACTGAACCCCAATTTCTGGTGCAAGCCTTGCAGTGGCAGCTTCCCAGCCGAGTTATCTTTGTTCTGGGTGTGAGAAACCTGGCAGGGCTCCATTCATTCCTGAGCTTTCAAAGTAACTTGCCCAAAATAGAAACACCTCACAGGAAGGTCTCCAGTAAAAATAATTCCAGTAGGCAACTCTTGTCTTGGATAATCCCCCTAAGGATTTGGTGAGATGTTCTCTTTGGAGGTCATCCCTGCAGGCTCGCTTGTGGTGCTGTGGGAAGGGGCTCAAACTCCTGGCTGGCTGCTGGTGGGAGGTTTTCCCTGCTCTGGAGCTCCCTGTTTCTCTGCTCCCACCTGGAAGCAGGGAAGGAGTGCAGCCAGGAGCAGCGTGCCAGCAATCCCTGGGGCTGCGGGATCCCACGGGGCTGCTGCACATCGGAACTGAGAGCAGCCCAAAGGATTTCTCCTGTGGGTGAGGCTGTCAGGGACTGCTCAGGGATGGAGAATCCCCTTCCCTGTGGTGGCTCCAGGCATTTCCAGGATCTCAGTGGGCTCCCAGCTGCTCCAGGAGCAGGGGATTGCAGTGTCTGTAAGCTGCTGTGCTCAGCAGTACAGTAACTGCTGAATAACAATAAATTGGAGGTTCCAGTGGGACCCAGCTCCCACAATTGATATTTCCAAGGTTTTTAACTGTGTCTAGTACACAGCTGACAGGGCTGTCTCTGTCTTTCTGCTGCCATTGATACCATTCTGAAAGTCAAGCCAGCCTTGGGGTTCCCATGTTCCTCCCAGAGCTGGATTATTGTTTTATTGGAAGTATTTATCCTTATGGAGACTAATTAATCCCTGCTCTGTGAGTACTTTGCTCCTCTGGGCCGTGTCTCCCAGCTGCCAGGTCCTGCCTGGTCCTGCTGATGTTCTGCCACTCAGACTCTCCTGCTTTCAAACACCACAAGGTGTCCCACATGCTGCTCCTGGAATCTCCATTTGTCTCCTCCTTTCTGTTTTCTTGCTGTTAAGAGGAAAAGGGGAAGTGTGGTGGAGGCAGTTTTCTGGCCCCAGTAATTGTGTTGAAGCATCAGCAGTCATGAAGAAGAAGAGATTCTAAATGAAACATCTTTCCTTCCTTGCCTGCCAGGGCTCAGCTTATCCACTTTGTCACCTGAACTTCCAAGTGTCCATCAGTTAAGAGGACGGAGATTTGCATAATTAGTGTTTTTGAGGTACCTTCTGAAATGCAGGAGGAGAACTCTTATGTGTCTCAGCTCTTATCTAATGAGGTGCTGACAAAGGGGTATCCATGGAGACATCCATTAGAAGACTCTTCTGAAATTGGTTCTTCCCAATGCCTGTTAAAATGCCAAAGGGTTTTCTTGAGCATAATTTATACCATTTCTTTGCTCCATTTGTAAACAGTAAACAAAACCAGTTTTGCCTCAATGTGATGAGAACCATGACTTTTAAAATGAGCTTTGCAGGCTCTTATTAAGAAACAGGGATAGGAGTGGATTGGAGGAAGATGCTGAGGTTTTTAAGGGATCCTACAGGGTATTGAGCCTGGAGATCTGCTGAGGGGCCAGGCCAGGAAGCCAGCAGCCCTCTTGGCTGAGGAGAGGTGCTGAGCATCCCCTGCAGCCTCGTGGAGCTGGGGCTGACCAAATTCCACCCCTCCAAATGGGTCCATCCATGGAGATGTTTTCCTGTGAGGAGGACACCTCAAGGGACTTGTGTGACCTTTTCCTGAGGGGCTGGAGTGCTGTGGCTGTGCAGTGGCTGCAGTCACTGGCTCGTGGGGGTGTGCCAGCCTGTTGGGAACGATGGAATTGTTCAGGTGGGGAAATGATCCAAGCTTCCAGAATTCCTGCTCGGCACAGACCCGGCTCCCTGCACAGAAATGTGTGCAGGCTTGGCAAAGTGGGGAGACAGGTGATCACATCAGTGTTGCAGTGCTGGATTTTCTTGAATTTCTTCTCTTTGCTCCACTCACAGCCCTCTGCACTTGCACAGCCCCTTCCAGGCCTGGAAAAGATGCTTGGGGGGAAATCAGGCTCGTGGTTGCCATCACACAGCTCTGTGTGCTGTGGCTTTCCTGCTGCAAGCCTGGAGTTCCGACCTTCCTCTGTCCGAGACATCATTCCAGGCTTTCCCAGTGTGGTGGTTTGGGATCCTGACACTGCACAGGATTTGTATGGGACCCTTATCTGTTGTTACAGCAATTTGCTGTAAAAAAACAACAACAAAAAAAGGCTGTAACTCCACCCTTTCTCCTTGCCTTTCCTGTTTTCTTGGAGGGTGAAAATAGGAGTTTACAGAATCCTGCATGTCTGACTTGGTTATTTATAGCTTGAAGCTGTTGGGGTTTATTTTTGAGTTCAGCTAATGGGTTATTCTTTGTTGGAGCTGTGAAAAGGATTGGAAAAATCTACAAAATATTAGAAAACAGACTGAAGTGCTGATTAAGGTGTGTGCACACCCCTGCTCTGATCTCTGATCTGTTCCTGTATCCACATGAATACCTGGAGTTGCGTGTTCATCAAAGAACAAACCTCAGTCCCTAAAGCAGGAGGATTCTCCCACAGGGAAATGTGGCCCGTGGTTTAGGCAGCAGTAACTGCTGGGTACAGCTCACACCGTGCTGCTTGCTTATGGAAGGGATCTCACTGCTGAGCACACCCTGGGAAGGCTTTCACAGGAATTTGGGGCTGGAATTGTGCTCCTGGCAGCTCAGGCAGGGCAGGGCAGCCCCATCACCTCTGCACAGCTGCTGCAGATCCACATTCCCCCAAATCCAGCAGGATGAGCGGGTGAAATGGTCCTGCAGGAGTCTGAAGAAGGTGGGATGGGTTGTTCAGGACAGGCAGAAGGAAGATGGGCTTCCTCATGGACACCTGGAGCAGGGGGATTCTTCACTCAGGGGTTCAGAGCACTCCTAGATAACTGACCTGAGAGTTAGGGTGTCTTCTCAAAGAGAGGTCACAGCCTAAAACTTTATCCTTCTCTGTCAGCCCAGCATTCTCTCCCTCTCTCTCCTGAAGCTGAGGTTTGCTGGGCAGCCCTCAAGCCCTGGAAATGTGCCGAGCTCCAGGAATTGATGCCTCAGGTGAATCATTTCAGGCTGTGGTTCGTGAGCTGTGCTCCCTGTGCTGCCTTGGAGGGGCCTCTAAACAATAACCAAGAGAAGTGAGTCTAAGTAATGGGCAGCTTAAATTCATCTTGGAGTGATCTGTTGCCCTGTGCTTCTCTCTGTGGAAATTAGTCAGTGCTCTACAAGCCAATCTGGCTGGGTAGCATGAGCTGAGGCACCTGGAACTGAGCTGCCTGCTCAGGCATGGCCATTGTGGAGCAGTGCAGCAGCTGGAAAGATCTGGAGAAAATTAAACTAAAAACAGCTCCTCTGGCAATGGGAGCTTTGGGGAGAGTGGCACCAGGATCAGGGCAGAGACAACTCCAGCACCTTTTCTGCATGAAGTGACTGCAAGGGTTGTTCAGAATGTGTCTGGTGGTGAAATTAGCACCCAAAGACGAAGTTATTTATTTATTTTGGTGATCATATCAAAGGAGTGGGGAGCAGGGCCGGGGGGGAAAGGGACTTGGCTGTTGAGGAAAACCAAAAAAGGTCTGAGCATCTCGGGGCATTTGAAAGAGATGGGCTTCTCTTTTCTGACAGTCTCCTTTCAGCACAGACTGGAGGCATCCGTTCCTGTTATCTGAGCCATCGGAATATTCAAGTTGCTGTGGATAATGCAGACTTAAGTGGAAAAACAAAGCTGCAAAAACAGCCCCTTCTGCCAGCAGATTTCAGCCTGACATCAGTCTCAGGCTGACACTCTGGATACTGAGCAGGGCTGCACGGGGAGGGAGGAGGGTTGGTGGAGCCGGGTTTGTGCTGAGCAGGAATTCTGGAAGCTCGGAGGAACTGCAGCATCCCAGATCTGTAAATCCAGTCTGACAAAATTCTCAGTGGGGAGCTCCCCCTATGCCAAAGCAGAGCCTGTGTCACCTCCGTTGTGCTCCTTCCCTCTCCATCCCCGCGGATGCTGTGGCTGCGAGGGCTTTGATGTGCAGATCCAGTGACGCATGTTTCAGTCCCTAATCACAGCCTGGGTGGTTTTGGAATAGGGTGAATATTCAGGGTGAATATTCAGGGTGAATATTCAGGGCTCCGGATTGTACTCACTGCAGCAAAGGCAGGAGGAGGGAGGGCAAGGGGGGCACTGGAGTGGGTGGGAAAGTTTGGGTGAGGGGGAGCAGCAAAATGTCACTGGAGACCCCTCTGGGGTGGTTTCTTGCTGCTCTTGCAGCCCTGCAGTTCTCTGGTTGCAGGAATGCTCTCTGGAGTTGAGAAAAAGGACATTTCATGGTTTCCCCAGCCCTGCCAGCCCGAAGCATTCACGAGTCCTGAGTCAGCCCTCACCACCTACCTCCAAATTATAACACTGAGGGGGAAAATTGCATCTTAGTTTTGAGCAGAAATAAAAGGAATATGTTAGTTTGGGGTTCTTTCTCCACAGTGGCCTTTGGGCTGGAGCTGTTGGGTTGGGTTTGGCTCACGTGCCTCAGTCCTGTGCTGCCCTGCCTCGGGTTTGGTTCACATCAGGTTCATGCAGACTGGTGGCACTTGGGAGAAAGGAATTAAAAATGAGCACTTGGGGAATACAGGAGTTTTAGGGGATCCATGACTTGAGCCAGGCTTCAAAACCTGTCATACCTTGAGACCCAGAGGCAGAGATTTGAGTGCTGGCAGAGCTCTGCTGGGAACACCCTGTGCTGATAAAAGACTCAAATAACCACACTGAGATTTCGATTGCGAGGCAGAGAATTACGAAAGATCCGTGGGTTTGCTTGAGGCCCTTGGTATCTTTTATGGATTAGTCAGACAAAAGTGTCAGGGCTAGGTGTACCACGAGGCAAGGTGCTGTATTTCTCACAGGAGTGATCCCTCTGCCTGCCTTCAGCTCCAGTCTGCAGTCACTATTATTTTTGACCCCGAGGAGTGTGGCAGAAGTGCTGGTTTTGGCACTGGGCTGTGGGGCATCTCGCAGGGGAAAGAGAGCTCCCTGTTTTCTTGCAAATCTGTCCGTAAAGACAGGAGATGTCAGATTTTTTGACCCTTAGCACTGCTTATTATCCGAGCTTACTGTTTCCACAGGGCTGGCACGGCCAGGGACTGAGCAAAGTCTTGTTGCCCACATCCCAAAGCACGTGGCTGTGCTCCAGCAGCCTCCAGTGGCATGGGAAAAGGGATTTTCCCTCTCTGCTCAGTGCCCTTCTGCACCACCAGCTGATGGCTCATCTGTCTCTCACCAGCTCGGCAGTGCTGAGTGGGGTTTACGTCCCACTTGTGGCTAATGTTAATTTACAACCTCTTTTCTCTCTCTGGCAGCGTGCTTTAGCTGCTGGTTTGGAAATTAAGCTAATAGCATTTCAGGTAATTTAAAGACTCTGTATGTGAGGGCATGCCCGCTGGGAATGGGCAGCAGGTAGTTCCCCCACATAAAGAAGGTTAAAGGCCTTTGTGAAGGCTGGAAATTTCCTCTGCTTTCAAAACAAGCTTCTCATCCAAAAATAGCAGCGAGCTGATAGCTTGGCTTCTCCTTATTTATAAGCAGCAGATGCTGCTGATAGATGCAGAGAGTTGTTTGGAGGAGTGATGTGCACCAGGGCACCGAGGTACCTTGCTGATTGCTGATCCAAATCAGACACTCATCACAGGATCAGACCCACGCATCTCTTGTGGGATTCCCAGGCCTGCTCCCATTGCAGGGGAAATGCAGCAGTGACAAGCTGTTATTTGCTCTCAGCTGTCCAAATTAGCAAGGGAAAAATCCACCCAAAGAAGCTGTTCTCTTGTGCAATAGTGATCAGCTCCTAGATCTGTGCACGCAGATGTTCCCTGTCTGCATGGGAGGGTTATGCAGGAATTGGGGCAGGAGGTGGATTTTAAGTTTTGGGGCTCATCTGGGAAAACCCACATCCTCCCACTGCAGAATAGTGCAGTTTTCAGGAATACAAAAATGAGTGAAACCAGGCTGGTGCTGCTGAACAAAGCTGCCTTTCCCCAAAGGCCAGCACTGCCCGTGGAGCCTCTGCTGTTCCTGAGGCTGAGGTCAGGCAGCATCCCAGAGCTGGTGTGCTGTTACTCTCCATAAATTAACGCTGAAGCACTGGAAGCTGCTGCTGTGGTTGTTGGGGGTTTTTTAGGGGATGATACCCACATTCTGCTCCGGGGTGTTGCCTTCCTTGGCTGCTTTTGGGGGAATGAGGGACACAGCACTGAGGTCTCCCTTTGAGAAATTCAGAATGTGCTGTGGAGTGAACCCACCTTGCTCACAGTGTGGTAGAACTTCCTCTCCTGGCTCCCTCTGGGAGCATGGATATGGGATGGAGCATGGCTGTGGATATGGGATGGAGCACACCAATGGATATGGGATGGAGCATGGCTGTGGATATGGGATAGAGCATGGCAATGGATAAAGGGTGGAGCATGGCTGTGTATATAGGATGGAGCATGGCCATGGATATAGGATGGAGCATGGCCATGGATATAGGATAGAGCTGGGCACTGCAGACAAGTGGACAGATCCTGCCTGGCTGCACAGCCAAGAGCACACCTCCCATAAAATGGGATCCCCAAACCTTCCTTGTAGCCCTGTTGGATGTCCTTTGGTTAATGACTGTTTTTGTCACTGTTAACATTGTCCCAAACACCCCTTTCCACAAACAGCAATTCCTCTCAGTCTCTCATGCGGTTCCTGGAAAACTTTTTTGTGTCCAGCTGTCTTTCATTTTCCATTTCCTCCAGCTCCCTGTTTTTTTAGCTGATAAAACAAAGCACCCTCCTAAATTCCTGTAATTATAGTCATCCAAGCAGGCACATTCATGATGGCCTTAATAAGGCCACAATGTGTCAAGCCTTTCATGGAGCCATTAAGGTTAGAAAAGGCCTCCAGGTTCATCAAGTCCAACTTTTGTTTCTGAGAAAGAGGGAAATGAAGTCCTTTAATACTTCAGTACACTTTATTTCTGTGTAATTTGCAAACCATTAAAGCCAGGCCTGGTGGTGGCCCAAAAAGGCAGAATGCAGTCATGAAAATGGAACCAAATTATGCAATTATGCAGTTCCCTACTGTTATCCAGCTCCTTGAAAATGAAACATCCAGGAGGAATTTTAACTCGTGGGTTTTGATGCTCTAACCTAGTTGTAGCAGGGCTTTTGCCGGGCAGGAGTTAACCCACTTCATTTCCATTTGTTGTGGAGTTGGGTCTTTCTCTCTCCTGGCCAAGGTGAACCAAGAGTGAACACTGAGCCATCAGGTGATTTATCATTCAAAAATTAAAGAAATGGGTGCACAGAAAGGGTAGCAGTAATTTGATCCCAGGGATCTTTGTTCAGGACTGTGTGGTGGGACCAGAAATGAGGAAAAGGGGCCAGCAGGAGCTCGGCTGTGTGACAAACACACCCTGGCTGCCCAGAGATGACACTGGAGCTCAGGGTCCCACTGCAGCTGTGTGGGCTGCAGGGGTTTGGGTCAAACCCACCTTTGTCTCTTTGGGTAGCAGAGAATCTGCAAATCCACGTTTGGTACCCTGGAACCCCTCGGGGTTTTACAGCAGTAGGGTTTCCAGGGGAGTGCAGAGAGCTTCACCTCATCGCTCCCCACCTGGGCCTGCAGTGAGGTGTGGTCAGTCATGAGCTGAGTTAGGAAGAGCCACTTGAGCTGGCCAGAGGTTCTTCCTTCCTTATCAACAGCATCTGTTTGGAGAAGGCCCAAAGCCAGCAGCGGGATCAGCTTTGGCTGATGTGCATCGCTGCTGTCCCCTCTGCCCGTGGGCGTCACAGGGCTCTGTCCAGGCCCCACCAGGTGACAGCAGAAGGCTCTCGAGGCTAACAACAATCAGGCTGGAGGAATAAAACCTGCAGCTGCACAGACAGGCTGTCTTATCACCTTTGTTCTCTTTTTAGCCACCTAACTATTCCTGGAAGAGCTAATATTAGCTCCCCCATCTATTTCTTAGAAGCTGGGAAAACAAGAATCCAATTGAATGTCCTGGTTTCCAGGTGAACTGCTGGCTGCTCGGTACAGTGGGCTCTGAAAACCCTCACAAGCTCTTGCATCACCAGCTCTCGGTGTGGGGAGCCATTGAAATCTGTGCTTGTGGAAGTGGCAGCATGAGAGGGATTAAAATTGTTGAGCACTGTGTTTAATCCTAGCAACAGACTGCTTGGGAGGCACTTCCCGTGCCATCCCCAGCCCCATACAGATAGTCATGGAACATGCTTGCTTCGTTCTGCTGCACAGAAGCAGGTCCTGAGGTGGTTTTAGTCTCAGGTTTTAGGCTAAAAGTCAGAATTCTGGCAGGATATTTCTCCAGGATTTGCCAGCGTGTCTTGTCCTAGCGCTCCCATCCCGCTGCGTTGGGATGCTGAAGGGCAGATTAGAGAAGGGAAGCGAGTGTGGGAATGGATTGCAGAGGTTGGGGTTGATTCCCTGAGTGACAGCCTGTGATTCCAGGGAAGGGATGATCCTGCTCTCTGCCACTCCCCAGCTCCGAGCGGGACCTGGCAGGTGAGCGAGCTCCTGCTGCCTGTGCACGTCAGTTAAAAAAAGCCTTTTTGTCAGCCAGACCCAGGTCACAGTGAACTCTGCTGTTCTCCCGGAGCTGTGACGTTGCTGGGGAGAGAGCGGAGCGAGCAGTGCTTTGCCTCTGCCTTCCTCTGGCTCTTGGGGAGGTGGGAAAGGCTCGGTGTGGAAGGGGGATGTGTTGTGCTGGCGTTGAGGGAAGGAAGGAAGGGCTGATGTGAGATTTCCCTTCCCCAGAGCCGGTGGGGCTGGAGCAGCAGCACTGCAGGAGCACAAACTGGCCGTGTCTCTGCGCCTGGGCTGGCCGTGGGCTCACTCCATCAGGATGTGTCCGTGCTGGAACGCTCAGGGAATGTTCAGGGAACCCCCACCTGTGAGCAGAGAGCACCAAACCCAAGGCAGGCGTGGGACAGCCCCATCCTGGCTGCCTGAAGAAGGACTGGGTTTCTCCCAGGAGGGTGTGAGCTCAGGGGAAGGTGCTTCTCCTCATGAATAAACCATGAGTGGCAGTCAGGAGCAGAGGTTTTAATTAAGCAGCTAACAGATAGCTGGCACCTCGAAAAACACCGTGTGTGGCATCCCTTGGTGAGCAGTTGGCATCGGAGCCACCTGAGGCACTGGGATCCATTCTCAGAGACTCTGTAAAACCAGCTAAATAATTAAAACTAATAATAATAATAATAATGAAAAAAACCCCTGACAACTCCAATGTTTAAAAATTCAACGTTTTGATGAAATATTAAATGCTAATTATTTCCTTGCGCTTGGGCTGGCACCGCTTCTCTTGATGTTGGCAATTTAGCATCACACACCAGTAATTGAAGTGTATTGTCAGCTTTCGTGTTCCATTTACCACCCAGGCCCCAAACCCAACACTCCTAAAGCCTCTGGTTGATTTGAAGCTTTGAAGTCTGCTGTAGTGGATTGGTCATAGTGCTGTGAATACCAAAACCAGCTGGCTAAATGCCGCATCTGTGGCTGTTTAAAAATGCCCCCGTGCCTGCTGCGAGGAGCTGCCAGTCTCATTTAACAGTGAACGCAGAGAGATGGGCTCAGTCGATACACCAGGCACCAAATGAAATGCAAAATGAGAGGGCAGAAGGATATTTGGAAAGCATTTTATGGCTTTCATGTTTTATGTGTCATTTTAACTTCTATTCCGTGTGGTTGGATTAATTATTTGATACTAAAAAACAAAAGGTGTTGAACTTCGCTCAGGGTGGGCAGATGAAAGACGAGACTGGCAGGGGAAAATGCTGCACATATTCCTTTGTTTACCTGCTTTGCTTTCTGTGAGAGGATGTGTCAGTGCCTTGGTTTTTTGGAACGTGGAGGGGGCACAGGGTGTGGATAGAATCCATAGAATCACAGAATTACAGAATTGCTGAGGTTGGAAAAGACCTTTAAGGTCGTCCAGTCCAACCATCAACCAGCACCACCACGTTCACCACTAACCCATGTCCCCAAGTGCCACATCCACTTGTTTTTGAAGACTCCAGTTTTTTGAAACTGGAGAAATGTTTGCGTTTGGAGGTATTTGTCCTGCTGTTTCAGTGTCTCAAAGACATTCAGGCAGCTTTCATGGAAAAAGAAAGCTTTTTTCCCTCCCACCATGTCAGTTTATGAGTCTTATAACTGCTCTGGCATGCAGTTCCAGCTGGGATTTCCAAAGCAGGCAGGAGATGCACACAAATGCACATCTGGGAATAAGAGCGAGAGCCTCGTTGAAGGAGAAGTATTTGTTGCTTCGTTAGGATGTGCCTTGTTAAAGGCATCTCTTATCTCTGAAAGAGCAGCTCCAGAAGACAGATAAGAGTGGGAGAGGCAGTGAGAGCCCAGGGATGATTTGGGATTCCCAAAGCTTGGCTCAGAGTCTGGCAGTGTTACTGTGGGACACGTTTTCAGCCTGGAAGATGAACACTGGAGGTTGGCACTAAATGCTGAGCTTTTGCTGACTGGCTCTGGGGAGGGAGCAGAGGGTCTGGGTGAGGAATCACAGTCAGGTCTTGCCACTGGGCACAACACAACAGGAGCAGCAGCTCCCAGCTGGTGTCACTGGCCTGGCCAGGGGGAATGGGTGTCTTGGGCACCACACTGCTAAGGAAAAATGCTTCCAAAGGGGTAAAGGAACAGTGATTTGTTCTTGGAAACCTAAGTGGGGCTGGCACAGGTGGGACAGATGGCAGCTCCTCTGTGATGGGGAGCGGTAGTGCCTCCTGTCCAGATGCCCCAGTGCCAGTATCTGTGCCCAGATGGGGACTGGGAGTGCACTGAGGGCACACCTCCACGTCCAGGAGCACTGTATGTGCTCTCCTGGGGTCCCTGAGGAGGGCTTTGCTCTCAGGAGGAGCTGGATGGGGTCCTGCCATGGTTGGGGTTATTATGGCAGTGTCAGGGGTGAGGAATGGACTGGTTGTGCTTTCCTTTTTGTGGGGGATGGTCTCTCAAAGTCCTGCTTAATGAATGGTACAGCGAGGCTTCTGGTGGTGCTGCTTACCCAGTACCTGCTTTGGAGTCTGGGGGGTGATTCAATTTGCATCTCTAGCCAACTCTAAATTCACTAATAACTTTTAAAAGCAGAGACAATTAGCAGACTCAGTGGGAGAAGAGCTTTCAGGGAGAAGCAATTTAACGTGCTGCCAGCCTGTGTTTCAGCGGGCTGTGTGAATATACCAGAGGTGCTTTCCCAGCAAGCTTCACATACGCCGAGTTTCCAGGGTTCAGTAATCTTCCTGAACTCAGGAAAGCACTAATCTCCTTCAGGGAGCAAATAAACCAAGTGGGCAAAAAAAAAATTGTAATTTTATCAAGGATAAATTGCCCTGTTGTTCCTGCCAGTGTGCAGCTCCAGTCCCAGAGCTGATCCTCAGGGAGCTTTGCAGGCACCTTGGCCTCCCCTGGTGGGTCAGAGCCACAATCCTCTGGGATTGAGAGTGCCAGGGATTTGGGAGTCCTGCTGGATGTGTTCCCTAGGGAACGTCCCTGCTGGCACCTCTACCCATCCTGGATTGCTAAACCAAGAGCCACTGGGTGAGCAATGGAACATTTTGGGGGGGTTGCAGTAAATCCAAGTGTCAAACTCCTGTTGGAGGCAGTGGCACCACGGTGTCCAACAGGACATGTGCCCATTTTCTGCTCTTTGTTCATCACTACCACAGCAGGGACAGCCCAGTGACACCCAGGCTTTCGCTGAATGGTTCCCTTAAGGGCTGTTTGAACAATCTCCATGGTGTTTTTTGGTCAGAAAACCAGATTTACAATCAGTTTTTGTCCTCATTCTGCTACCTGGAAGTTTTCCCCTTCTTTTTGAGGGTGAAGGCTCAAATAGAAAAATCAGAAAGTTTTAAGGCTCTGAACTGTAATCAAGTCTCCACACTGCACTTTCAGGTGAAAATTTTCTTCAGAAAGCTCGTTTAAAAAACCCAAGAAACCAAAACAACTTCCCCCAACCAAAGGCAGCTTTAATATCTGTGAGTGTTTTGTGCAAAAGCCACAATTCCGTGATCAGCTCCGTGCTGGCTGGGGTCCAATGGATGTTTGAGTGCTCTTTACTTTGGGGCTTAATCTTTTGTAGGGCTTTCTGTGGGCTGCCAGAGAATGGCAGCCCTCAACAAGCAGCTCTGTTGCAGTGAAAGAGAAAGGGGATATTGTAATTCCTGCAAATGAGTGGAAAATGATTGGAGCTCTTACAGGATTGAACGTTAAGAATATTACAAAGAAGTGAATGCTTGAAGAGCACTAAAGCTCAGCCCCTCTGCCTGGGCTGGTTTGTGTGGGCACAGAGTCAATGGGAGCAGAGAACTCCTGGGGTGTCCCAGGGGTTGGCCCCATCAGGAGTGGGGGACCAGAGCTGTTAATGGTGTTAAAAATAACACTGAAATACAAGAAAAGTGAAGGGAAGGAGGAGAAAAGAAAAGCTCATTTTGAAGGGAGAGCTCATAATGAGCCATTTGCTCTCTCCATGTGTTTTTTGTAGCCATCAGTTCCAAAATATTCTGGGAAGTTTATGTATCACCAGGAAAGAGAGGTTGAGCATCAAGTAAGAAATGAAAGAGTTTGGCTGTGAGTGGAACAACAACTGGCAGGCCACAAGGGTTGAGCCTAAAGATGTCAAATCCAGGCTTGCTGTTCTGAATGAGAGGTGCACAGGGCCAGCTGGAAGTGCTGTATGGTTTTTATGTGCCTTTATGGCAAAAATTCCCATATATTAGTGAGGGATCAGAGTCATTTAGAGGTGGAGAGGAAGCCCCTGCCTCCTTCCTCTCCATGAATTGCCTGGGATCAGTGCAGGAGACTCCATCAAATTCCCTTTCTGGCAGAGCTGACACCTGAGCATTCCTATAACTCGGAGAGACCGGCATCGAGGATTTCTGGCCCCAAAGTTGTGCCTAGCCAGACACCCAGTGGGATATTAATATATAAAACTGAGGTTATTAATAGAACCCAGCAGCCAACATATGGCTGGGTAGTGAAACAGAGTAAAGCAAAAGCCACACATTTCTTTTTAAGAACATGCATTCACACCTTTCCCTTCACACAGGATATTTTTGGGATGCCTCCACAGTTAGTCTGCTCTCCCCAACAGGCTATTTTTATCTCCTCTCAACACGGCTTTATTAAGAAAAGATGTGGTTTTAGAAACAATTCTGTACATTTCAAACCCACTCCCTCCCAAAATAACCCCACCCCGGCAAGCTCCAGGTGGTAAATGGCAGCGGAGTGCTTGGATCAGCACCCGGCAGAGGAATTTTCTGGCTGCCTTTGCCTGGGGCTGAGCTGTGTTGTGCATTTTGTGTATTTCAGATGCCATTGCAGGGCCCATCTGGCAGAGTACGAGCAGGCCAGGGCCACGCTCCCATCATTTATCTCAGCACCTCTCCCGTTCTGGCTTGGTTTTTGCACAGCTGAGAGTGGAAGGAGTCTCAGGGATTGTCTTCAGCCACATGAGCTCGTTGTGTTTCCAGAAACTTGATTTTTGGGGAAAAATCTGCACACGTGATCTTGCAGCCTTACCTGGCTTGCGCAGATAATCTTGATTTCTTCATCGAGGGACTCCATGTCCATCTGTATTTTGTGCAAATTGAGGGTAAACCACAAAATCTATTCTCGTAGGTGGAAGGCAGGGAAATTTTCAATGGCTGCCTGTCTCACTTATTTCTCACGCCATATTCTTAACGTGCTTAAAACTGGCAGTTTACAGGAATTGCAATCCTGGAGGTGTTGGGACACTCATCCTGCCTGCCAGCATCCCTTTCTAAGAACCTGGGAAGATTAGCAGAGCGTAGATTTTTCCCATGTTGAGGTTTGTAAGGATGAAGAGCTCCGTGTGGAATATATCTGTGCAACTTCAGTGGCAAAAATTGCTAAGCACATTATATATAAATAGCAAAGTGCCTTCTTTAGGGACTGCCACAGACTGCTCCTGAGATAGCTAAGCAGACAAGTAAATAGTAAAATATGGGTATATTTAGCACTCCAGAAGGCGATGGATGGTGTTCAGACTTCACATCACACGGCCTCTTAAAGTCTTTACCTCTGTATAATCCCTTGTAGTCAGCCCTGATGTGGTGGCACATTTGGGACCTAATTACAAGCTCCACTGCCAATCCAAGGGCCAAATGGTGAAGGACAGTTTTGGAAGGCAAAAACCAGAGGCATCCTGGCTCATGGATCGTGAGTAGCGGGGAAGGAGAGGCAGGAAAAGGCCGACGCAGTTTAATGGGATTTGGATTAAACGTGCTTTAATGGGATTTGGGCGTAATTGTGGGTTTGAATCTCTGCCTGCCTCTCTGCTTCGTGCAGGCACTGCTTGGGTGGAGGTGCCCTGGTTTGTGTCCACTTCAGAAATCCCACTCGAGTGCCTGTGGTCAGACTGGGGGACGGATCTCACAGAATCCCCTGCCAGGCTTGTCACAGCCCACCCCCCCGGGGTGGTGGGAGAGCAGTGCCTGAAACGATGGCCAGAGAGCCAGAGGGGTCCTGGGAAGCTCTGCTAACCTTTCCCAGGCGAGTTCAGAACAGGTTTTCCTTCTGGATGTTTTTTTTTTCCTTCTGGAATTTTTTTCCTGTTTGTGTCAAGCTTGAGGCCTTCCCACTTCAAACTCACCCTCTTTTCCCGAGGCTGTTGAAAAGGCTCAGGTGTGTTTCTGGCTGCCACACCAGCCTGGAAAAACTGCAAAGAATATTTGCAAGAGTTATCTTTGAATCAAACCCACCACCTCACTTGGACAGCATCCATCTCCTCTTTCTTCCCTTCCTCCTGGCCTTTTGTAAGAACGTGTCTGCTGTTGTTGAGGATACTCATCCACATTCATACCCACGCACAAATTTTGTGGTGATGCAGTGGTGCATTATTGACAGAGAGCCTTGGGATTTTCAGCTAAAATACACGAAATGGTCAGAGCTGTATTGCAGTTCGTGGGAAGGAGCTGTGTTGAACTGGTTTTGATGTTGTTGTCTTCCTTCCAAGGATGCTGTCCTCCTGAAAAACAGCACTCATTATTTCAAATGAAGGTCAGGGACCCTTCTAGTCGTCCTTAGAGGATGGGTGAGGCTTATGTGGAAGCAAGTGGCAGCACTCCCATGACTGGAGTAACCATGTCACCAAACCTGGGAACCTCAAGTGTAGTGCAGGGCTTGGTGTTCCTTTAAAATCCTTCAGGAACAGTTTCTTGAGGAGCTTTTCCTCCTGTGTCATACCGAGTTACTCCCTCGGTTTGTCTCACCGACGCTCTCTTCGTGCATCTCTGGGTGACTTTTTATGTCTCATGCTTCCCTCCGAGCGCGGGGGTGTTGGAAGGCACGAGCAGAGCTGGCAGCCTGGCTGGCGTGGGGTGACACGGTGACAGGAATCCCGAGTGGCTCCTGGGTGTTCTGGCAGTGGGGCATGAACAAGGAGCAGTGTCCCGGAGCGGGAACGCTGCGGGGAATTAAAGCAGGCAGGGGAGTGAGTGGGGCAGTAACCCACGGGTGTCTGGTGAAAGCAGGGTGAACTCCAGCCCCCAGCTCGTCCTGTGCTGATGGGCAGTGACCGTGGCAAAAGGTGTGATCCCTTTTCTGGGCTGGCTGCCTGGGGCTCTGGGGGACAGACAGCCCGGGACAGCTCCGTTTGTACCCAGAAATTGCAGGGTCATGTTGCATCCCCTTCATTTCCAAGCCTCCAGCCACTAGAGGGAGAGAACGCCACGTATTTATGGCTTCGTTAGCGCGTGGGGATGTGTTTGATGAAGGAATCGCTTTCCAGGCAGTCCCAGAGCTGGGTTTAACCCCTTCATTTACCCGGGGTAGTTTCATAACTGCTCCTGAGATCTGACTCCCGGAGACCTCGGCCGGTGCACGACCTCAGATTGCAAAAGCTCTGGAAGATGTTTGGTGATCCTTGTCCGTGTTTTACACCCTGTACTTTCTGTCGAGCATCCCTGCCATGAGATGGCTTGGTGGGGAAACCTTTGGCTCCTGCTGGATCCGCCTGTCTGCTCGCGTTACCCACAGCCCAGCGCACCGGCACCGCGGGACACCAAACCCCCTTCCCCTTCTTCCTGCAGCCCGTGGCCTCTTTCCTCTGCAGGAATAAAACAAGCCCGAGAGGGATCTCGTTTCATTCGGAATTAAAGCATCGAGTCAGTAATTATTGTAGGCAGATGAGTTTTAACGATTTCAGAAGACACCAGCAAGGGGTTGTGGGTTGAGGGGAGGGAGCAGGGATGGGAGCTTCGAGAAGACAATGTCAGAAAGTGAATTTTAGACACTTTTGAAAGTGAGACAAGATTGAAACTTTTCCTTTGCAGATTGAGCCCAGTGGGGAGGACCCATGGGAGTCTGAGGGAGGGGACTGTGGGATGTGGAGGGGTCTGGAAAAGTAGCTGGGAATAAAAGCAGCGTGTTCAGTGGTTTGGAGAGCCACAGCCCTCGGCCTGCGGTGCTGTTTAGCAGGGGAATCCACATCCCTGTGCACACGGTGCATGGGGAAGAGAAAATCTCTTTGCTTTGCTTTTGATTCCAGAGGGTGACTCAAGGCAAGGCTCTCTCAGAAGCGGAGCCTCACGATGCTTTAGCAGCCTGAAGTGTTGAAGGAGAGCATTTCCTGACTCTAAAAGTGAATAGTTCCAGTTAATAGAGAGGCTCAGCAAAGAGGTTTCCTTAGGCTGATGGAGCATCCATGCAGATGATGCCCCAGCTCAGGAAGTTCTCCTGGTGAGGCTGGGGCTGGTCTCAGCTGCTCCTTTCCCCTCCTGTTTCCCTTTCCCAGATGTGCCCTGGCTGGCACAGCTGATGGAAGGCACGGGAAAGCAGGGAGGGAAATGTGCAGGAGGGCACCAGAAACCCTGAGATTGACCTGACCCAGGCATGCTGGAAAAATGGGCATGTAGGGACTAAATGGCATCAATCCTGGTCAAAACACTGCTGGTGCCCATCACTGGACACCCCACACTCGTAGGGCTGAGGTCGGGCTGCTCCTGGAGCTGTCCCCGCTTTGCTCTGTGCTCCTCCCTGCACCCCTGGGCCTCCCAACACCTCCTGGTAACTCAGACTGACTGAGGCCACGGAAGCAGGGCTGGGAGCTGAGCAGCTTCAGCTCAGCATCGGGGACCAGGGGTCACAGCTTGAGTGAAACAAGGGAGCCAGAGGAGCGCTGAGCGAATGCGAAAGGCTCCTGCGATGGCCGCGTGCATTCCCAGGAGCTGTGGCCACAAACACCACCTGCTTGTCGATGGAGATGAAGGTCCTGAGGGACCACCCTCCTTGCCTTGTGCTTTGCTTATGGAGAGCCAAGCTGGGAAGTTGTTACTGAGGCAGGGATCCTGTGGCTTTGGGTGGGAGCCGTGCCGTGCCCGGATCAGGCTGTGCCTGGATCAGGCTGTGCCATCTCACTGCTGGGCTTCCCATGGCAGGAAAACCAGTTCTGTCCAGGGCTTCGTGTGTGTTTGTGGGGTGGGCACCAGCTCCAGTGAGATCCCCATGGGGCTTGGGGTGGGGAAGAAGAAGAGGCAGGAGCTGGGGTGTGAGTCTGGCTGTTGGTTTTGGGCCATGAGACAGGGCCCTGCCTGGAATGTCCCTCCAGGCACCAGGGAGGAGCACAGCCTCAGGGTGTATGGATTTGCCAGTCCTTTGTGACCTCCAAATGCACGACCCAGGGCAGCATTTATTGCTTCCCTGTCAATCTTCTTGGGAACAGCAATGCTAAGCTCTAGTTTTCTTTAAAAAAAAAAACCCTTTTTTGGCTGCAGATCTCTTAGTACACAAATGAAATGAATTTATATATGAGCATTGTGCTGCTTGTAAAGCCCTTTCAGTTTCAAATTTAGTTTTATTCCTTTTTTTAATCTCCATAGGATTTTCCGCAAATAAGCAGAACTAGGCCAGTGCTGGTGACAGATGGACATAAAGAAGACTTGGATGCTGGAGAGACTTTACTGGGCTTGGGGATCTGAACTGGGGTGCTTTCCTTCTCACCCAAAGAGTTTGATTTGGCTGCAGGTTATTAATTTTCACCTCTAAAGCAGAGGGCAGGGCAACAGAGAGCGTTCCTTGGCAACAGACTCCTTGGGTTCATTAAAGCAGAGGTGGGAGGTTTGCAAATGGAAAAACTTGAGAGATATTAGAAAATCAAATGGGCTGAGGCATGAGGAGTCTTGTCAGTCAGGCGGGGGTGACAGGAGAAGGAGTAGTAAACAACATGAAAACCACGGGGGTGTCTTGAAGGAGACGTTCTGGAAGGAGGCAGATCCAGGATTTGCCCGTTCCCCTGCCTTCCCAAGGGCAGGATGGCCTGGAGAGGGCTGGGAGGAGCCTCTGTGTGTCTGGCAGACTGTGGGCAGTGAACTGAAGAGGGTGCTTAATTTAAAAATTACTTTTTACAAACAGGTTTTCAAACTGTGGTTTCCCACTGGGGCTTTCATAAAAGCTCCAGTTTGTTTTGGTCCTCTCCAGAAGTGAAGCTGGCGTTTTGTTGGTGAAATCCCACAACAAAGCCCTTTGAGGGGAGTCTGTGGGAGCGTGGCCATGCCCAATCCATGCCTTCCCTCCTTTCCCAGGGAGCAGGCTGTGTGTGCCACACACCTCTGCCTGGAGCCAGATGGGGGCTGTTTGCACTGTGGCTGCTAAATATAAATACTGCAATTAATTAATAATGCCCAATGCACATAATTAAATTAGAAATAACTCGAGTTTGTACCAGCATACAGAGCGTGCGTACAACTGATCCGGGCTGGAGAAGGGGTTTGGAGCAGGGGGGACAGGTTTGGGCTGCCCTGGCCATCCCTGCCAGTGGCCACTGTGTCACCTTGGGAGGTGAGGGGAAGCCCCTGGTTTGCAGGTAATGATCTCTCTGCCTCGCTGTGGTAAACAGCCAGATCCCAACCACATCCATCAGAGCGAGGCATTTCAGGCACTCGTTCCAGTCCTGTGGTTCTATGATTCTATAATTTATGACTGAAACTATCTTTGTGTCAGAGTTAGTTCAGGAGGACACTCGTATCTGGGCTTCTGAATATGTCATCTCCTATTAAAGAACAAACAAACTCCCTCGTAATGTACCATAAATAATAATAATACTTTGCAAGAGCCCGAAGCGCTGTGTTATTGCTGTGCTAATCAGAGAGGCACTGGGCCATTATGAAAGTATTCCATGGGGTTTGGGCTTTTTTTCCTGCAGGAAGGCACGTGTTTCGTAGCTGTGTAGCGTGGCTGATTGGTTTATAAAGCCAGGCTGGATAATTCCTAGCAGAGGTTAGACAAATTCCCCTCCTTTCTCATTAATTAACCTGTAGGATTTGGTGCCTGTTCCTTGCAGTTCAGTAGAGACAATGGCTGCAGGAACATATTTGTGCTCTCTGATATGGAATGAAGAACATCTGCCTTCTGCAGCAGTGAAATACCAGCGCGTGGCAGGGCTCTCCAAAGGGCCCTGCCAGGCTCTCCTGCCTCAGTGAGGAAATTCCTGGCTGGAATTTCGATGGGGAGGTGCTGGCTGGGGGATGTTGTCCAATGCAGCATCGTAGCTGGGGAGGGAAGGGAGTGGGTGAAAAGCAAGAGAAGGGAAATCCCCTCATGAAAACAGCAGCAGGGTGGGGGGAAAAAGCATCTTGGGAAAAGTTCCCACATCCAGAGAGTGGTTTAGAGCAAAAATCTCCCAGTGGGATTAAGGAAGGGAGGCCTTGAAGATCTAAAGGAGATTTCAGTGTTGATGTGGTAACACAATAGCAGGAAGAAAAGACAGGAGAGGCAGGTGAAATCCTGCAGTGCTGCTCTCACAGGCTGCAAGAAAATGAACCTTCATGATTGGGATCCCAGGGCTGTGCTCTGGGTGTCTCAAACGAGGGATCTGCTCCCAAAAGCTGCCCTGCAATACCATAAATAATGGTGGGAGAGCAAGGTGGGTTCTGGGACGATCGGATTGGGGATTGGATTGCAGGGGGAATGTTGGTAAAGTCTCCTGTGAGTTATTTACGTGACTCAGATGTGCTGGATGAGGCACAAGGATGGAGGTTATTTTTGCTGTTTCACTGGGATGTGATACTGAGTGTCCTTCTGCTCATCCCCTGTTGTTTGGCTTTTGAGTCGCTCTCCAGCTGCAGGGAATTAGGAGAAAATAACTTAGACATGGAAAAGTGGCATGAATCAGATAATTTAGTCAGTCACTGCTACTGCAGAGCAGTGTCCAGGTAAACACTGTCCCTTCCTTCCCCGCCTTCACTTCTCTGCTCACCTTTACTGCCCATTATTGATACCATTGGCAGTCACAAGGAGACTCCAGACTGGACTGGGCTGTTGAAGGGAAGCAGCTGTCTGAGGGTGAAGCACATCAGCTGATTTTGGTCCTTATCCTGTAAAAAGAGAAATATTTGGAGGCTGTGACAGGTCAGATGTGACCAAACCTCAGCTCAGCTCTCTGCTGAGACTGACTGGGACGTTGTGTTATTGATGAGCAATCCACGAGTTCTTCCTGGGGATTTCCTCTGGAGTGATCCCCCAGACAAACCACCTGAGCAAAGCCTTGTCCGTGCCTCTCCAGTGGGACATGCTCAGGTGGTAAAAATCCCATTTTTTGCCAGCTAAATCCCAGGGCAGGAGCTTGCAGTGCAAACTCTGTGCCCAACCACCACCCACTGAAAGCTGCCTCTGTTTCCCTGTGGGCACTGTGGGTTTTCCTGCCAGCGCAGTGCCCCTGGCACAACTGCACAGTGTCTGTGACTCACAGCTCAGGGTGTGCTTGGGAATATTCCATGTCTGGGATGTGCTGGGTGGGCAGCCCACTGTGCCCTCAGGTGTGCTGGGCTGCAGCATCCCCTGGCACCCCTGGCACAGGAGCCAGGACGTGGGTGCCCTTTCCTGGAAGGTGCTTTCCTCCAGGGAAGTGGAGAATCAGAGAATCACTGAATATCCTGGGCTGGAAGGGGCCCACAAGGATCATCACAGTCCAGCTCCTGGCCCTGCACAGGACCCAGAAGAAGCTCACAGGTGGCTTTTCCCTGCTGCCCTGCTCTGGCAGGGACTCTGGGCTTGGTCCCCTGCCCGCTGGCTGCCTGCAGAGCGCTTTGCATTGACAATGAGGCAGCAGAGGTGCATTTTCTTGGCAGGGAAATGCAGCTGGGTTCTCTCTGAGGTTCCCTGTGCCAGAGAGAACGGCTGCCCCACTGCTCTGGGCAGGATGGGATTTGTGTGCAGCCTGCTGCCCATTCAGGGATTTGGCTGATCCTGGGGCTTTCCTGCCTTTCAGCACCTTCGCAGGGAGCAAGAATTAACCTGGCAACTCTTGGTTTGCTTCTCAAATCAGCTTAGTGGAAACAAGGCATAGGAAGTGAAACAGTGGAATATGAGCCTTATTGACAGGCCTGATCAACAGCTGGCAGGAGGGGAGAAGCTGGGCTAATTTCTGCTCGTGTGTAACAGTCTTCCACAAAATTCTCCTCCTCTTCCTCCTCCAGATCCACGTTCCCAGTTAGAGCAACAGGGTGGGATGTGCCAGACAAATCCCCCTCCATTTGCACTGCCAGGGTGTAACCTTGACCAAAGTGAGTGGAGTTACTGGGATGGTGCAGTGCATGGTTTAAAGCTGACCTTGTGCCTGAGAGGGTCATTCTTGTATCCTCTGTGTGTGTGCTGACAACAGTGCAGATGTCATTTAGTATTTCCTGGTAGAAAAAATATTTAGCCGTCAGTTAGAGATAACCTGATCATTGCTCTGGTTTTAAGTCCAAGTCTCTGAAGGAAGCAAGGTCCATTCAGGATATCTGTCTGTCTGTCTGTCAGTTCTGCTGTCCCAGCTCTCCTAGCCCCTGCAGCTTTTGAATCATTTGGTGAGGTTGTGCTGGCTCTGCCTGGCATCCCGAACAGGTGAAGTACCTGTGAGCTCTCTGAGTTCCAGGGCTGCACAAAGTCCTGGCCATCACCTGCTGTGGGAGATGGGGCTCTCCCTGGAGAGGACCCTGATTGACAACGCATGTCAGAGGTGGGATTTTCCAACTACACCCTCCCGTGGGTGTAAATAACTTACCTGGTGTTTCTGTCACTCGAAATTGAGGCAGAATTCCAGAGTTTGGACAGCTATAAGCATTTGCCTCCTGACTCTTTCTTTTGTCAGCTATCTCTGGGAATAATGATGGCTGTCAGTGCCTGTACAAAAGGTGATGGAATATGGCTTGATGTAACTGGAGCAGGCTGTGTGGGGCCCCAGCGGTGCAGGGATGCTGGGCAGCATCCCTTCAGTCCTGCCTGCACTTCTGGTCTGGCCCATTTCAATAAATAAGTGAAGACACCTAAGCTCTGATCCTGCTGAGTGGCACAGGACCAGCAGAAAGTGGCAGTCACGAGGAGCTGCGTGTTGTTCCCTGACTCAAAATCTCCAGCTGCAGGAAAAATGTTGACTCCTCCAGAGGCCAGGAGCGGGAGATCCAAATGCCCTTCTGCCCTTGAGGCGTGGAGAAAAAACCCATGCAAACACAACCCTAAATCCTCTGCAGCTGTAACTGAGGAGATTGTAGCTTCTGCACAGATTTTACAGCATATCCTGTGCGTGGATCCAGCACGTCCAGTGCCCCCAGTGTCCTGCCCGTGCCCCGAGCGCGCTGCCAGCCATTTCCCACCTTGTCTCCACGATCCATACCTGCCCTCTCCTGTCCCTGAACACAGCTGCAGACTCAGCTGCCAAAGAGGGGATTTGGGGAATATTGGTGGGGCATTTTCCTGTACTCAGGGGTGTGTCAGTCCTGCTCCGGGCTGCCCCTTCCTGTGGGCACCGAGCCCCGGGATGGCGGCAGGGGCTGCGGCGGCCGCGCCACCGGCGCCGTGAGCGGCCTTGGCCAACTCCTGCCAGCCCCGTGTCCCGTCCCTACAATGGGGAGAACCATGTCGACGTGCGTGTCCCAGCTGGAGGATCCGCGAGGATTCAGCCCCGTTTCCAGTTGGCTCTACACATCCCATATGCTGCCGCCGCCTCTTCTCACCAGCTCCAGACACCGCGATCTCCTCTCCCTCGACGTGGTGGGTGGCCGGATCGATGAGGAACGCCTGACGAGTGTATTTGCTTTCTTAACTATGCAGCGGGGCTCTCGTTTCCTTTTTGTGGCCGGAAAGTGGGGAAAAGCGAGGGGAGCGGGCAGGGGATGAACGCCCGGAGCGAGGAGCAGGGCACTGGTGCAGGGGGAGGATCACCCCGGGCAGGTGCAGCGCTTGGCTGGGCTGGGAGCTTTGCTTTCAGTGGGATGGGAAGGGGACTCATCCTTCATGTGGAGAGCAGAACGAGAACCTGCTGCCCTCTGAACGTCAGCAAAATCCCCAGCCCCTTGCTGAGCGTGGAGCATGTGCTGGCTCTGCAGATCTGGCGTCCTGCAGCGCTGGGGGCGAGGGTGACCGGCCACCGGCAGGAGGGCACAGGGTGCCCGGCGCGCTGGGCGCCTGCGGGGACCCTCCCCAAGTTCGCATGGGTCCCCCCTCCTTCCCCTCCCTTCCACTCCCCTCCCCTCCTGCAGAGTTTCAAAGCACGACAGGGAAAAAAAAAAAAAAAAAAAAAAGACATCCCCCTCCTCTCAAATCCCTCGGTCCGTGACTGAAATAAATAAGCACAATCCCAGGTAGTGAGGAGGCTGCTAATAACGTGCTCCTGACAGGCACGGGATTGCCGGGCTGAGGGATGGCTGACTGAAAGCTCCAGGCTAGGGTGGGGGTGGGGGGGCTTCTTTTTTTTCCTGCCAGCTCTCGCCAGGCAGTAGGGATTTTTTTTTTCTTCCCCTCCCTGATAATAAGGACATCATCAGAAGCAAGATGCAGTGGCTAAGGGATGGAACAGGAATGGTGAGTTCAGGTAGCTATGTCTTTCTCTTTTCCTCTTATTGCAGTACTTTGACAGGGAAATGAACCTCCGTCCTATCTCCTGACTCCTCCTTTACTCCCTGTCCTTGAAACCATTGATCACTCTGTAGCCATTTTATAGACTCTGCATTCCCAAACTGCTGAGCAAAAGANGGTTTCCGTAGGGCGAGCCGGTGGGTTCGGGGGGTGGGGAAGCAGAGGCTTCTCCCGGTTCCCGCATGTGTGGGGTGCGTGGTGGGAGAGCAGCGGAGGAGAGGAGTGCCGGCACAGGGCTGGGTGCTGGCCGGGGCAGCCGGGACCTGTCAGGTCTGCCCCTCCGCCGGATGATGAGTTGCGGTGCGGGGGGAGCCCAATGCGCTGCCGAGCCCGAGCGTCCGCGCCTGCAGCAGCCTGGCACACACTCCTCCGGCGTGGGGAGGCTTCGGCAGAGCCGGCTCGACGCTGACAGCTCCACGAAACCACATCCTGCCCGCTGTGCAGCTGCCGAGCCGGCTCGGAGGGCTGCTTGTGCCGGGGGGAAGCGGGGAAGTTCCCCCCGCTCAGCCGGGCCCCTCCGTCTCATTCAGAAACTTCCCCGGGCAGCGCTGCGGTTGTTCCTGAGATCCTCCTCCTCCCCAGCTCGCTCCCTTTGCACAGCTCGCCTTTGCGATGGCATTTCTCCCCCCGGCTCCGTGCGGGGCTGGGCTTTGCAGGTGTTTTTGGATTTGCCCTTCCCGGCTCGGGCATCCCTGCGGGCTGGTCCCGGGCCCGGAGCCGCTCGGGCCGAGCTGGCGTCACCTGGCTCAGCCCCCGCGTTCCGGCTCCGGGGGCACCGGCAGATGCTGCTGCCGGCGGGGAGGCTTTGGGAGGGATCGCTGCCCGTTCTCCCCGTGGCACCCCGTGCAGCCCCTCTGCCCTCCATCCCCTCTCCGATCCTCACGCAGATCGGGGGGCTGCGGGGGGGTTGTGCTCCCGAAAGGCTCGGGCGGTGCTGGCAGTGCGATGTGGGGTGTAGGCAGCAGCCTGCAGCACCCGGCACGTTTGTTCAGGGTCCTGTCGAAGGCTTGTCTGCCACCCAGCAGCACTTCGGGGGGTTTGCTGCCGCCTCCCACCCTCGGAGCATCCGGAGGGATGGGATTCCTTCCTCTATTCCCCCTTTGTCCCGCACTTTGCCCCTCTCCGCCCGTGTCTAAGCAACGCCGGTCGCCGTGTGCCGATTCCCATTGTCAGGGATAACCGCGCTGAGAAAAGCGGTGCTGGGAAGCTGGAGGTGGCTCTTGCCTCCTTTCCCCTCTTCTCCCAGGTGGCTGCTGAGCTCCGGTGGGGAGGGGCTGGGGATGGTGCAGGACAAAGTGCTTTTCTAATTGACACAAGAACACAAGACTTGACACTTTCTTGCCCTCTCGTCTTCCCAGATGCCTTCCTTGCTGCCGGCAGTAAGGGAGACTGTGTTATTCTGTTCTCATTAGTCTAATCTTTGCTTTCTCTTCAAGAAAGCCTCTACTGTAGTAGTGAATAGCCTGTAATATAATTTTTTTGCGGAAGGTAGAACTCCGGTGGTTGATTTTAAAGCAGGTTCTACCCGGGGGTTTCCCAATATTGCTCCTTCTAACAAGGGAAAAATAAAAGAGAGAGAGCTGTGGTTTCTGTATTTTATACAGCAGTTCGACAGCCTCAGCAGGATTTGGAGATACTCCACGCATCTCCAGATATCTGAAAATAAAAAATTATTTCAAACCAGCGATGTAAAACTGAACCAAATAAGATAAATGCAGCAGAGATGTTTGCAGTCCCTGGTGGGTGAGGAGCCTGCTTCCCTGGGGATGGGAGGCTGTGGCCCGAGGATTCAGGGGCTCCTGCCCTTGGAGCACAGGGATGCTGGAAGTGCCTAAAGCCGATGCTTGGTCCCTACAAATTCTGCTCCTTTAGCAAGACAAGACGTGTTGGTCCAGATGTCCTGGCCAAGTGCCAGCATGGATAGCAATATTCCCTCCAATGCAGATTTTCCTTGCTGTCCCCACTGGTAAGTTACTTGGAATTTTAGTACTTCAGATGTTGATCATTTGGTGGACTGTGCTAAACAAGTGAGTTATTCCACATCAGGAGTAGCTGCATTTCAGCAGCTCAGTGGGAATATTATTATCTCAGTCTGCTGGCTAAAATGTACTAGGGAACTACCAAACAGCTCTGTTTGCTCCTGAGTGAAGGTCGGCTGCTCTGTTCACACAGGCTCCCGTGCCGTGCAGAACCTCAGCCTTTCATCCAGAGCATCACTGGACCCATTTCCATGGGCACTGAGTCTTTATTACGTTTTTTCAGCTGTATTTTTTTACTCCCAACATTATTTTCTGTGTGTCTGCTAAAGACCAGCAATACACATTTATTCTGGCAGCATCCCTGGACTTCATTCAGCTCAGGCACACTGGATTTTAGCCTGATTTTTCCCAAGTTCTGCACAACACTGATTTATTCAAAATGCTGTTTTCTGTTGTTCTCAGCTTGGGTTCAAGACTCAGATCTGCTCCTTTTCAGAGTTACTCATCTTTAAGAAGCGTGTCACTAATGCTTTACAAGTGATAGTACCTTTTGTTCTCGTGGCAGGTGCTCTTTATTTCCAAATCAGCCCCTAAACCCAAGCTATTATTCCACAATATTAAGCTGTCGGAGCTTCTTTTTCCCCCTCCTTTGCATGTGCTGCTTCCCATTTTTTAAACAATTAATCTTTTGCCAATTATGCTGGCATCCCACGGGGGTGTTTTCCATGCTTCATTGGTACCACGTTGCTAAACTCTCTAGTATCTGTTCCTAACCTAAAAAAATCCAACTGATTGCCATTGGTAGTGCTGAGAATCAATCTGCACATCCGAGCAGTGTGTGAGTACAATGATTATTTGCTTTGGCATTCTTCAGAGGGTATTGATCCAGCATGGCAGTCAGATGAGTTGGATTAATTCAGGACAAAATGCAGCCTCTTCTGGAATAGTTTTTTATCTGACAAGGGCAGGTTTTTTCCCAAATCTTGGTATTACAAGTAACACAAGTGTGACTCTTGCACGGTCTCCTTTAGGGTTTAATGTTGTACCTGTGGCAGTCCAGGTGAGTGCAGCCATCACCTTCCATGGTACAGTCCCAGCCTTTTTTCTTTTACAGCCATCAATAGTCGTATTTTTACACTGCCTGCTTTTCTAATATTTAAAATCAAGCTGCTGTTGATATTTTCCATTTCTCTCCCAGACAAAGTAAGCTCTTGTAAATCATCACAAACTAAAATGTGGTGAAAAGGAATTCGGTGAATCAGAGGGCCAAATGCTGCAAGTGATGGGGATATCCCTGAGTGGGGCAGCTCAGCAGCCAGGGACTTGCTTACATTTTTCCTCCCTAATTCTTCCCCACTTGTCAGTCTGCAAATCACAGGATATTGGAAGTACAAAGTACTCTTTGCACTCCGTAATCCTAAAAATCTCAATGTGAAGTCTGGAAAAGAGAAGTGGGAAAAAGCAGTTTGGGTTTGACTTTCGTTTCTGGAAGTTTGTATACGCAAATGCAGCTGAGAGAGAAGCCAGAGCAGGATGGGAAGAGGAGCTTGTGGTATCCAGGCATTAGGGAAAAGAGGGACTGAAGAGCCCCAGAGCAGTTTTCCTGCAGAGATCAAAGGGAGCAGGGAGCTCTGGCTGCTGCTGGAGCACATCCCAGGGAAGCTCCTGGGAAGCTGGGGGTGTCCTGCAGAGGATGCTGCCCTGTCTCTGTGGCCTCGGCAGGGAGGGCTTTTCCATGGGAGGGTGGAAAGTTTGGAAGTTTGTTCCTGTTCATCCCGGGATCTCCTGTCACTGGAGGTTGGTGCTTGGCTTGGCTGAGCTCTGCATGCCCTGGAGAATTCCGGGTGTGCTGCAGTGCCAGGGAGCTCCCAAAGCCCGAAGTCCATCCCACCAAATCCATTTCTCTGTGGGGTTTTTCTTACATAGTTGCTGTTCAGTTTTCCATTTCTCTCCCAGTCTGGGACTGCTTTAATCTTTCAGTTACAGCCTCCTACGAGTGCTGCTATGCCAAATGTCCGGGTTAAGAAAGAGTTGATGTTGTGGTAAATAAAAACGTTTGGATAAATCCCTGCTCCTTGTGTCAGTCCCAGGAGGGGCTTGGAGGAGGCCTGGCTCCATTTCCATGGCTCTGGCCCCAGGTCCCACCTGCAGGGTAAGGGACACGCAGGTAACTCCTCAGTCTCTTGAGATGTCTGGAAAAGCCTGGGAGAGCAGTGCTGGGAGGGTGCCATAGGCACGGGAAGCAGGATTTCGTGGAGCTCTGAGCAGGCTGTGCTTGCTGGGAAACCACACACCCCATGTGGTCACCACGTCCATCTGTCCCTCCTGCCCAGGGTTTCAGTGTTTGAGCACCGCAGGCTTTGCAAACCACAACATTTTTTTAACTGCCGAGAACCTGATTTCCTTGTAACTCATCAAAAGGTTTTTCTTTTTTTAAACACTTCTTGAAAAATCTCTGAAATGCTTCAAGCTGACATGTTAATGTATTTATGACATTAGCTGCTTCTGCTCTGGAATGGTCGCTCTGACTCTCTTTGAGCCTGGCTGTTATTTTGAACATGACTAATTCCCTGAGTGACTAAGCTCTTAGATAATAGGAAAAATTCATCAAGTTATCTCGGTCTCCAATAGTTTCTATTGTTATGAAAAGACGACTTATGAAAAAAAAAATAAATAAAGATGCTTATTATGTAATGTGGGCAGGGAGAGGAAGGACGAGCGTTGGTAGGGACTGGCCAGAGTGCTGTATCTGGGAAAGGCAGGAGTGCCTTATCCAGGAGCCAGGTCCAGCCTGTGCAATCTCCAGCTTAGGCTGCGTGAGAAGTAAAGAGCTCCTTGTCCGGAGCTCTGGTGACTCTCACTGAAGCCAAGGAGTTGTGCTCTTGTACAGAAGTGTGTTCAGAGGGGATCCCAACACCTTCCTCCCCGTTTGCCACGCTGCAGAATTCCTTGGATGTGACCCGGGGTAACGCTGGGCGTGCAGGGAGTTCCCCCCACCTTCTGTGCGTGGCTGTTGCAGGTGGCCCCCGAAGCGCTCACAGCTCCTGCAGAGCCGTGTTCCGGGAAGCACAACCAACCTCAGCTCCATCCCATTGGATTTTCCCGTTGGTGCTGCTGATCAGCAACACAGAAGTGCCAACTGTGCTGCTTGGAGCAGCCAGCACAGCAGCAGGGGCCTGCCTGTGCCCCGCGGCAGGGGGAATTGGCCCCGTGATCCCGCACAGCCGGGGTCCCCCTGCCACAGCCGGGGTCCCCTTGGCTGCCACACGTTGTCACGAGCTGCAGGAGGGCAGTTCCTGGAAGGCAGCAGCCTGTGCTCCCTCTCACTGCAAGGAATCCCACAGAGCTGGGAGAGGGGATGGAGCCTACTGGCATTCACCTGCCTCGCTTGGAGAAAGGGGAAAAAAAAGTAGAAAAAGACTATAAACTTCTTTCTTCATGCTGATATTGCTGATAAAAATGAGTGCTCTATGTTCTATTCATCCACCTACTGCTATCCATCTGGAATTCCTACTTCATTAGGTTGGCTTGCACTGTTTTCTTCATTAGAAGAGTGCCAGATTCAATAGGCTGTTCCCTCTTCTTTTTTTGGGAGGCAGGGAGAGGGGGAGAAAATGATTTATATGAAACACATCCAATTCTCTGGGTTAATTTGTGTGAGGAACACGAGACCCATGGGTCAGCTTCTTAATGAGATGGTTTTTCCTTTTCTCAGTGTCTTGACAAGGAGAAGCCCAGGGAAGCCGGAGCCAAGTGTCGCAGGAGGGGGGTGAGGAGGCTGCAGGGAGCTCTGGGCGTTTGTTTTCCATCCTCATTCCCTTGCAGGAAGCAGGGAATGCTCCCCTGTGCCACGGCTGTGCCACCAAGGCAGGGCTCTGTGCCCGGCTCAGCCTGCCTGCTGTGGCTCATCCCAGATTGCCCTCGGAGTGAGCTCAGGCTGGCAGAGCAGCAGGAAAGAGTCGGAGAAAAGTCCCAAGGAGTGCTCAGCATCGGGATTTCAAATCCACGAGCCTTTGTGTTTCCCTGGAGTCCTGGGGCAGGGCCTGGCTCTGCCTTGCCCATCTGGTGATAACATTTTCAGGGAGTCACCCTCGTGCTGGGGAACTGCTCCTGAAGCCACCCCTTGTGCAGGGCCAGGCAGTAAAGGCACAAAGCAGAGCCCAAACTTCTCCTCTGCTTTTCCCCGTGTGGTTTCTGACGTTGCTGGTTGGTGGGTGCATCGTGGATCCTGCTGTTCCCATTCTTCCCAGCACCTTGCTCTGCTCGTTGCTGGACCTCCGTGGGCTCGGGCAGAGGGAAATACTCTGCCAGGTTTGCTTTTTTACTGCGTAGGAATTGTCGTGTGTTGGATTTCAGAGGACCTGCCTTGTCGTGGCAGAGCTGAAATGCACCCTTTGATTTTCATGCTGGAGAGTTTCCCCGTGCCTGGGCAGCTGAATTTCTCAGGGACTCTACTGGGGACACTGACCCTGGATTCAGAAGGGTCTCATGCTATTTTCTAGCAGGTGATAATCTTTTTTCACTCACCACTTTGTCCAGACATGTGCTGATGTGAAGATTCTGCGATTTAATGTCAGAGTGCCTGGAGGGAACACTTGTCTTCCTCCAGGGAAGGGACTTGGCTTGGATTTTTCTGCAGTTTGGGCTTTGCTTTTTTTTACCTTTTTCCAGGCTCAACAGTGAGCCCAGAAGCTGAGAAATAAAATTAAGGAGTAAAGGTCTTTGTGTTCCTTTAGGCCAAGGGTTGGTGTTCTTTGTCAGACAAGGAGAGCTTACATAAGGCAGAAATGAGTGTCTGAATTGGATGGGTCCTTTTAAACAGAACTTTCTCAGCCCCTCAAGTCTTCCTCTGTGACCAGGGTAATTGGTGTTACCACATCTGATTTCTGTGGGTTTGAGGGGGGTTTATTTTCTTTTTCAACACTGGGAATCTGAAGATGCTTCTGGAGTGCAGGCTGGAGTGTGGAGCAGATGCGAGGAGAGCAGAAAGCACTCGCAACACGATTGCCAGGGGCAGGAGATTTTAGTCTGTCTTAATGCTTTAAGTTCATGTTAACTTAAAAATAGAAGATTTGTTGTTCTCACTGCAGTCCAGGGGAGCAAAATGGGCTCGATGCCCCCAGACAGGCTCTCTGTGCCATTTCAGCGTGGTCTGTGCAGCGTTCCAGGAGCTGAGACACCGATTCCACCGGGACAGCGCCGCCGTGGCTCAGCTTCCCATCTTTGGGTGAAATTCTTGTGGGGTTTTTTTCATGGAATATGTGGAGCAGTGACCCGGGGATGCTCAGGTCCTTCCCCGTGGCCTCTGAGCTTTGTGTGCCACTCTGGGCCAGGTGCTCATGAGGGTGCAGCTGAACTCAGCTTCCAGCAATGCCCTGTGTGCTCTAAACATTGCAAAGTGGGCTTGGAAACTTAATTTCTTCTCTTTGCAGCACTCCCAGCCTTGCCACAAGGGCATCTTACCTCATGTGGTCCTTCCCTGCTCTCTCCCACATCCTCCTTCTCTCCCACTCCACTGCTTTGCTGGCTCTCAACTTCTGCAGTCCTTTAGAAAGAGGAAATTGCAGGAAAAAGTCCCCAAGTTCATGTGGACAGTGAGGAAGCTTTCCATTTGAGGGATGGAGTGGACAGGCAAGGAACTGTGGGTGACTGGAAAGTTAATTTTTCACAGCCAAAGTCAGGCCCAAGTGCAAATCTCTACGAGTATTCCTCCATTTTGCAGTTTGGGTAAGGAATTTTCGGTGTTCAGGGATTTTTAAAGCTTCCCATGAAGCCATTTCATAAACATACAAGATTCTGGAGATTCTTGAGGAAAAATCTGCCCTTTGCAGCAGCTCTGCAGCTCGTAGGCTGGTGCCTCCCATCTGGCCCAGGATGGAAAAGAGGGCTCTGTCAGACATTCTGTGAAGAGAAAGGAAAAAGAGGCAACTCCCAGCTTAAGGAAATCCTCCTTTTTGGAAACAGCAAATCATAATCTCACTGGCCTTTTAATCTCTGAAACCCTGAGCTTAATTCCTGCCTAGATTTAGGAAAAAAAAATAATTTAATGGTTTTCTTAATAATCTCTGATGGAGTCCATGAGTCACCCCCCCATGGTGTCCCACGTCACGGCAGCGGCCGTGAGCGCCCGGCACGGGAGACTGGGAATGGAGGAGCAGGTGCCCACACATCCCTGGGTACCGTGGCTGCCTGTTCCTTTTGGGGGGCAGTATTAATTCAGCTGGAAGGTTTAAACTTCCCTCACGGTGCCATAAAGGTCTGGGGTGGGGCTTGTGCTCCAAGAGGGAATCCAAAAGAGCCGAAGCAGTTTGGGACTGACAGTCACCAGCAGTGTTTTCCCCTTGGCCGTGGATTTCATCCACCCAGACCAATTTTATTCTTGCTCAGAATCACGAGCCGCACTGATTTGTGTGAATTTTTCCCAAATTCACCCAGAGCCTTATCTCCTTTGGCCAAAGGGTGGCAGATTTGGGGTCCTGTCCCATCCCAGGGCTCTGCCACCCCGCTTCCTACAGCGGCACGGCCGGAATTCTCTGGGTCTGCATTGAGGTTAAGAGTTCAGAGGCTTATTTTCCCAGTTAATAGAAGGTGGAGCTGATGTGTTGGGATAACAGAGATGCCTCTCCCTGTCCAAGAGTGGAGCTTGTTACTCTGCACAGGGAACAGCAGGGCAGGGAACTGGAGCTGACTCCGTGTACGGCCACGCGCCCCTGGACTGTCCTGGCACCTTGTGTGGGGACCATGGGCCTGTCCTTGCCAGGGGAATCCAGCCACCTGTAAGCATTCCAGTTCCAAATCCTGAGCTGTGTTTGCTGAGCTGCAAGGAGAGGGATGTGCTAATTACTGGAGACATCCATTGGAGGGAGACGTGGTCACAAGGCTGAGCCCGGCGTGTTCCGCACGGGAGGATTTGGCATCACCCGTTTCCTAGGCTTGCTCCAAAATGCCTGTACTGTAAATAATGTCAGTGTAGGGCCCCTCTGTTGGTTATTTGGGTGTCCAGAATTCCTCATCCCACACATGTGTCCATCAGATTGAAGCAGATGCAAAGCTGGATGGATGCGATGGGAGCGGGAGCCCTGGCTCCTTCCTTCCCTGATTGCTGTCCCTCCGGAGAGGTGCTGAAATTCCCATCTCCCTTCTCATCCAGCACAAACCCTCGCTGATCCTGCCCCACAAACCGTGCTCCCCAGTGCTCTTCTAGTGTCAGGGCACGTTCAGTGGAGTGAGGGTTTTATGTAACTGGTACAAATCTTCTCTTCCCCTTCCTCGTTTCGCTCGGTACAGAACGTTAGACCGAACTTCCCAGAAAGCATTCCATGAAGTTAAACTTCTCCGTGGTTTTGCATAAACCCCAGCTGTGTAGGTGTGCTTTACCAGAAAGGCTTCTAAGAGAAGGTGCCATCCATTTTCGTAGTAAAATTAACATTTCGTGCACGCAGAAGGCATGGGCAATTATATAAAGCAGCAAGTACTGTTGGGAATACTGTGAATATCATTTAAATAGAAGCTTCTCTGCAGTGAATCTGTTTGTGCTGCTGGTACACACACAGCCTCCTCTGGACCCCAAAGCTGTCCCTGGGCGAGGTGAGGCACTCGCTGCTTTCCTGCCTTGTCTTTTAGGGGCCGTTTGCTCTGAGAGAGACCTGGGGAAGGGGATGCTGCAGCTGAGCCTCCCGGGATGGAGCATCCCCCGGGATGGAGCATCCCCCGGGGGGCTTCCCAGGGGGATCAGGCACAGCAGTGGGGTCCCCACAGCCTCCCGTGGCTCCTGACACTCTCGTGGTGGGGGTTTTGGGGACCCGGCGGCTCAGGAGGGGCTGGCTCTGTGGCTCTGTTTCCAGTCCGTGCCCTCCCCTGCGCTCTGAGTGGCTCAGCTCCTGCAGAACGCCGGCCCCAGCCCTGCCAGGCTCGGTGCTGGCAGCGGAACCCTCCCGCTCGGCTCCGGAAGTGGCCAGTGAGCATGTGTGATGTGTGCACCTTTGTTCTGGAGGTTTCCCAGCCCTCTGCTGCTCCCCCTGCCCTGCTCTGGCTCCCCTGGCTCTGTGCAAGGCTCAGGGAGGGTGCCTCGAAACCCCGCCGGCATCTCCCAGTCTGGGCGTGGAGAGGAGACAGAGCCAGGGATGGGCTGTGCCTGCTGAGGGTCCCCAGCCCCTGGGGGGATGTGGGCCAGCAGAACATCTCCACTGGGCTTCCTCTGACCTCTCCTCTGGGCTCCACAGCCGGGCTCCCTCTGTGCTCGCTGCAGTTTAGGGGAAAAGATAAACTGGCCATAAAGTCCCTCTAAATTCAGGCTGGTTGTGTGTTTTGGGGAAGTCGTTGTTGCTTCTGAGACTGAAACTGGAATTTCCTGGCTGTTTTTGTAAGTTCAGGTTTATGTTTTGGAAAATTGCCTGTGTTGTTTTGGGAAGGGTTGGTAGCAATAATAATAAATATTCCACGTATCTGTTACGTGTTGGAGCTAAACGATCTCCAAGGTCCCTTCCAACCTGAATCATTCTCTGTTTGCTATTCTGATTAGTCTAAAATTACATCAGACAGACTGGCTATCCTAAAAATGGATCCTTGATAGAAAATATAGGTTTGGAAGCTGGGGATGAGGCAGATCCATCACCTGGATACAGCCTGGCATGTGTGCTAACGGGACAGCCTGGGGCAGCTTTACAGCAGCTTCTTGTGAATATACAGAGAAAAAAGGGGTTTTCACTGTCCTCCTGAATGAGAAACTCCCTGGCTGGACACAGCAGGGGCCTCAGGTGCTGGAGGGAGCCTCTGGCTGGCACTTACCACCCAAAATAAACCACCTAAGGAACCTAAACTGTTCTTGTTTGTAATGCTGCTCGACACAACCCACCCCCTGCATGTACAAACACACCCCAGCCCATTTTTGTGCTCCAGAGCTGGTCAGAAATGAGCAGGATGGTGCTGGCTGAGTGTTGGTCTGGCACAAACCAGTGGCTCTGAGTGGAGGCCAGGGATGGAGACCCTGTGGAGACCCAGTCCTGGCACAGTCTCTCCTTTGATGGTGTTTGGGGTGGATACAGGACCCTCCTGTTTTTGAGAGAGCCTTCTGGAAAGAGAAAAAAATTAAAATAAGCCTTGGAGTGAACAGCTGGGTTAGTGTTTGTGTAACCCCCTGCCCCTTGGTGCCCTGGAAGGACGCTGCTGGCAGGACAGGCTGCCCCTTGCTGGTGAGGTGAAAACGTGAAGCTGGCCAGGTTTAAACATGAAAGTCCCTCCCCAGCTCTCAGCGTTTGCTGCAGGAGAACAAACAAGGCGCTTGTTTGGTGCCTGCTGGCCCGGTGTCTGTGCGGGAGCGTTCGGAGGCGCAGCTTTCCTGGAAGGTGCCGTGCTCAGCCCCCGGATGCACATTTTAGAGCATTATGCATATGCATTGGCAGCATTTCTATATTTGTCTTTGTCTGGAAAACCATTTGCTTTCTCCAGCTGAGTGTATGTGGTTTGTGCGCATGGTGATGCCTCTCTGAGGTAACTGCTGGTTCTGGGAGCTGAGATTGAGGTTTGGGATAGCACCTGGCACCTGGGCCATAAACCCTGAGTGTGTGTGTGATTTTAATGTAGGAATGAGCATTTCTGGCTGCTGCAGAAGGAATAAAGACACTCCATCTGTCCTGGCCACCCCCCTTTTATAGATGTCTGTCTGTAGAATTCAGTTTAACTCTTAGATGGAGACAGCCAGTGCAGTGCTGAGGGGAGAGGCTATAGGATTTGTGATGGCAGGATGATTGTACAGAGCTAAAACGTGATACCCCCTGCCCAATTCCTACATTTCAGGCTCACAGCGAATTTCCAGGTTACCACGAGCTGCCTTTTTTGTTATTTTGGCTGCTTTGCTCCTTGCTCCCCTCCCTGCTCCGGGCGGGTTCCCAGCAGCACCGGCTCTCGGGGCTCCTGCTTTCCGGGGCAGCCGCATCCCGGGGCGCTGCGGAGCGGGATCTGCGCTGCTCGGAGCGCTGGGAACCGCCTCGGGAGCCGCCTCGGAGCCGCCTCGGAGCCGCCTGGCTGGAGCATCGGAGCCGCCCGGCTGGAGCATCGGAGCCGCCCGGCTGGAGCATCGGAGCCGCCTCGGGAGCGGAGCCGCGGCTGCGTGCGCTCGCTGTCACGGCGGGCGGAAGCCTCGCGTATTTATGGAGCCAGCGCTTCCTTCTGCGTTTGAGTGACAGCCAGGATGCCGTCGCTGCCTGGTCACTGGAGCTGATTAGTATGCGCCAGGGTCCGCCTCGCTCCGAGGGATGCAGCCGCAGCAGCTTGCAGAGCTGTCACACTCACACGGGCTCCGTATCTGCACTGGCTTGACGAATTAAAAAGCGAGCCAGCCAGCGAGAGAGAGACCGGGAGAGAGAGGGGGGACGAGACAGAGAGAGAAGCTTGCAGACAGCGCTCGCTCTTTTCCTAAAGGAAGGATTTTGCATCCCGAGTGCTCACTGGTTGTGATGATGCTTCACTTAGCGGGCTCAGAATGAGCTAGAGACAGCAGATAGGGGAGAAACTAAAGGCAGAGCACAAAGCATTACGAACCAACCCAAAACCAGGAACAGTTTTCTCCTCTATTCTAGCATGGTGGATGTATGGACAGTCTTACAGAGCAGAGGTTGACTTCTCCAAATCTGCCAGCCCCACACCTCGAACACTACAGTGTTCTGCATTGCACCATGACCTTGGATGTTCAAACGGTGGTCGTTTTTGCAGTGATTGTGGTGCTATTGCTTGTGAATGTCATACTCATGTTCTTCCTGGGCACTCGTTAAATGGATTTTTTCTCCTGAGCTGTTGGGGGCTACTACTACCACTAGCAATTCAACAAGAGAGCACGAGCGGGAGAGAGAGAGAGAGAAAGGCGAGAGAGAGAGAGAAAGAGAGAGAGAGATTTCTTACTGAGGGGGGAAACGCGTTGAGCTTCAACATGGCCTCGCTGTGATATGTATGACGTTGGTATTATTATCTCTCCCTAAATCTTTTGTCATGTCTTGTCTTTTAAGTATGCCTGTAAGTGTAGCTGCTTTTGCCGGGGTTTTAAATGTGATAAATAATAACAGCGATCCAGTCCTCTGTGGTGCTGTGCTGGCGAGATAGAGCTGTGCTTCTTTAGGCAGCAGCAGAGTGAAAATGATCTGTCTGTGGTGAGCACTGGCTGTGTTGTTTTGCTTTCCTTTGAAATAGAGGCTCAAGTTAATAATAAGTGATTTTGTGTGCGGTTTCTAGCAAGCAGTTAATGTGCAATGTCTGTGAGAGTAACCATGCAGGTGCCAGGTGAGAGGTGCTGCTGTGTGCAATGGAATCGAGCTATGGACATTTTTAAGGGGTGGTGGGGGGGGTTGTGTGTTTAAGAAATCCTATTAAAGGATTAAATCTTGGCTAAAATAACATTCAGCCACAAAAGAAAAAAAAAAGAGAAATTCTACTTACTGTATTTATCTGTGTTGCCTTGATGATCTGATTTGATTTCTTAATATTCAGCCCCAAAGCCTCCAAATTCCATGTCCACAGTGATGTAACCCAGCTCCTTTTTTTTAGAGATGTGAGAGGGACCGAAACATAACCTGCTGGGTTTTTATTCCGGTCGTGCGTGGTTTCTGTCTCTGCAAATTGGGAAGGAAAGATCAAAGGGAAAAAGGGCAATGCAAGCTTTGTTTTTCTTTGCTAAAGCAACAGATACAGAGGGCTTGGGTTTTGCTTTGATTTTCTAGAAATCTGATTTTGGCTTTCTTTTCTTTCTCTCGTGTGTGTGTGTGTGTGTGTGTGTATCAAATTTTGGGGAATGTATCAAAGAAAAATCTTTGCCCACCTCAAGGATAACGAGCTTTTGAGAGGGGTTGCTTGGCGTGACTTTATTTACATTGATTTTCTGGAAAATGAAGTGCTAAGTTGTGTATTATGGGCTTGCTGGAAAGGTGTCCAGTAGTTAGAGGTGCTTCTAGCCCGAAATTGCAATGTTTACAGCTGGGAAGCAGGGCTGGCTGGGGGCTCCAGTTTGGAGGAGTTTGGAGAGAATATGAAGGGAATGTCTGGAAAGAGCAGTGCCTTTTCCTCTGGAAAATATGTCTCTGTTCTGTGCTTGATAGAGGTCTTACGGTTTATTTTTGTTTTAACATATTATTTCCCCCTCCAGAAAAATCAGAATTGCTTAAAACAAACAAAAATATCAGTTTGAAAATGTTTTTATCGTTGTTGATGGTCACCAGAATTTTTATTGCTGTGATAATTTAACTGATTCATGCTAATTCCAGTTGTCTATTATTTATTTTATGTCCTCTAAAAAAAAATAACCGTGTAACTGATGTCTAGAGACAAAGCTGGAGGTTCCAGATGGAGACACGGAGTTATTTCCCAGTGAGGGTCTGTGTGCTGGGAGTTAAATGCTGAGCTGGGCTCGGGAGCCGATGGCTTTTCGATGGTGGCACGATTGGAAACGGAGGCAAATCCGGCAAATTTGGCGCTTTCAAAGTGCCTTTAGCTCTAAATAAAAGAAAAAAGAAATTTTCCCTGAGTCCCAGGGTGGGAGCAATCGTCCCCAGAAGTGGTACGGGGCAGTAGCCCGTTTTAGTGGGGAGAAAAGCCAGGAGCCGGGGCACAAGCCCAGGAAATGCTCCGGTGCCTGCTGGCTCTGTTTCCCCTCTTCACTTGTAGCTATCTGCAAGAGGTACCTGCTTCACTTCGCAGGAGACTGAGTCAATCTTCCTCTCTAAAATAAACCCGAGTAAATAAAATTGCTGCCAAGGATGGTCTGGGTTGTTAAACGGCTCAGATTTGCTCTATTTGCCTGTTAGCCATCCTGTGTCAATAGTTTTATAGGTTGCAGAATCTCCTGGCAATGTAATAAATGAGCTGAGATCACCATGGAGAGGGAATCGATCAAACAGCAGCCAAAATCATCCTTTCAGGGGAGCAGCCTTGAGCGACAAAGGGATTTGGAGGAGAAAGGGTGGAAAAATGAGCAAAAACCCAACCCCAAAACTGACCAGCGAGTTAAAAGGGGATGTGGCTGTGCCTGAATGTTTATTTTCTCAGGGCTCTCTGACACTAAGGTTTACCTTTCAATACGATTTCTGCGAGGAATGCCCAGTACCTGACGCGGTTTCCTGGGTGCATTCCTTGATCCAGAGCTTGTACTCCAGGGGAGATATTTGGGAATTGTGTGTGCTTGGTGGCAGATATTCCTGCCATGCCCCTCTGGTTCCATCCCCGGGGTGGGATGTGCTGGGGGTGCATGGGGAGGACGAGGGGTTGTGCACGCTCAGCTGCTGGGAGGGAGCGCTGGGAGCCGAGGTTTTCCCGTCAGGGAACGTGAATTTCTTGGGAGAATTCGTGTGGTTTATGACAACTTTCTGCCTTTTATCCTCCTGAAGGCTGGTGGAGCTAAAGAAGGAAAGTTAACGCCGAGCAATAGGAAAGTTGGCAGCAGCAAACTTTGTTATTGTAGCAGCACCGTTCTTGTTATCTCGCGCTTCCTGTTGGAATTTTGGGGGGAAAGAGAGGAGGAAACGTGAGCCGAAGGAGAGAGCGAGGGCTGGGCTTGCTGCTGGTTTAGCTTGCTGTCTGTTTCCCACCCCAGGCCTCGGTGACCACCCCTTCAGCCCCTGCCCCAGCCCCAGTGGTGTGGTTTGGCGTTCCCCGGGCGTGCGGGAGCCCCGAGCCCGGCACACGCCTCGTCCCACGGCGAGCGCTGGGAGCTTTGTGGGGTGACAGCGCTCCCAGGCCCCACTAGATCCCCGTGCCCCTAAGTGCCTGTGCCTGCAACATTCCGGGTGTCATTTGCAGGCTGTGAAATATCCCTGGGGTTGGAGCTTTCCTTGTCCCGGGGCTCTGTGGAACCGTCCGGGTCACGCTCGGGTCCCTGGGGGTGCTTCGGCCCCGTCACTCCCTTGGGTTTCTTCACGTTTGTGGGGATGCTCAAACCCAGGGATGAGGCAGAGGTATCGTTCCTTTAAAGGAATCTTAAGTGCTGACTCTCTGGAAAATACGGCCCCAAAGGAAAAAATACGAGTTTGTCTGCAAAAAGCGTATTTGTGATGCATAAAATCTCTTTCAGTGCTTGCTGGTGTGTGTTTGCTGAGGCTGGGTGATGGGAGACCTGCCTTGCTGTTGTCTGCTTAAGCAGGATTCAGTGTTATTTGCCACAGGATTCATGAAAATGCCTCTGCCTGTATCATAGCAACCCCGTTTCCCACAGTCCATAAAAAGTCCATTCCTCCCGAGCAGCAATCCGCTGTCTTAGAGATTCAGGCACCCTCCTCGGCGTGGGGAAAGGGTGATGTCCCCCTCTGTGAGTGCTTCCCAGAAAGCTCAAGTGTCGGGATGATCCCGGCTTGTCCTGCCTGCACGGCGATTTTAACGCTCTTTAAGACAGATCAAGTGCTTTCCTTTCGGGTTTCTAAAGGCTTCCTCCCCCACCCTGGCTATTTCCCACCTCTGTTTAAAACCTCACATGACAAGTTAAAGGGGATGGGACAGCTCCGAGGTCTGTGACGCCGTGGCTCTGCCCTGTCCTGCCATTTATTTGGCTTTTCCCCCGGGATGGCAGCAGCACAGCCCTCGCTTTTGCTGGGTAGTGAGTGAAGATGTGCCCCGGTGCGAGCCCTCCTGTGGGGATGCAGAGGTGCTTTCTCAGCCCCTAGATGACTGTTGTTAAGAGCTGCATGTTCACCTGACTCCTGCCCCCATCCGTTTGCATAATGTGGTTATATTTCTTTTTGGATCAGGTATTCAGTACGCAGCCCAGCTGCTGTGTATAATGTCTGAAGGAAAATTGCCAAAAATCCGTGTAAGTTTTTTTTAGTTTTTTGGTTTGTTTCTGGGTTGGGTTTTTTTTCGGGTTGCTTTAGTTTCAATTTGTGACTAGAACCCCCGCCTGTGCTGTCGTTTCATTTTGTTGTGGTGCTTGCTTTGTGTTTTCAGTGAGTGCTGGGAGCCGGTGCTCCGTGTGCCGTGCCCACCTGCATGTGTGCCCGTGTGTGCTGCCGTGCCGTGTCCGTGTGCTCCGTGCTGGAATGATGCATCTCTCCCAGGGAGCCTCCCGGATTTTCCATTTCCAGCGTGGATTTTCTCATCTGGGTGTGCTGATCGTGCTCAGTGTGTCTCTCCCAGTGAAACGCTGGGAGAGCTATTTTGGTAAAACGCGGGGATTTGTCTCAGAGCTGCAGAGTCTCCAATGAGGAGAAGTTGGGAAGCTTGAGGAAAACTCCCAACTGTTAATAATTGTGTAAGAACTGTCCTGGTTGAAGAGGGTGCTTGTGCAGGGGTTCCTGGCAGAGGATCATTCTGCCAGCTCCCGGCTTTGCCACCGGTTCCTGTACGGCCTTGGGCGCGTTCCTTTGTTCCTTTGTTGCCTTGTGCCTCTTCTTTTCCATCTGGGATGGAGGAGTATCAGCAGTGCTGAGGTGTAGCCATGCCTGATGTTCTCCTGTTTGTCCCCTTTCCCTGGTGCTGTCCTGGCTGCTGGGGGGACAGTGGCAGTGCAGGTGGGGGACGTGTGTGTGCCCACATGGCCCAGCTCTGCCTACCTGGCTTTTGCCTCTTGGAGCTGTTGCAGACAGCAAGAGCTGTAGTGATTGATGCTTCCCACTAAAAATAGATGCTCCTGGAGGAAGAGCTGCTGGAGGAACCGTGATTTATTGTCTTTATTTTATTAGTTGTGGTTGAATTTCTTTCCTGAGTGGAAATGAGTGTTAATCTGCAAGCGCCCACAGATGGCTGGGATGGCTCTAACCAGCAAAGGGCCACGTGGCCTCCGCTCCCGATTCCTGGTTTTACTGGGAATTACTCTGGCATTGTTGGAAACACTGCCTTGATGGGGTGTTCACAAGGGCAGTTGAGCTCAGGGCAGGAAGCCCCCGGAGCTCTGCTGGTGGGGACTGTGTCAGGCAGCCTGGAAGCTTCGCCACCGGAATTAAAGAGAATTTTGGGGCATGAAGGGAGTGAGTGCACGCAAGGATTTAAAGAATTAGGTCTGGATTTCAACTGACTGTAGTTTATCCCTAAGGATATGATTTCACAGGAGCGTGCTGCTTTGGGGAGCCATCACAGAGCTGGGGAAACTGAGGCACGTGGTGCTTGGGGAAGGGCACATTTTGGGGTGGAGGTTAGTGGGGCTGGGAGCAGGAGCAGCATGAGGGGCCCGTCGGTGGGGGAGGGTGTTCGGCACCGTGTTTGGGGTCTGGCTGGTTCGTTTTCATGCAGACCTTGCCGTGGGGAGGTGTCAGAGGGCCAGGCTGGTGTGGGCACCGTGGGGCAGGATGCGTTTGGGGGATTTGGGAGCCGGGAGCAGCCGCGTGTGGCCGTGCCCGTGTGACGGGCCATGTGGTTCGGCGCCTGCCCCTTCCTTTGCATCAGCTGAGCCATACATAACACAGCGTATGGGCTGCTGGCGGCCGGCGTGGGGCTATTTTCGGCTGCATCCGCGCCTCGGCGGAGCTGGGGCTGCGCTGAGCCCGCCCTGCTCGCCAGGCTGGGCTCAGTCTGTGGGGTTGAGCTGGTCCCCAGCCCCCTTCCCTCCTGCAGGACCTGTCTGGAATGGGCAGGGCAGGCACTGACCCCTGCGGGTGCTGGGGACAGCCGGCAGCCCTGCCCTGGGTGCCAGGGAGGCAGAGCAGTCTCAATAAGTAGCATCACCCCGGTTAAAAGCAGCCTGGCTCTTTGTTCTCCCTCTTTTTTTCCCTGGATAAAGCCCCAAGTGGATTTCCAGGCTGGTCACTGTGATGGGATGAGCCGTGTGAGCTCCAGGGTCCTTCTGGAGCGGGGCTGTCGCTGCCCGGCGTGCCCGGGGCTCCGCGCTTTGCCGGGGGGAACTGAGGCTGGAATGTCCTTCCCGCTGCTCCTGCTCGGGAAAGCAGCGTGCCTGGCTGTCCTGCTGCCTCCCACGGCCTCTGTCCCCAGCCCTGCTCCCCTCCTGTCCCTCCTGGAATGCTGAGGACAGTTGTCTGGTTTTCAGGGATGTCCCGGAGCATCCGGGCTGTGCCCTGTGCCGCAGAGAGCCCGCAGCCTCGCCCGGCATCCGGGAGAATCCCTGCGTGTTGCTGGCTGGGTTTGTTCACTCTCAGTACTCAGGATGTTGGCCCCAAAGTTTCCAAAGGGTTAAGCTGCTGCTGGTGCCGGTTTTGGGGGTTTGAGCCCCTGCACGGGAGCTCAGAGCTGCGAGAGCGGCTGCAGCTCACGCTGAGAGATGCTGGGGGAGGCATCGGCCCAACTCCGAGGGCTCGGAAAGCAGGAGGGACGGAATTGTGTACGGAATTGTTCTCTTCTAACTGAGCAAATGCAATCTGGCCTCAGCTACACAAACAGGAGTGCAGAGCAAACCCCTAAGGATCTGTCTTTTACCCCAATAAGCAGTGGGTTAATTTGCTGGGCATATCTGGGGAAAAGTTTTGTCAAGTAAAATTGTTCCATTTGACAAAAGCATCGGGCTCTTGCTGGCATTATCAGAAAACAGGTTTTTTTTTTCAAAGCATTTCTGTGGACCACATTCCCCTGCTATTTCTGCTGCTCCACTCCCCTGTATTGTGTTCAGTAAATCTGACAAGGTTCTCTCAGTACGTTGTGCACTGAAGTTTCTGTTCTGATACCAAATTTAGGGAAGGCTTGTTATCTACAATTCTTTCTTCCTGGCTTGATAAGGTGCTGATTAATTTAATGCAACTCTCTTTCCTTATCTAGTTGAGCTTCAGTCAGTTTTAGTATAATCTTGAGAAAGCGTGATCCATCTTTAATGTTTGTTTTTAAGGTTTATTCCAAAGCCTTTTAGGCACGCTGGATGTTCGCTCTTTTGTGAAGTTCTAGGAGAATTAAGTTAAAAAGTAACAATTATAGAACCAGGTTTGAATGCAGATGAAACATTTTAAAATTGCTGTGAAACAAGAAAGGGCAGTTGGCTCTGATGAAGTTTTAGGTGTTAAAATAGGATTGTCTAAACTCTGGTTCTGGATGTATAAGGCAGGGAATATCAATAGTGCCCTTGGATCGGGATGATGCAGGGATGAAGGAGATGCCTGTTCCCTCTGCAGAGGGGTGTGTAAGGTGAGGAGGGGCAGGGGCACTGTCACCTGTCCCTGTGTGGGGCACTGTCCCCTGCTTTTGCCCGAGCACAGAGGCACGAGGAGCAGACAGTGCAAGGAAACCGGGCTGTCATCGGCACAGAGCGACTGCCTTGCTTTGGTGACCAGGAGTTGACATCTGGATAGATTTTCAGTCTCCTCTGGTCCAGGGGAGATGGATCTGTCTTCCAGTGCCCAGCAGCAGATCGATCCTATCTCCTGGATACTGAGGGTTTTGCAGAATTGTCAAAAAGTCTTTCCTAAGGAATTAAAAGTGCACCCGGGCACAGAGCAGAGGAGCTGAACCTCCCAAACCTGCAGGCTAGGAACAAATTTACTTAAGACTAACAGGCTGCCTTAGAATCAGAAATCTTCAGCCAGCAGAAGCCTGACTTCTTCAGTGCACACCCAGAGCCCGGGAAGTGTGTTCCCAGGCATTACCAGGAGCCAGACCATAGATTTACGGAATTCAGGGCGCCCTGGCCCTGCTGCCCCCAGCACCCCTCTGCAGGGGTGGGTGCTGCTGAGCCACGTGCTGAAGCCACCCCCGATGTCCCTCTCAACCCACTGCCATTTGCAGATTGTCTCAGTGGCCCCAGCTGTCACAAACCCCATTTTCCCAGCTGGATTTGAAGCTCAGGACGAGTCTTTGTCTGGTCCCCAGAGCCCAGGTTTGGCTGGAGGTTGTCAGCAGCGCACGCTCGGTGCTTCTCCCTTTGCCATCTCCCTCCGTGGCTTCCCAGTTCCCTGGTCCCCTCCTGCACCGTGGTACAGAGTTGCTGTGCTTTGCCCCAGAAAGCAGAGCTGCTTTAATCTCTGTTTTTCAAGCAGCTGCCGGGCTGTCCCTGTCTGTGCCCCCCGCACACGTCAGTGCACACATGTGTGCAGGCAGCGCGGCACCTCCTGTGGAATGCTCTGTACATGGGCAGGGAAACCTATGGATTAAAACACATGTGCATATGTTTTCCTTCCCAGATATATTTTGGAAAATATGAGTCAGCAGCAGCAGCAGCAGCAGCAGGCAAGAACGTATTACATAATCTCTGGGAGCCAAGAAAACCTCGCAGTTTATTAGGAGGGAGGCTTTCTGCAAGCGGCAGCTTTTACCATCATTTTGGGGCCACACATTGGCCTGAGCCCCTGGGTCAAGTGGCCTCATTTCCATCCTATCCTCTTGTGTCCAGTGCAGGAAAGCAGTCCCAGCAGCCTTGGGTTTTGTTATATTTTTAAACCCCCTGGTTCTGGTAGAATCTCAGGGCTGTGCTGATGGTAACGGCTTTTCTCTTGTTCCTTAACATGTTCTCCTGCACGGAGTCTGTGATTTTCCATTTTGGTTCCCCCCACTCCCCACCTCCTGCTGTTTTCTCTCAAATCTCAGCTCTGAGAGAAATGGCACATGAGTGCAGCTGGAAATAGCTGCTGCCCCCTCCGCCTCCCCTCTGCTCACGGCCACCCACCTCCTCCACCTACTCCCAAATGGGAGAGTGAAGTCAACATCCACTTTTAGCCCCGGGCTGCTGCTCCTCGGCTCTCCCCCTCTCCCTCGCCGTGCCTGCCCTGCCCACACAGCATTCAGACGGGGTTCATCACCATTTTAAGGCTCCTGCAGCTGGATGAGCACTTGTCTGGTCCCGCTGGCACTCGGGGGATCGTGTGCCAGGGCACCAGGGCTGAGAGTGGATGCGCGGTTTGCTCCGTGCTGGCCGGGCAGGGAGTGGGGAGCAGCAGGAATTAGGGACACACAGAGGAGCACAAACAAAAATCCAAGGAAGTCAGACAGCAGGGATGTCAGGGGTTTGAATCCTCCATCCTGGGCACATCCAGATGCCTTGTGAGCGTTGGCACGGGCAGGGATGGGAGCGGTGGTCACGGAGCCCTGCATGGCGAGTGGGTGCTCTCAGCTCTCCACGGTGCTGGATCCCCGTTCCTCCATCTCTAATGCCAGGCTTAATTCCAGGCTGCTCATCGAATCCCTGTATTCCTGCAGGATGCCTGGAAAGCCTAGGAGGGGAATGGGCATTAGCAGAGTGAAAGGAAAGGAAGGAAAGGGTTTGTTTGTTTTTAATTTGCCCAATAAAAGCGAAAGGTTTTGAGCCACTTTGATATCTCAGGGCAGTGCAAACGCTTCCGCTGTGGCTGAGCCCCTGGGTGCCTTTCAAGCAAAGAGGAAGCTCTGTTGTGGTTTTCCAATATCAAAGCCTTCCCGAGGAGGCAGTAAATTGCCACGCTGGTTGAGAGCAGGAGTGCAGGCAGCTCCGTGCCCCGTCTGGGACAGTGTCTGAGACACTCGCTGCAGAGCAGATTGAGAGAGACACAGTAATTGATGGTGACGGAATAACCTGTTTATCCAGAGCACTCTGTCTTCACCCCCATTAGCTCTCTAGTTTCTGCTGTTTGGAGACAAGAGAATTTAAACCTTCTGTGTTTTTAAAACCACAACAGTCTCTGTTACAACCAGAAATTCTCGTGAGCTCAGCAGAGGGGACGTGCTTTTCTGTCCACCACCCGTCAGGGCTCTCCATAATGTATTCAAAAGTCTGGTTGGAGCAGCTGGGGAATGATGGGGCCCTCCAAGGGCTGGGATTTGGGGGAACTGGCCCCCATTCCCCACCTCTTACAACCAGGGTGATGCTGCAGGGGCTGTTCCATCTTTCGACATCTTTGTTTCTCTTTCTGTAAAATGCACAGAAGGAAATTGCCCTTTCCTGTTGGAGGGTTTGGCAAGGGAGGATGAAAAGTGCTGTATTGGAGGCAGGTGGGACTGTAGCAGATGGATGAAAAATGCCTCTCACCCTCTGTGGCATTGCGGGGGCCCCTGGCAGAGCAGAGCTCCCACCCAGGAGCTCCCTGCTTTAATTTAAATCAACATCTTGAGTTCCACCCGAGATCCCGACAGTGATGTCAGCAGGGCTCCACCAAAGCTTCATTTACCCTCAGATATTTTGCATATGCAGCGTCAGAGCTCAGCCTTGTGTTTTTGCAGCTCGAGAAGGGCTCTGCACCTCGTTAGAGCCTTTGCTAATAATACACTTGCTCCCTGTTATTAATTGGTCTAAATGAGGCTTTTTTTGTTTCTCTGAGCCTTTCGTGGTATTTCTGTGCTGTCAAGAAATTAATCTGCATTAAGTGGGAATACCTCAGTAAAACCAGGAGCTTTGGAGTAGCTGTTCAGCCTCTTGTGGCGTGAGCTCTGGGGCAGAACCACTCGGGGTATCCACAATTCCCACCCCAGAGCCCGCAGAAAGAGCCGGGAGAGGCTCGTGGAGCACAAAGGAAGGCACAAAAAAAGGAAGGCACCCAAGGCCCTGCTCTGGATGCTGGCCTGGAAGTGCTGTCTCTGCCTGAGTGACACAAACTCACCTCTTAATTCCCCAATCTTTCCTTTTCCAGCTGCTGTGTTTGTCCATCCTCTCCCCAAAAGGAGGATTGTTCCCTCCTGTTCTGTCAGGCCAGGCAGGACACGTCTGTAGTGACTTTCTCAGCTGGCCAGGGAAGACTTCTCCTCCTCCTTTGAACAGGTCTCCCACAGCTGGAAGCATCTCCCCATCACTGCAGTGGGTTTTACTGCCCTTTTTGCCTCTCTGTTTCTCCTGCAGACACTTTTACCTTTGCAGGGTTTTTCCAACTCAGGTTGAAATTCAAGCAATAATAATACTTGACATTCTTCATTCTGGCATCTTAAAAATCTTTTCTGAAGTTTTGAAGCCTTTAAAGCCTTTGTGCTGTATAAATACTTGAGCACTTCTTCTATTTTTAAATGAAAACGGTGCCTGAAAACCCTCAAAAGTCAAATGGAGATCAAAGGCTTGGGAATACCAGCAGTTTTGGGTATTGTTCACAGCAGCTCGAGACTGAGGTTGTATTGGATAAGTGCAAAAGGGGCTGCTGTGCTCATAATGATGGAATCGTGGAATTATGGAATGGTTTGGGTTGGAAGGGACCTTAAAGCTCATCCCATCCCACCCCTGCCATGGGCAGGGACACCTTCCACCATCCCACGTTGCTCCAAGCCCCGTCCAGGGGGCACTTCCAGGGATCCAGGGGCAGCCACAGCTTGTCTGGGCACCCTGTGCCAGGGCCTCATCGCCCTCACAGGGAATTCTTCCCCATATCCCATCTAAAGCTGCTCTCTGTCGTTGGTCTCTAGTTAATCTCTCCCAGCTGCTCTGTAAAACTCAGCCTTGGTGCTCAGGAGGGCTGGGTGTGGTGTCTGACATTGCTGCTGCTGCCTGGCTGGAAATCCCGTGCTTTATCATCTTATTTTCTCGTCCATCCCAGTGCAGGAGTTGGCAGCAAAGGGCTGGAGTGGGGCTGTGGCAGCACTGCCCTTTTCAGTGGGAGCTGGCCTGGCTTTACAAGGTTTTCAGCAAAGTGAATCTCTTTTCCTGTAGCTCAGCCTTCCTCAGCGTTTTCCTCCCTCCCCGTGGCTTCTGAGCAGGAATCAGGGCAGGAGATGGAAATTGATGTCCTGGAGGCATGTGACAAGGGGATCCTGAGGGCTCAGGGCAGCTCACAGAAGAATTGCCTCTGATAAATGCTCAGAGGTTTCTGTGGGTTTGCTCAGCAGCTGCAGTCAGGGCTCACAGTGGGGATTTTTACCACTGACCAGGGAATTGTTCCAGGGCTGTGGGAGCCACCACCAGCATCATCCTTGCTGGAATAAAAGGTAAAAATGGATGCAGAGCAATTTGGCCAGAAGAAGAGTGGAAAGAAAAAGACAGCTAAGATCCAAGGAGTGGCTGTTGAAACGCAAAAGGATCTAGAAAGCAAAGATGCAAAAATAAAATCTGAAGCGGAAATGAGTGATGTTTTCCCAGCATTGTGTAACTCATTTTAATTGCAATCCATCTAGAAATCTATTTGAGGCAAGAAATCAATGCAGAATTGTAGAGCAAAGCATTGGCCTTCCAGATGTTTGCAGCTTTCTGGATTGTTATTTTCAGCTTCCGCCCACAGTTTATTTGAGTCCTTCCTTCCTCGCAGTGGCCACGGGAAGATGTCCCCCCTGATGTGAGGCAGGTGGGCAGTGAGGGGTGTCCTGGGCCTTTCTGCTCTGAATTTGCCTCTTGTTGTGTCTTGAGGAGCTCCCCGGGGTGGTTTTGGTGGTGAGAACGGGTGTTGGAAGGTGGAAGCCCCCGGGTTTCTGTAGGATCACCCCACATCTCCCGGGCGTGGCTCAGGGGTCAGGGCGGGCTGTGTCCCCTCGCAGGGAGTTTTCCCTGGGCAGGAATTCTGTGTGAGCAGTAGAGCTGGGGCCATGCTGTGCCCTTCACTCTGATCACCTGATGAAATCCCTGAGATGAGGTGGTGCAGCCCGGGCGTGAGAGCTGCCTCATCACCTGCAAGTTCCTTTCACCGTGCGGATTCCCAGCTTAAGAGACTGGTGGAAGTCCATCAACGCTCCAGGCTTCTGGTAATTCGGCAGAATTAAGTCCTGGCTCTTACAGATGTCATCCATGTCATTCCCAGCAGTCTCCTGAAAGGCCAGCATGACATTTCTCTTGTATTTGGTGGCATTTGTGAGGGAGGTTTTACCTCGTTGCTGGTCCATCCTCAGCGCTCGGGGCTGCTGAGGGTGCCTTGCTTGGAATCCAGTTCTGGCAAGGGCCGTGTGGAGAGTGAAGCAGGGATGTGTCTGGGGCTGCAGGAGGATCCCTGTGCTCCTGGAGGGAGGGAGGGAGGGAGGCTGTGCTTCCGTGGCCTTTGGGGTGTCCCTTAGCCCCCCTTCGCTCCTGGAGATAGGCAGTGAGGCAAGGACAGCGTTGGCCAGGCTCCTCAAAGATCACACATCAGCTTCACAGACAGGTGAGGCTTTGACACAGGAATCCATGGAAACTGCTGACCCCCCTGCCAGCCAGACACTCGTGTTCCCAACAGAATGGCCCAAAACATAAGCAGTGCACTCCAGGTATGGAATATCTCCCCTGACCTCCAAGCGTGTCCCCCTCGCCGTGTCACTCTCAGACTGGCACTGCAGGGTGTTAAATGTGTTCCTGTTCAGAATACTGGCTTAGAGCAGCAGGGAGAAATGGGAAAAGAGAGTTTGCAGCAGGTCAGGATGAGCTGGGATGAATCTGATGGGATTGCACGCAAAGGAACCATCCACAGTCAGGGAAGGAGGCAGAGGAAGGAGAGATTCAGGCTTTTCCAAATCGAGAGAGTGCAGCTGGAAGAGGGGGAAGGATACAATGCAGGAGGTAAAACTAAGAATAGAGGAGTGTGTTATAAAGGGAAATCTGGGGCTGGAGGTCAGAACAAATTAGAACACGCAGAAAATGTACTCCACTAGGCCACGGGTTTGTATTTCTGGAAAATAACTGAAGTGTCTCCACGTGGGGCAGTTCTCATGGGATCGGAGAAAATACCAGAACAGGTTCTCAAAGGGCCAGTCTTCCTTTGGCTTGTGAGCACAACAGAGGATTCAAGTCTGGTTTTTGGAGCCCAGAGCCCCCCAAATTCTGAGGAGCACAGCTTTTCCTGCAGGCACCTCTGGGCAGCACAGCTTGATGGAGGGGCAGCACTAGCGGGATGTGCCCAGAATAGAGTTTATTCTGATGGTAATTGCGGAGAGGAGCAGCAAACCTCCCCAGGCCAGATGGATTCAGGAGTAGAAGGGCTCTGGAAATGGGCTGTGGGTAAGGCTGGAGCAGGGGAAGGCAGGGTTTTATTGTTATTACCTGGAGTGGATCCAAGCCTTTAACAGATGGGAGGATTTGCTGGTTTGACTGTGCTGGAAAGCTGGGCAGTGGAGCCATCCCTCCCTCCACCCCTGGCTGCAGTGTCCCGTGGCCAGCAGCGCTTTGGGAACCTGGAAGGGCTGCTGGATTGAAAGGTCAGGGTTGGATTTGGTGGTGATTTGGTGCAGGCTGTGGTTAGAGGTGCCAGGAGCTGCACATAAGTCTCGGGTTTGGCACTGGTGCTAAAGAAGGAGAAACAGGTGAGATCCTGCAAGTCAGTGTTCTGATTACTGCTCTTGAGAAGATGGATAGAGGTGGAGTTGGCTGCAGGAGCAGGATTCATCTTGGCAGCCCAGTAGCCCTCCCTGGTGTGCGTGGTGTAGCCAGAAGGGCTCTGGATTTATGGGTGACCTTAGAAAGCACGGGCAGTGCTGGGTGAGCTGCAGTGCTGCAGAGACGAGGCCATGGAGCCTTATCTGTGTCCAGCAGCTTCAAGGGCTGCTTGTTAAAGAGGCTCCTCTGTTCATCACCAAGGGTTCTTGTAGTGTAAAATAGGCCTTAATTCTTAGATCATTCTGTTGCATCCTGTGCTGCTTTATCAGAAACTTTCCCCACCTGATGTTGGTGCATAAATACGGAACTGACTTTCCCCCCATTTTCTTTCCCTGCAGGAGCTCCAGCCATTTTAAAACTCTGAGCTGGAACTCCAGGGTTCTTGCTCATCCTGGTGGACCTAAAAGTGGAGTACACTGGGGAGATTCTGGCAGTTTGGACGTGAGCCCAAGACCTTTAAAATCATGAACCAGATTCTTGGTTTGCTGAGACTTCAGAGCTTTCCAATGTGTTAGGAAGTCACAAGACTTTTGCAGCTATCAGGTTTTAATTTTTTTTGTCCTGCACTTTCATGCATTGACATAAGATACCAATCATTTAAACCACTCCACTTCCAGGAGAATCATTTTGGAATAAAAGTAAATATGTAACCAGTTTTTGGAGAGAAAGGTTTAGTCTCTTTGGAGTCTGCATTAATGAGCATGGGCAGGCATTTGTAAGGTGCTTTCTACACGTGCTCACTGCCCACCCACCCCGAGAAAAGGCTGGTTTTTACTCCCTGATGTATTTATAAGCTAAGAATATAAAAATTCTATAGGCTGCTGCATGTTGCAGACACACACAGCGTGAGCAAGACATTGATTTGCAGCCCCATACATCAGAAATGACATGCCCAGGCGCTGGGGGGTCCTGGGGGGTCTCAGTGTGGAGGTGACCCCCTGTACAGGCAGGGAGTGTTGGGCTGTGTGCAGCCCCAGAGCCCCCAGGCAGTGAATTTGGACGCCTGGGCTCTCGGGTGGTTCTTTGGGCAGGGACGTCGCCCGTCCAGACGGAGCCGGCTGCTCCCGGATTCCCACGGAGATGCTCACATCCACTCTGACTCACATCCATGGCATTTTATTGTTGGGTTGAAGACTGTCTAAAAATTCCCTGGCATTTCTCCAGAGAGAGTGCCAGCAGCCCTTAAACTCAACTCATTTCCTTTACATCCAACCACGGAGCTCATCAATAGCAATCTCAGGCTCCAGCAGGGAACTCGGAGGTGGCTGGGATTTGCCACCCTCCGTAGCCCGGTGGTAAATAGGTCATCACCAACACAAGAGCAGTTATAGAGCACAGAGTGGGAATTTGGGGAGGGAGAAGTGATGGTGTTTGTGGTCCTTTCCCTTCGGTAGCAGGTATTTTTGCTGGTGCCAGCAGAATGATTTAGGGAATATTTGCTTCAATGTGGAATCGATGAACAGCATCTTATGGTAGGTTTGTGTCTGGGGATTGACAAATGCTCAGGTGTTTTTGCACCTCTGTGGTTGCTTTCGTTAACTGATGGGAGCCTAAAGGACAAGGTGAAGCCCAGGAGATCCCTGCAGAGTGGAGCTCTTACCAGTTCATTGGAGCCTTTTCCCAGCAAGTTGCTCTCAGAGCCCTTTTTTTTCCAGCAGGAATGTCACATATGATAGAGGGACTCAAAGGGGCCACTTTTACCTTTAAAGTCTAGGTTTAATTTTTTTTTTTCTGTTAAAAAAAATGTGTTTCGACAGTTTGTCACATCGGCTCAGCCTGCCACGTCGTGGGCAGTGAAGTGTTAGGAAGGAAAAGCAAAAAGTATTTTGATGAAGGATCAAGTCAACTCACTGATGTTTTTTGAACATCTCCTGTGTTGACCTTGGTCCCCACAGACACCCGCCCGCTCCTGCAGCTCTGCTGGCTCTGGGAGAGCTTCTGGACGTGCTGAGGGAATTGCCAGGCTGGATCTGGGGGGACGGCAGTAAAAGTTCTTGCGGGAGGTCTGTGCTTTGCAGCAGAGGCATTTGCCAGCTTCTCCCGAAGCCTCCATCCTGTGTTTATTTTGGAGCTGAGGAGGAGGGAAGGAGGGAGGGAGGCATCATCATCCTCTTGGTAGCTATGGAGAGCGGGGAGGGCAAAGTCTGTGGAGCACAAGAACCCCCAGATCTCCACGCTCGGCTTCCAGAAAAGCCCAGCCCAGTCTCTCCTGTTGGGCTTGTTTTTATCACCAGACAAACATTTAATTGTTGTACCTTCATGCTGCTGCTGAATCAACTGAGAGAACTACAAAAGATAATGCACTTCTATTTTTATATCTTCTACTAATGAAGCTCAGGCTGGAATTTTCCCCTGCACGATTGGCTGGAACAGGGCAGGAAAAATTCCGAGGGCGAGGAGGAGGGAGCGAGACGCTCAACATTGAGCAGGCTGTGGCTGGAGCAAACGTGCAGCACTCCGGTGAAACAGAGCTGGGGAAGCGAGGAGAGCAGCATTTTATCCCTGTCCAGGGATCACAGAGGATGTTTCTCCCTGTGTGGGATGGATGGAGCAGTGACACTCCAGGACTGTGCTGCCGGCTCTGCTTTCTTGGCAGGGTCAAGCACCAGGGCTGGGCTGCCCCCCCAGCCCCCAGCCCCCAGCGTGGGCTCACTTGCTCCCTGGAAAACATCCCCTGGGACTTGGCAGGAGCCGAGTGCTCCATCCAAAGGTCATTAATATGTTGTGTTGGAGCTGCGTGCAGCCTGCTGGGGACACCAGCACGGGGACAGGGTGGACCAGGCTGGATCAGAGAGAGCAAAAATTGTGTAGGGACTCTAACAGCAGTGGGGAGGCAGGTGCTTAGGGCTGGCCTGTGGTGACATGTTAATCTGGGGTGGCACAGTGCCGGTGACCGATGGCCCCTGAGCTGGGTGGGTGGCTCTGGAGAGCTCGGCTTAGCCAGGGCTGGTGTTTGCAGCTCAGCATCCAGATGAAAATCCAGCTGAAAGTCTCTGTATCTGATGAGAATTTCAGTCCCAGGCAGCAGAGATTTGGCCTCGCTGCTGGAGTCAGCCTGGCAGGATTTGGATTGCAGCTTTGATGGGATCAGCAGTCGGAGCTGGGGCTGCGTGTGGAGCAGCCCCTGTGAGCCGGTTCTTTCCGAGGTGAGAAACTGCTCCTGAAAAAGTCAAATTAAAGCATTTGGCATTTTCTTCCATAGTAAAGGAGAGGGAGTCATCAAGGCACAGAGCTGTGCATGGGTTTGTTAATTTGCTGAACCGCAGTGCTGTCAGTCAGTGGGAAATGAGACCGTGGGCTTTATTTGGGTAACGTGAGGGGGGAAAAGTAAAGTAGAAATCCCAAAGAAGCAGCATTTGCATAGGTTTTCCAGCAGCTGATTTGAGCTGACCCGAAGGACCTGAAGGCCACAGGTCCTGAGCATCCTTGCTTGCATTTTGGGGGTGGTTATGTTCAATATCTGCACCCTAGAGAAAGCAGCTGCAATATTTCGGTAGCTGACTGGGTGTGTCATTGGTCAGACCTCCTTGGAAGGGGACAAAGAGGATGTGAATCCAGTGAGGAAAACCAGCAGTGTGCTTGAAGAGTCGCCCTCGGATCCCAGAAGGTCCCTGTAGAAATTTACCCTCTGAAACAGGGCCCAAATGTGGAATGGTGCTTTATAGTGCCCATAAAAAGTGCTGTTAATAAAATTAATCTGGGAGGGAAGGGCAGCACAGAAAGAAAGATGAAATTTTACAGCCCCAACATTGAGCAGATGAAAAGTGTAAATCCACTGGTAGTGCCTGGAAAGCCACTGTCTGACCCCGAGGAATGTCACAGCTTCAGTCCAGCTGGACAGGAGCCACCAGCACCATCACTGCCGTAATTCCTGTCCCTGTTGGAGGGTATTTGTCAAGGGATGGAGCTGCCTTGAGCCCAGGGACTGCCTGCAGGATCCATCAGCAAATTGGTGTGGCACAGCCTCGGGCTGGGCTTCGGGCTGCCAGGGAAGAGCAGCGTGGCCGTGAGGGCAGGAGGAGGGAGGAAAAGATAAATCACTTCAGTCCGTTCATTCTAATGAACATTCATGTTAATGGGAAATAGGGATCTACATGGGGGAGATTCAGGGAAACTCTGCAGCCCAGGGAAGCGGGCACCATGATCCTGTGGGGTGCTGAAGTTCATCATCTGATGCTGTTCAGCCCGTGACAGGTGATTTCAGATTTTCAGGACTGGTTTTATCTCAAAAATGCAAAAAGAGCTTAGGACATTAGAATTTAGAACATTGTTGCCCAGAGGAGCTGTGGCTGCCCCATCCCTGGAAGTGTCCAAGGCCAGGTTGGAGCAACCTGTTCCAGTGGAAAGCGTCCCTGCCCACAGCCTGAGCAAGATGAGCTTTCAGGTCCCTTCCAGCCCAAACCATTCCATGATTCCGTGATTAGGAAAGCTGAAAAAAGTAAATGGCACCAGGTTAATATGGGAATCAGCTCTTGTGCACAGGGAGGACAAAGCCTGGGAGCTGGGAAGGACGGCTGGGTCTGTGATAGAAGCTGATGGCTGAGACTTCCCTGGCTCACAGGAACAGTTTGTGCCTCTGGCCTTTTAAAAATTGAACCTTGAAAATCTGGAAGAAATAGACTTTTTATTTGGTTAGTGTTTTGGACCTATAAAAGTGAAAGTCATAATACCCTGTAAAACATTTGAGGCAATTTGGGAATATAGCATTCCTTATTAAACTCCGTGGGTTTTAGAGACTTCTTAGGTTTTCACAGCGACACAGGCTGTGACCTCTATAATGTTCAACAGGATCCTTGAAAAATTGAGACCAATTTAACAAGAATAGCTGCTGCCTTGGTGCTCCAGCTCTTCCATTTCTTTCCTGGCTGGAGTTAAGTTCATAATGGTTTAGCAGAACCTTTTTAGTTGCTAAAAAAGACGATTGTGGTCTGGGCATAGGGGACTACTTGGTGACGGATATTTTAGCAGAACCATTTGTCCATGGCTGGAATAACAAAATGAAATGTCACAACTACAGTATTTTGAAGGTCAGCAATCATAACTCTTTGCATATTTTCAAGGTTATTTTTGGCCAGTGTAACAAAATATACTGTTACTGGGGAGTTTCAGGGAATACAAACCCCCGTGGATAAAGAGGAGACCTGGCAGTTGTTTACAGCTGATGTTTCCTGATGTCTTGGGGGTGGCAGAGTGTTTGTACGAGACCTAGAGACAAGTCCCAAAATCCAGCAGCAGGGATGTTTTTCTGTAGCTGGAATTTTACTCTGAAAATCTAAAGCACCTCTTGGTTTAAGCTGAGAGGTGATCACAGCACATCAGAATTCTGTGGCACTGGGATGTTTCCTCCTCTGGGATGCCAGGCTTGTCTTTTATCTTGTTTTCTCTTTATTTCTACATGAACTTTGCCCAGTTTGCTGCACCGGGCAGAGGATGTTGGTGCTGTGCTCTCTGCAGGTGGGATGCTTTGTTTCCTGCAGTCTTCCCTGGAATTCTGCTCCCAAAACCCTGTGTGTTTACAGGGTGAGCAGCATCCCTGGTCTGTCCCTGTCCCTGGCACTTTGGAAGAGCAGGTAGAATAAATATTCCTGTATTTCCTGAATCCACAGTATTCCCTGAGGTGGCATAAGGATGTGGCTGCGTTTCTCCTGCAGGAAGCTCACGGGAGCTCTCAGAGGCTGCAGGACACTGTGCCACGGGAGCTTTTGGCCTTTAACCTTTCTCTAATTAATGAATAATTCTTTGCTGTTCCATGCAGATGGGAGTTTTTTAGGGATCCCGTGGCACCTCCCTCTTGTCAGTATTGCCCAATGAGGAGGCTGAGCTGAGAATTCATTGCTCCAACACTTTCTTCCTCCAGACCGTCCATCCCTGAGGCTGATGCCTTGCAAAGGTTGAGAGTGAGCAGCCTTCACCCTCTAGTAGTGGCTGCTCAGGGCCGGTGTGTGTTCAGACCAAAGACATTCAGTATGAATATGTGAGAAGGGAGAGTGATTTCACTCAGGTCTGGCCATGGCTGTCCCAAAGCTGGTACTGCTGTTCCCAGGAATGCCACGGGGCTGCCTGCAGGAGGACATGGATAGGGAATGCAGTGGGAAATGAAATGGAAATGCAGGAACTGCTCACCTTATCTCTCAGCTGAGATCCCATCCTCTCCTGGCATCCGTGATCCTGCGTGTCAAGGTTGGACAGACAGCATCAAAGGAGAGGCTTGGGCTGAAGCCTGCTAGGGCAGAAATGCTTTCCTGGGAGAGGGCATCTGCCAGGCTGGGAAGGGATGGCTGCTGGTCCTGCAAACCCCAGTGTCTTCCTTACCAATTGCTTACCTCAGCTGCACGGGCTGTGGGAATTATCCACGTGCTCTGGAGTCAGTGTGACAATCCCAGCTTGTCCCAGGGAGCTGAGCTTTGGTTTGGAAGCAGGGATTAAATGATGTTTATTAAAACTCGACCAGCCAAGGAGAACCAGGTTGTTTGGGGAGAGGGGACTGAGCTTGGTGAGTCGCTCTGAGGTGAGTTCTCTTCCACAGTGTGGAATGCTGAGCACTCTGACATCCTGTGGGGATGGAAAATGGGAAAGATCAATCTGGGATTGTGGGCAGCCCTGGCCAGGCTGCTGTTCCTCCCTGTGGAGGATGTGCCCTCGCAGCCTGGCCTGGTGCTCATCACAACCACCACAACACCAACAGTTCTGACTGGTTTACCATCCACCTCAACATCTCCTCGTCCTCCCTTCTCCCAGCTCCTTTTGAGCTGGGTTTGCTCTGGATTTGAGCGTGGTTTCCTCTGGGAAAATTAATTTGTTAATCCCCTGTGAGGCTGCTCTGTTCCCCTCGCCAGGCTTGTGGCCGATGTGTGTGGCTGCTGCAGGGAGGGGTGCTGTCCTTTCTGTGCCAGCAGCACAGCTCTGAGAGGGTAGATCTCGATTTTTGGAGGTGTGTGCACCCTTCTTTGGGCCCTCAGTACATTCTGTGCCAAACTCTCACACAGGGAAGGGATGCTGAGTGAGGAATTGCTGTCCTGGGACCTTCATCCCACCCGTGGTCCTTCAGAACCAAGGCACACACACACAAAATCTTCTATCAGTGTTTGCAAATTCATGCAGACAGGAGCTTGAAAGCTCAGAGCAAATCTCTGTTGCTAATTTTCCAGAGGCACCACTGAAAGAAAGAGAATTTCACTCAGGACACTAAAAAAACACTCCAAAAAGCCAAAATAAAGGCAAGTCCCTCCAGGTTTCAGTTCCAGAATTACCCCCATGTATCAGCTACCCATGGTTTTCTCTGTAGAATATCCCTTGGGTCCCTCTGAGTCTGGAATTCTTTCCAGCACTGAGGATGGGGAGTGGAAATGCAGCAAGGAAAGCTCCTGTTCATCCGCAGGAGGCCGAGCGTCCCCCAGCTCCGGGCACGGCTCCGGTGCCTTCCCACGGGCACCGTCCCAGCTGCCAGCTCATCTGCAAAGGTCTCGAGTGTAAAAATAACAGAGAGAAATCTCCCTTCTACAAGGCACAAATAAGGAGAGGATGGTTGAGATAATGGTGATATAAAAACTCCTGGTAGTGCCTGGGGCGCTGCAGGGAGGGAATTGCAGGGAGGGAATTGCAGGGCCATGCCAGCTTTGCCCATGGACACCAGGTGCTTTCCTTGTTGTCCAGCTTTCAGTTTCATTTTTCTTTAGGTTTTCTACAGTTTCTGTATTTTCCTTTAGAATTCTCAGGCTCGTTCCGTGCTTGTGTACTGGGCTTGCGGTGGGCAAAAAGCAACTTTAGGAGGGTATGGGGGAAGGTTGTGTTGTGTGGAGCTTAATTTCTGTTAAAAATCCAAGGTGCTGGAGAAAAGGAGTTTCTGTGCTGGTTGAAACAAGGAATTTGGGATGAGATGCTGTAAAGAGCTCAGAAAGTGAAAGTGTGAAGTTGGTAGCAGATCATGTATCTGTGACCTGCTGAGCTGTGTATCTGCAGCACCTTTTAGGAGAAACCTGGGGGATTTTGGGGTTGAAAGTGTAGATAAGTAATGCCAAGTGATGCTTTGTGGCCCTGAGGGAGGCCAGAGACAGCCACGGTACTGCTGCCTCATGGCTGGGACGTTCTCTGTGAGCCTGGAAGATCTGAGGGATGGATGGATGGATGGATGGACGGATGGATGGATGGATGGATGGATGGAGGGATGGATGAAGGGATGGATGGATGGATGGATGGATGGATGAAGGGATGGATGGATGGATGGAGGAATGGATGAAGGGATGGAGGGATGGATGACTCTGTGAGTGTTTTCACCCAGGTGCAGGAAGCGTTGCACACACCTTGATGGCCCTGGGGATGAGGAGGTGGTGGAGGCAGCCACTGCGGATCCTGCACGGTGACATTTCCCGAGCAGCCTCGCACTGCAAACTCCCGGCTCTGTCCGAAGCAAGTTCCTGCACGCTGGCATCGTGTGCATGCATCAGGATAAATCTGCCTTGCCCGGGAAAGCTCTGGCCACGAGAGCACTGCAGCTCCCAGTGCAAGGCAATGCTCAGATGAAAGCTGCTGGAGAGAAGACGTGGGAAGAGCAGTGAGCGGAGAGGGGAGATAAGGAGAGAGCCCGAGCTGGCGGCACCCGCGGCGCTGCAGCCCCGGCGCGGGGGGCTCACGGCTGTGCCTGCCCAACACGGGGGGCTTGGAGGCGGGGAGTGACTGGCAGAGCATCCAATCTGGCCAAATAAAAGGGATTAACTCCTGGAGGGAAGGATCAGGGCGGGTTTCCATCTCTTATCCAGGAGGTTTGCAGTGGAGGTTGACAGGCACACTCAGCAGCTCTGAGAGGCACCGAAGCAGCAGCAGTGGTTGAGGCAGAGCTGAGGAGCTGCAGGGAAGGGTTTGGGGCGTGTGGCTGGTTTTGCTGTGCTGCTTTTCGGTGCTCCCTCCCCAGGCATGTCCCTTGTCTCCTCGGGCTGCTTCGTTTGGGTGGTATTCAGAGTTTCCAGGTTAGAGAATCATTCGTGGAGATTGGCAGGCCTAGAGCTTCCCACGTTTCCGTGCGTTCTGCAGGAGCCTGGGAACAGGAGCACTCCTCAGCTGTTCAGGGGCTTACAGGAGGGAAGAGATTGCTCTTTGGAGGCAGATCCTCGGGCCTGTGCTGAGGACCCAGAGCAGCTGTGCTGTGTCAGGTCAATCCCAGCGCCGGGTGAGCTGCTGGTGATGGCCCCTCCAGCTCCTCACATGGTGTTCCTGTGCTTTAACCTCTGCCTGCCCGTCCCCAGCCCTTCCTTTGGGCAGGTCCTGGCCTCAGCCACAGCAGTTCCATCTGGGGGAACAGCTCTGTGGCTGAGACACAGCACTGGCTCTGGGGGTGGCAGGGGAGTGTCCAGAGCCGGGCTTTGGTGGCCCTGGGTTAATCCAGGAGAGGCAGAACCACACCCACTGAGCAGTTTATAGGAGGTTTTTGGTACTCTCTGTATCAAAGACATGGAAAGTCCATAAACCCCACTCTGGATAAGGAATTATGGCCCGAAGCAGCTGGAATCAGTAATGGCATTCCTGTGTCTGTGTGTGGGCTGTACCTGCACCTCTGCATGCACAGGGTTGGTAGTGCATGGCTGTGGCCCCTGGGGCTGTGTGCATGTTTATTATTTATTCCTGGGGTTTTTTTTTTTGCTTGGATACTCACAAAATGCCTGGGAATTATCCAAGTATAGTCATATCTTGTTGCAAATTTGGATGACCTGTCTACTTTCTTCATTGCCCTTAATTCTTGATCTCCCTTGTTATTCTTCCCTTTAGCAGGAACCCTGCAGGAGTAGGTAACCCAGTCCTACCCTGGCACAAGAAGACCCAATCCTGATCTCATTCACTCTCCTAAAACCCCAAAATTAAACCTACTGTATTTAGCATATTGACATTGATTTCCCAGCTCTGCTGGTGCTTTCTGGACTCCCATCTGCTGGAAACTGGACTGAGAACGATTAATTCAGGAAACAGCAATTTGGGCTTGATGGAGATGTACTGACCTTAAGCCTGCATTAATATAATTAGTGCCCTTGGTCTGAGGAGGGCTCTGTGCACTTGGGCTGTGTGACATGAGAGCTCTGAGCCCCTCTGACCCGAGGTGGAGCAGCGGGCACTGGGGCGTGGGAGATGCTCTGCCCTGTCAAAAAGTTGTTTTTCCAGAAGCCGAGTCCCTCCTGGTTCAGGTTTCCCATTCAGTTGGGCTTTGGAGACCAGCCTTGGCTTAGCATTTCAGTTCCTCACTGTTAATGTCTTTTTTGGGCCCTTGAATTATATAAGAGGGAAGCGAGCCACTGCAGAAACATCAGCCTGTGAAGGAAAGTTTCTGCAGCTTTTAGCACAAGCCACAAATGCTTTTCCCCAGAGTTTGTATTTTGAGGAGGGATTTGAGCATGATGGAGATGCCAGAGAAGGTTTGAAAGGATAGAAAATGTTTTTGTCTTTCCTTAGGTGCAAAAATGACTATTTATTCAAGATGGGAAAAACTCCTGCGGGTGGATTGCTAGAAAATGATGTGAAAGGCTGGAGAAACTTGGCAGTGGGGATGTTTTTCAGCTTGATTTCTTTAATGGTTTGGTGAAATTAAATTTTCTTAATGTGGATACTCCTGGAGAAGCTGAGCTTGCCCACATAACTTGCTCTGGTGAACCTGAACGTCCCTTTCTTAAAATCCAGAGGTGTGTGGGTTGGTTCTCATTACACAGATGTGCTGAGCTGGGGCAGTGGCTGGTGCTGAGGTGTGAGAGAGGAGGATCTGCTGAGTGGGAAGCAATCCTGGAGCAGGAGGAGGTGTTTGGAGGTGGGATTTTGTGGGAAGCCACCACACCTTCTGCAGAGACGTGTTCAGGGCTGGTTCCCTGTTCCCTCTTCAGGCTTTTGACACAAACCATGTGCATCCCTCTGCAGAGAAAGAAGGGGAAAAGGGTTTAAAAAGTCCTGTCTGGCTCCTCCTTCTCTAGTGAAGCGTTTGTAGGTGCAAGGGGAAGGTGGGTGCCCTCAGCAGGGTGGGCTCTGCCTGGGGTCTCTGGTTTTTCACAGGATGGAAAAGCCAAAATTCTTTCTCTTCCAGCAAGTGGAGGAGAGAGGAATCTGCCCTGTGCTGCTGGTGAGCACCTGGCCGTGCATCCTCAGGAGCTGGCTCAGCAAAGCACGGGCAAATCCCTGCTTTATTTCAGGTTCTGTTGGCTGGGGGAAGCTGGGACCTTGCTGTGCTTCTGAAATACCTTCCTTGTTACAGTGCTGAGACTGGGGTCTGATTTTACCCAGACAGTGCCAGTGAACTGTTTAGAGAGGTGGCTGAAGCCTGGAATTTTCCTGCAGAGGAGGATGTGGAACATTCCCTGATTCCAGAACAGCAGACAGCAGCTCTGAGGTCCCTGGCAGCACAGGCAGCAGGGAGCAGCGTGTGGCTCCCAGGGAGAGCAGTGCCTGCTCTGTTCTGTGCCCAGCACAAAGCCTGGGCTCCATCGGGGGGATCAAAGGCTGACAGGGAGCTGACAGTGTGACATGGCCAGAAAAAAGCAAGGTGTGATCCAAGGATGGATTAGAAAATGAATTTCCAGGAGAGATGAATGCCCTGTACCAGACAGTGGTGCAACCTCGCTCGGGCTGGAGCAGACTGATGGCCAGCATTGCGTGGAATGTGTTTGAGCTGGAACAGGGACAAGGGCAGGGGAAGGAGGGATGCGTCTGTGAAGGTGAGCTCAGAGAGCCTTGGCCGGCCTGGCAGGGTGGGGATGGAGCAGGAGCTGCTCTGTGAATGCTCTGAGGGCAGAGCTGCTGGGCAGAACTGCTTCAGGGGAAAGAACGAGCAGCTGTGGGATGATCCCAGCAAAACCCAGGCTCTTGGGAGGAGTGTCTGATCCTCAGGCAGGAGTGTGGGGATGGAGAAACCTTCCTTAGGGTGTCACAGGGCTGCAGATCCGGAAGGACGGAGGCTTGGGAGCAGAGATCCCTCCAGGCAGGGGGTGTTTGGGCAGCCTGGTCACTGCCGTGGCTCACCCTGCTGCTGTCAGCAGTTTGTGCCACAGGCTTTAAGCTGGCCAAGGTTTATTGATAATTACTGATAATTACTGATAATGATTGGCAGTGAGTGCCTGGGGCTGGGCACATGCCTGAACTTTTTTCATGCACTCTCAGCTCAACCTATTTTGCTTCACTTTGGTTCCTGCCAGGGTCCTAAATTGTATTTGTTAAAACACCAGGGAAATGGGTGCCTGTGCTCAGCCTTGTCCTCACAGTAACTGGTCCTGATGTCACAGAATCCCAGAAGATTTGGGATAAGGAAGGGACCTTAAAGCCCATCCAGTGCCACCCCTGCCATGGCAGGGACGCCTTCCACTGTCCCAGGCTGCTCCAAGCCCCAATGTCCAACCTGGCCTTGGGCACTGCCAGGGATCCAGGGGCAGCCACAGCTGCTCTGGGCACCGTGTACCGGGGCCTCACACCCTCCCAGCCAGGAATTCCTTCCCAATATCCCATTGAAATCTACTCTCTTCAGCTTAAAGCCATTCCCTGTGTCCTATCACCACAGATCGTTGCAATATCCAGGTTTTTAGGAATTTTTCCAACTTACACTGTGTGGAGAGACGTCAGAGCCTCCATCAGAGGCCCAATCTGGCTGCAGCACGTCCCCAGCTCTGGCGCCTGTTGCTGCGCCTGGTGCGGGGCTCTTGCCCACGTTCCTTTCCAACATGGTGAGTTCTGTGGTGTTAACGAGTGTTGCTGGGTTCCCATGGCAACCCTTGCACTAATTAACGCACAGTAGCCAGGGGAAAAAAAAAAAATAATCTGTCCTTAGTGATGAATTAATTTGACAGGATTGTTACGGGGAGAAGGGTTGGGAGCGGCCGCTCCGGAGCTGCGAGCGGGGATGGGAGCGCAGACCCTGGGAGGACACAAACCCCTGCTCCTCTGAGCTTGCAGCTTTCAAACTGAAGCCTTGCTCCCCGTTTGGAAAGGGTTCGTGTTTCAGAACACAATAAATAAGGAATGAAATAATAAGGAATAAAATGATCCTGACAAATGTTTAAGAGCGTAACTCAAGTGGTTACGCTTTTATCTTCCTGGTTTGGTTTTTTTATTTTTTTTTGGTGTTTAAAAGATTAAATAAAGCCCAAGTCAATTTTAGAAGTTAAATGCTTGAAAAAATCAGAAAATTCCCATTTAAAGACTACATTATTTTATGTCAGGAAAAAACCTCAGATTCCTGAGGGCTCCTCCCAAATTCCAGCCCCCTCTGCTGGCTCTCGCTCCAGTTCCCCTGGTAGCCGTAGCTGTTAGATGGAAACCATGGATCCAGCCTGGTGATTTGGAGTGCAGAGGAAATTGCCCCTTCCCAGCGTGGTCCTGGTGGTGGAGTGGTGGCCTTGGAAGCAAATCAGGAGTGGGAGAAGCAGCCCCTCTGTGCTGGGGACGAGTCAGGGAGCGGGTTCCCGTCAGCGGTGACAATTCAACTCCTTCAGCACCGAGGGCACAAAGTGTCCTGGCGAAATCCTTCCTTGGATAATTGTCCTCAGACTTGCTGGGTGCTCCCCTCCTGCAGGTTTGATTAGCTGGGGCTGTGGCTCGCCAGCCCCTGTGTGGGGATGGCCACAACCTAACAAAGTTTGGAGGAGATTTGTGATCCCACGAGTGCCTCGGTCCTGCTGTGCCTGCAGCAATTACCTGCAGGCAAAAGGAGCCTTAGGGAAACTCTGACTGTGCTTTAGGGCCCTTCAGTGAGATTTCCAAACTCTCTGCTGCCTTCAGCACCGAGAGGTCCTGGAGTCTCAGCTGTTGGCGCTTGGGGGGGTTCAGACATTTGCAGGTGGGGAATGAGGGGTTTTCCCTGGGGCTGTGGCTCCAGGACTGTGGTTGTTGCACTGGGGCTGCTGCAGGAGAATTTGGGGCGTCACCAGCAGGAACAGCTTTGGTTTTGGCTGATTTTGGATGGATTTGACTGCTCTGGTGCATGTCCCTGGCTGGAGAGCATGGGACTGTGTGGGGACGGTGCTGCCATCCCCAGCAGCTCCGAGGTATCCACCTTTCCCCACGTTTGCAGAAGGGCAAACAAGGTAAGAGACCAAAGGAGGTTCTCCCATGAGACTTCAGCCTCTCCCAACCTCTGGGCACTGTGTGGTTGTGCCTTTCCTTGTGACAAAGCTGTGCTCCCCTGGGAAGTCTGTCCTTAGGTACCTGTGCCAGCGTGCACAGGTCCCCCTGTGGTCCTCACAGCCCCCCCAGCCTGTGCACAGCTGAGACAGCAGCTTAGGATGGACACAGGAGCTCCTGGAAAATGTGTTCCCAGTGTCCAGAGTTCACAGAAAAGCTCTGTGCATTTATTTTCTCTTCCCGTGGTTGTCCCTGTGAAACAGGTATGCTGCATCCAGGAAAATCTTCCTTTCCCCTGGATAGCTGCTGCTCCCTGAATTCACCTGTGCCAAAGCCTGATGGCAGCAGCTAATCTGGGTTTTAATTTCTCCAGCTCAGTTAAAGTGCAAAAAAATATTCCCAGTTCTTCCTCTAACACTGAGTGACCCCAGGGGCCTTATCCAGTGCAGCAACGCTCTGAGTTGGCACAGTGATAGTGCTGACAACTTTATCACAATATTCTGTAGTATTTATATATATTCTTATTTAATTAAGGCTAGTTTGGGCACTGAAGTGCTTTGAACATTCAAAGTCTCCTCTGGATTTACGGGCTGCTCACTGGAGTTGTTAAAAGTTGTTTGAGGAGCTGCATTTCCAAGGAGTGCAGTAAAAAACAGAGATGGGATTATTTTTGCCTTTTTAAGGAGAGAAAGAGGACGTGTTCAAGTGCTTAGTTACCTTTTGGGACAAGTGAATTCCCAGAAGGGTGGAAAAGGTGAGGCTGAACACCTGAACAGCCACAGGTGGTGGCACAAAAGTGTGGAAGAATTGGAGGGAATTGCCTCAAGTTTTTGGCAATACTGTGTCCTTCCAGCAAGGAGCCTGGGGCTGCTGGGGGCAGGGGGATCCAAAGCTCTCATGGTTTGGAGAGTTCTGGTTCCTGGTGCAGAGAGGGGCTCTCCCCTGGCTCTGCTCCCTCCAGCCTTCCTGGGCTGCCTTGGGGGAAAATTCCTTAATTTAACTTTTTATTTCTCGCCTTGTTGATGCTGTTTGAAATCCTGTGTTGGTGTTTTCCTCTTAGATGGGTAAAATGGAGCCTTTCTCCATTTCAGACTCCCAGCTCTCCCCATTATACATAAGTAATACCTCTCTGGAACTATTGAAGCCGTGTTAGCAGGCTCTGAAATGGGAGTTTAGCCGAGCTTTTAGCGGGTTTAATCTTTTCCTGGGTATTAATCCTTCCAGAACCTCTGATAAAATTTGTTGCTTTTTCTCTGAATGCCTCCCACGCTGTCGATATCTGTCTGGAATGAGTTGCTTGGTGCAGAACAAGCCATGGAGGAGGGAATGTTACAGCCTCCCGTGGATCTTGCTCTCATTTCAGTGCATTCCCCACTCCTCTCTGGTTCCCTGCCACTGCTGCTCCTGTGATTCCTTGCCCTGGGAGCATCGAATATGGGTTTGGGATGAGTTTGCTTCCTGTTGATCAGCTGGTCCTCAGTTCTCAGATACATTCCCGAGGTTTGCCTGTTTGGTATCAGCAGAGAATGTCAGGGAATAACATCACCTCTTCCACTCTGCAGTGGAGATGGAAAGGTACCAAAGACCACAACAAATGTTGGCTTTGGGTGTTTTGCACTTGTTTTTTCTTGCTTTGTGCTGCATCACAGGATCCTAAACCTGTGTGACAGCAGGCTCAGACTGTGATCCAGGTTATCACAGACTGCAGCTGAACTGGAGGGGAAATTATCCTTTTTTCCATCATGTTAGTGTGGAAATGACACCATGTCCTGTGGGGTGCCAGCAGACCTGGGGCAGCCTCTTCCACCTGTGTCAGCTCTGGGAAACACGGGATCTGAGCCTTGAAACCAGCCCAGTGCACCTTGTCCAAACATAAACCCAAGGAAAACTCTCTCCATGCTTTTGAGGTGTCCAGGTTCTCCCTGATTCCAGCTGTTACAGATGAAATAGGAAGGAGAGGGGTTTTTTTCCATCGTGCCTGATCATGGAGGCGCTTCCCCACTTGCACATCCCACCCCTTGGCCATTTCTCCAATGCCAGCTCTTTTCCGTGCTTCTTCCTTCTGGATACAATCCCTGCTGCCCCAGCTGTGCAGTTCCAGGAAGGCAGCTCCTTTTCTGAGCAACGCCGGCCATAAAAGTGATGGTGAAAATTTGTGAGAGGAGGGTAATTGATCGTTTCCATGGCAGTGCTGGAGGAGAGAAGAGCACTGGGGAGTGAGGTGTGGAATAGCAACAGAAACCTGGAGACAAGGAACACATTCCATCTTCCCTGTTTCTTTTGTTCTGCGTGGGTCATAAAACAAAAGCAAATGAGGCAGTTGGAGCTCCCTGTCCATTTTCCTGGGGCTTGTTTAAATGAGGATTTACTTCAACTAAAAGCTCCTTAGAGCCACTTAATTCTTCCAGGTGGAGTAAATATCTAGGCCAGTAGTAAAAATTCCTTACAGATGTCTTCAGGAGGATACTTAGCAAGCACTTTCCTGAAGAGAACGTCTTGGAGGCCTTCAAAGAGCAGTATCAGTTGTTAACGATGGCACATTAGATAGTGGGGCAGGACTGGCATAGCCTTGGGAATAGTTGGAAGTTGCTCCAGTGATGGACAGAGAAGTGAAACAGGCTGCAGAGCAGTGAGGGTACACGCTCTGGTTTTCAGCTGTTAGTCAAAATAACTCTAGCTGGAGTTTTATTTCAGAGATCTGGGCATATTTCACTATGGATTAATGTAATCTCCTGTGGCACTGCATTACAGAATCCCTGTGCATTCCCTGTGTGGATCCCTTTGCCCTGCTTGTCCCATGGTTGGTATGACCTGCCCACCACATGGAACATCTGAGGGAAACTCACACACTCAACTTCTGCTTTTAGCTGAAAAATAAAATCCCACTGAGAAGAGCTGGAGATGTCCCATTAGGTCAGAACCTCCCACCTTTGTGATTTGGTCTCTCTTCTGGATATTTCTGTCCTAGAAGTACCAATCCTTTAAGGCATCCTTTCCATGTTCTGAGTTGGGAAACCTATGTCTGAAAGGAATAATAATTACACACTGGATGTAACTGAGTGCAGACTGCTTGCCAGGCAGATAGTATATGGAATAGCTGAAGCTGAGCCTGAGTGGATCCTTGGATGAGAATTCCTTGGATTCAGCCTTGACAGCTCCATTTGGGCACGTTTCAATCCACATCCAAGCCCTGTGTGCTCTCAAATCTCTCTGTACCTGTGTGTGCCAAGCTCCTGGACTGTCATTCCTCCTTTCCTCCAGCTTTGCTCTAAAAAAGGAAAGCAGCACAGGAATTGTCCATCAGCCACCAGGGTTGTGTGTTCCTTGCAGGAAGAACCCGAGGTATTTGAGGAACGTGGGCTCCCAGGTGTTGCCGTGGGCTTTGGTCTCTCCTCACTAAGGGTGAGGTCTCACCCTGTGACCAAGGCTGGCTGTGCTCAGCTGGGTGCAGCAGCATTGCAGGAAATCCCAGCCTCTCCCAGTCCAAGCAGGGAGCAGCAAGAACCTCTTGCAACTCAGGCAGTCCTGGGGAGGGATCAGATCCACGCTGCTCCAGCCCAGGAATGCATCACCTCCATCCAGGAGCTGCCACTGCCCCTCCCAGGGCTGCTCCTGGAGGCACCTTTCCTTTGGAGGGGGAAAGCTGAGGTGCTTTGGAGGTCTGACTGAGGGGGAAGTTGGTTGCTTTTCTTCAGAGCAGGAGCCCAGGTGTCCGTGAGGCTCCTGGATCATTTCTGAGCTGAAGCCAGAGCAGGACTTGCATTTAACCTGCTCCTTCCTGGCACTCTGTGGCGTGGTGGCATCCGGTCACAGGTTGGACTTGGTGACCTTGGAGCTGTTTTCCAGCCTTAATGATTGGGAACTCTGTGACTGTGAGTGACCAATTTACTGCCAGTGGTTGTCCCAGACGTGCAGGGAGCAGAGAGCCAGGCCCAGGCAGGAGCTCTGCGCAGGGAGGGCGAGCAGAGCCCTGCTGATTCCATGGAAAGCTCCCTGCAGGGTTCTGTAGATCAGGCAGTGGCACAGGCCAGGGCAAGGACAGATCTCCCTGACCAGCACAGCCCTTCACAGGGGCTCTGCTGCTGCCAGCTCTTCTGGGCTGAACCACGTCCCAGAGGAGCTGTTTCCCACCCAGAGGCCGCGAGGGATTTGATTCACACTCCATTTGCCTTTCCCCTCAGATTGGAGAGTTGAGCTTTTTTCAGGTTTGGGTGTTTGTTTTTTTTTTTTGTTTTTTTTTTGTTAACTTAGGTGTTTTAAAAGTAACATTTTGGTTCACCTTTGGAGTTGCCATTTGACTTCTCTGTAGCACGTCCTGATTAGTGATTAATTGCACAGGACATGTTGTGACTCCAGCCCGTGTCCTGGGGTGCTTGTCGCAGCAATGATGCACTGGGTGATTACTCACTCCCCTTAACCTGACAGCTGTATTTCTTCCCTCGACTGCTTCCTGACCTTGGCCAGGTACGTGCCTTGTGTTTTGTTGGAGGACGTTGGGGGCGTGCAAATTTTTCTTTGCCTTGCGTGACCTTCATCATGCCTGGGTAAGAGAAGGGAACTGTTCCATGAACAGATGGAGCGTTATTTCTAGAGGAAGGTGGATAACGCAGGAAATTATTCATTCCAAACCCCTTCAGACAACTCAGATGTTTGCCCTAAGAGAGTGTTGCAAATCCTAGTGCAAATACCTGCTCGCACAAACTCTCCAGCTACCTCGAAAATCGCGTGTGAATGTGGAAGTCATCCAGTCCCGGAGCAGAGCAGTGCCAGGGGACTTAACTGAGCCATTAAGGAAATTAGGAATAAGCAGGATTTTAAGCAGTAGTTACAGGAGAGATATTTTGTAAGCCGTGTGTAGGCAACTTAGACTAAAAAAGGTTGTCAAGTCATAGCAGGTAAAAAAGAACAGTGTGCAAACCGGTCTGGGGATGGATAATTCACTGCTAAAAGCAGCAAGGTTTGCTGCAAGTGGTGCTTGGCTCTTGTTATTCCTTAATGAATCGAATCTATTAGCCAGGGAAAACATCACGTTGTCTTGAAAAACAAATCGTATTTGGATGCCTCTTTCCGTGCATTTGTACCCATTTTAACACGAGCACACTAATTATGCTGTGGAGACGATTTTGTTATGGCAGAAATGGAGCTGAGTTTGCAGCTGGAGCTGGGGAGCTCTGGAGTGCTGGAATAGGTACATGGGGAGAGATGCCTCTTAATTCCATTGCCTTTCTCTTTAATATTTGTATCCCCGTGCTTCACATGCAGCTTCACAGAGTGTTTCTGCCCCCTTGGGTGCACACAGGCCTGACTTTAGGGGCTCAGCAGCCTCCAAACTCCCCTGGGTGCCAGAGGAATGGTTTGAGGAATCGTGTCCATGGCCCAGTTTCTCCACAGATGGCAACGGGCTCACAAATTCCCAGGCTTCCTGACATGTTTCCCGATGCACAGGGAGCTGCATGAGTCATATTGCTCCAGCTCTGGTCCTTTTGGATGGAAATTACACTTTTAAATACATTCTGTGATTACATGCAGCGGCGATGGGCTCGTTTGGAGGAGCTGGAATTCAAGCCATTAAGTTGAGTGGCTGCCATTATGTGCTGTGTTTGCCAACAGATAATCCACAGCCATACTTCATCTGTGACAGCTTTGCCCTCTAGACTTTGAATAGAATTATCTTGGTGCAGAACTGTTCTCTCCAGCACCATCCAGGTGATCATTTCCGTGCACCAGGCAGCGAATGTGCCTTCGTGAGGAGGTGAAGTGGGGCGGGGACGGACAGCACTTGGATGTGTCCTGTGCTGGAGAGAGGGGAAAGGGACAATTACACAACAGATGAGGTGACACTGGTGTGTCCTGGTGGAGTTCCTGCCCATCCCACCCCTCTCTGAGGGCTTTCAGGGCTCCTGCCAGAGCTCTGAGCTCGCAGGGTGTGGGGCCGTGCAGGCAGCTCTGGGGTTGGGAGATGGGACAGGAACACGTGGATGCTTGTGGTGGCTCTCTCTGTGCCTGGATTGCTGCTGCTCCCAGGGGGCTGGGGGGCGACTCCTGGTTCAGAACATGGTGATGGCTTGGAAAAACACCTGCTCTTACCTTCCCAGCCTGTGGAAGTGTCATCCAAGCCGTGGCCCAGCTGAGGGAGAGGGTTGTAGCCAGTGGCTGCCTTGAGTTACTCCTGTTGAAGGGGACATTTTGGCAGTTGTCTATGAAATCTGAGAAGCCATCAGACAGTGACTTTCATTCATTCCTAGGCTGAATTGAGCAAAGCAGCTTAGAGGTGGAAGGCTGCCTATCCCCGAGCTGATCTGGCCAATCCCTGTAATAGGCTCAGAGGATCCGATGGAATCTGCGGGACAATCCCGTGCCTCTGACGAGCATCCATTCATTACCTTCCTGCCGAGACCGCCTTTCCACCCAGCACTGCCCCTTCAGCTTGTGGGAGGAAAGAAAAAGCTGTGGGAATGAGACCATGATGTCAGATCCCACCTGGAGTGTCCCTGTTGGAACCCGGAGACAAAGGTGTGTCGCTGCTCTCGCCGCGGAACGGAGAAACGCCACGGGGTCCGAGCTCAGGGGAAAAGGAGGCCGAAGCAATTTAATCGCTTCTTAGAGGTTTTTATGTGTTAGTTCACAAAAAGTGTGTTAAATGGCATAAGGTAATTGGTTCTTTCAGCCATCCACCCCTTAGGGTGAGTGGCCAAGTTCTAAGGCACCCATCTCTAAATGGTTTTCAAGTTGGAGCCATAACAATGGTGGAAAACAACCTTGCAGGTGCAGAAGTTTACAAAACTGTAACGTTGTTTTGAATGACTTGCATGGGAAAGACAGAGCTCTCACAAAATGCTTCTGAGAGCTGAAGAAATTCCTTGCTGAAGCTTTTTCAGCATCCATAAAGGTGGGCACAGCCCCGCAGTGCCACCCCTGTGCCTTCCATCACCCCGGGTGCTGCTGCCCCAAAGGCAGCAGGAAGGCAGGGTTGCTCTGGGAATGTTCAGTGCTTCCCAGCTCTGTGAGTGACACAGGGCATGAGGCACGGTGTTCTTGGGCCAGTCCAGGACCCTGCTGGAGTCAGAGGGCTCTGAGAGCCAGAGGATGCCACGGGCTTTGGCTCAACTAGCGTCTCAAGGGGAGAAGCTGCTTTGCTCTTATCTCTGGGCTTTATCTCTCGTAAGTCCTGCCTGTTTGCCCTCTGAGGAGCTGGAGGATGGACGGTGAGATGTGGTTGCTGTGAGGACCTGAGCTGTGCCTGGCTGGGTTTGCTGTGCTCTTGCTGCCAGCACGGGGGTGCTGGATGGCAGGGATGGATCATCCCCCTGTTCCCTCAGGATGCCCACGGCTGCTTTTTGGTCCAGGTGCTGGAATCCTGGAAATCACAAGGAAGGATTTGCTGGAATGATTCTCATGAAGATTATAATTTTGGGGGCAAGAAGCTTTGTCTGGCCGTTTCTTATTCTGGGTGCTCATCCTGGTTTTTCCTTTTGCTGCTGGAGGTGGAATCAATGGGATTTTCACTGGGTAGCTCTTGGTTTGCACAAGAGCAGCTGAACGGGCTCTGCTTTCCCCCTGGCTTGGGAGAAAAGGTTGTCACTGCCCCTGCAGCCACCCAAAGCCCAGGCTGGTTCTGGGGCCCAGGTGTTGCTTCTCCAGCCATTAGCTCCCTTTGTGCTTCATTTAATTGAATTTTCTGTGGGCTCGGGGTCTGTGAAACAGTTTGGAGATGTCATTCCCCTCATCTGCCAACAAGCCCCTCCTGGACTGTGTCAGATGTGAGCTGCAGGGACTTACCCTGGGAAACCAGGAGATGAGAGCAGCAAATAAGGAGCCCAGGTGGTGAATTTAATCAGTGTAATACATTCATCTGGACTTTAATCCAGCCTGGGCATTGATTTGCACTAATAACAGCCACCACTTTTTAAGTTCCAAGTTCTCAGTACTAAAAATATCCTTTTTTTAATATTACTGTGTTGTCTGCTTATTATGATACCAATATATGGGAGTTGTGCATTACTGAGGATTCCTGGGGTTGTGTTTAATACCTTGTGGTCTAACATGGCACAACCCAGGCCTCTGCTTCAGTGTTGAAAGGGGTTTTAGGACACATTGCAGTGACTCAGTCACGAAGGGGCTCTTGCTGCTGCTTCCCTGTCCCTGACCATGCAGGAGTGATGTTCCTGCTTTGCATTAATAGCCCTGCATTTGAATTCATTTCCTTCCATGACTTTTAGACCTGGCCAACTGTGTCAGCTTTTAGAGGACAAAGTATCCACCCAGAGCTTTGTGAGTTCTGGTCCTGCCACTTTCTTCACTCCCCCTGGAATTCCTGGATCCGGGTGAGGGAAGCGGCTGCACTGGGTGTTCCTGGTGTGTGTCCCTGTGCCATCGCTCCTGCTGGGCACAGCTGCATGGCTCAGCTGTGTGGCACCAGCTTTGGGCTGGGACACGAATCCCACGTCTGGGATGAGCAGATCCGTGTGCTGTTCCCTTTGTAAGGAGTTCTGTTGTGTTCAATAATTCAATCCGCTGGGAGTCATTTGTGTGATTTTTGCCTTAATTCCTTTCTGCTTTGGAAACTTCCATGTCCCAGTGTAACAGGTGACGTACATTTTGAAATAAATACCCTTTAAAATGTGGGTTACTCCTGCTTTCCTCAGAGCAGTGACAATTTTATCTCCTCTTCTTGCAAAAACCGTTCGGTCGCTCAGATGAACTCAGTTTTCCCCCAGTCTGCTCCACGGCAGGGAAGTTGTTTGCTTTCCAGTTTGACTAAGGACAGGCTTTTGGGGTAAAATGAGTCTAGATTTGGCATTCCTGACATTTCCACTCAAGCCTTGGTCATCCCTGGAGGGGTTTTGAGGCTGTGGATTGGCTGTACTATGGGTGTAGGGATGCTCAAGATGGTGTCAGTGCTGTTTCTCCATGCTGTGTCCCTTAGCCCAGGGCTCAGCATTCCCCAGCAGCATCTTGTCCTTCTCTGTCCGTTCCCAGAGCCCAATTTATATCTACTTTGTAATATTTATATCTATTTTATAATATTTATATTTATTTTGTAATATTCTCTTTGCCTATCTGCCTTACTCTGCCCCTTGGGTGGCTGAGAGAGAACCAGATCCCTCCTTCCCCGGGTGCTGCCGTGGGCTGTACACGATGCCTCGAGGTTACTGGGCCTGCTGCCTGCTGGGCTGGGGCTTTGTGGGACTGGGAACACATCCTGGGAATCTTGCCTGCTCCCCACCCAGCCATCATCATCCTGCAGGCTCAGCCAGTGAGACTGGACCGGGTGTAAATCACAGCCCAGCTCCGGCCCCCTGGCCAGGAAGGATTTCAGTACAGCTCCAGGTCTTCGAGGCTGTTGTGGCCTTGGCTTGGGAATGTCAGGAGTCCCTTCCCGGGGCAGGAGGCTGGGATTTGTGTGAGTGTTTTAGGTTTGGATCTTGGAGAGTATTTATTGTTTGTTGCTGAGTGCTGCGATGAGGGATCCGTGCTGACAGCCCCTGTCGGCCCCGAGTCCACGGCGCTGGGAGCTGCCCTGGCTCTGCTTGCTGAAGGTGCTCTTTGCTCTGCAGTGGTTCAAACTTGGACTTCCAGCCCCAATCTCATCATTTATCTGAGTTAGAAGGTGATGGCTGGTGGTTGTTTGCAGTTACTCTACGTGAAAGATACGTCGTGAGGCAAGGGGAGCCTTAATGTGCCCCATCCTCAGGAGGGGCTGGGAAGCAATTAGGGTGACATATGCTCCATGAAAACAGCTCCAGCCCGCATGGGCTGTGCTTCAGTGGGTAACTCTGCCTTGTCGCCACCTTCCAGCCTTCTCCTCACTGCTGCCAGGGTTTTACTCAGCTCTCCATCCACAGCCCTGCCTTGTGGCTGCTGTTATTAATAGGAATGACACGGGCAATAATCATAATAAGGTGGAAAATGAGACTAATGCCATCCCCTGGGCTCTGCTGCTGCAGCCTGGCTCAGGCCAGGTGATTTCCTATCTGCCAGGTGAGATCTTCTCAAGAAAGTGTAAATCAGTGAAAAATAGAACAGCCCAGTCCTAAGGAACCTTTCAGTCTGTTCTGACTCTCCACATAACATACAGATAAATAAAAGACAGATAAAGCTTCCAACCAAGTGTGGCAGCCTTCCCAGAACATGGGACACAGGAGACTCTCACTGCAATCAGCCTCTTTCAGCTGGAATCCAGTCATTAGTTAAATTCATCAAAGGGCTTGAAAGCAGAAAGGGAAATTCCTTGACTCGTGCTTAACCTTTGGGTGATTGCACCTCTTCAGAGAATGAGCAAATCAAGTGGAGCTGCCCTGCCCTGTGTTTGGTGAATGAGCCGTGGGGCCATTCAGCGAGATTGGGCATTATTCACTTTGTATAATCCCTGACGAGAGGTTTAAAAATAACCACACCATCAAAGGGACTCTGGGGAGATTATGCAAGAGCAGAAGCGCAGCAGGACAGGCTGGGGTGAGGTTCTCTGTGCACTTGCCTTTGTCTGCTCCATCAGCTGAGTGACCCCGGCCTGGCTGGGAGAAGCAGCGGGATGCGGGCTGGGACACAGAGAGCTCCCCTGCTCGCTCCGTGGGCACGGCTGTGCTGGGAATTCGTGGATCTGGGATCTGGGGGGGATCTGGGAGCTGACAGCAGATTCCCAGCCCCACCAGCCCGTGCTGTGGTGCTGCAGTGGAGCGGTGTGAGGTGCCTGCCCGCGGGGATCGCGGGGAGCAGAGCGGTGCTGTCCCTCGCCTGGGCGTCTGTGCAGCTCTGCCGTGTCCTGTCCTTCCCCTGAGCGTTGGCTTCTTTGAACACCAGCCCTCTGAGTATCCATCCTCCTGTGAAGCTGTTTTGGCTGCCTCCGTCGTGGAAGGGCCCGGTGAACGCAGTGTGGGGAATGCTGTTGTGATTTTACGGGGCTTTTATGTTGTGTGAATAAAGGGCACCTCTGTACAAGAACAATTTGAACAAATGGCATCCACTCACCACATTTTTCTCCCTCTCCCCTCACAGCCTGCTCCTATTCCTGCATCCTGCTCCTGTGGAGGAGGACACAGTTTATGTAACGCTGACTTGAAAGGGAACTACCCAGAGCTCTCCTTTTTTACTGTTACAACTCTACTGATGCAGTAATAAAGGATCTAATAGAGGAACACTTCCCTGCCTTAAGATTATTCATATTCCCAGAGGCCATGGTCCTGGAAACTTTGAGGTACTTGAAGTTTTCTAAGGAGATGGTGATTGATGGTAGATTTCTTTGGGGTTTTTTTGGGAACGTGGCTCTTCATTCAATGCATTTTGGATCAGTGAGAAGCTCTGTGCTGAAAACTCAGGGTGGAATCTTGTGGGCTAGCAACGATTATTTATCCCTGGGAGACGTATGGGCAGGTGAGAGTGGTTTGAATGGCCCTTTTGTGCCCATTTCATTCTCCAGGGGCCACTAAGGCCCTGATTTCTTCTTCAAGCTGGCCCATAAGAAGCCAGTAAGTGTCAATGAGTTGGGAATATTTAGTGAAATGTTGCAGTAGTGGCTGATTTCACTCAAAGCTGTTCAATCCTCGCCTGCCTCACTGCAGGCAGGGGCTGAGGTGGAGCAGATGTTTGCCTCCAACTGTGCATCCTGGCTGGGGGAGTGAGCAGAGCCAGGGAAAAAGCACCAGACCGGAGGCAGAGGCTCACCCGTTCCCCAAAATACTTTTCCAGTTGGTCTTGTCGTGTGGAGCTGGAGCAAAGCCCCTCTGCAGGGACAGGGCTGGGTCATGGCGCAGAGATTTAAACCCTGCAGTGGCCTGGGAGAAGCTGAGCCCTGGCTCACAGGTCACTCTGTAAATGTGCTTTGGGAAGCCAGCCCAGGCAGTGTTCCTGGGCCTTTTTCCTCAGGGTGTGCTGTGGATGCAGCCTGTGAGATGGGATTGAACACGGTATGTGGGACCTGCTGCTGCAGGAGGGTTTTCCTTGGCACTCCCCTTCCCCTCCTCTCCTCTGGCTCCTGTGGATTTGCTCCAGACCTGCTGCAGTAACATTAGAGAGGGTAGGTAGAGTGATTCCCCCAGGTCCTCTAACAGGGAGCTGCTCCTGGTATTTTTATTTATTCCTCTTATTTTTTATTTTCCTGCTTACTTTGATGGTGAAAATTATTTCATCTTGATAACGGTGCCACAAAGGCATGGCTGGAAAAGAAAATGGAAAAATCTGGAGTCAAAAGTCCCACATTTGAGCACCTCCCTTGTATTCCTTGGAAGCTCCCAATGTGTGGCATTAATGACACATTAAAGCCCTTTGGCTTTGGAAGGTGCAAGGGGAGAAGGAGACAGTGGGGATCTTTGGGCAGATGGACCTTTCTGAGCTCTCCCAGCACTGGTGAGGGCAGAGTTCAGCATCCCTGGCACGCACTGTCAGAGGTGGGGCCTTGCAGAGTCCCCTGAAACCCTTTTTTACTGTTTGTTGTTGTTGTCATTTTATTTTGGCAGCACCTCTAATGTAATTCAGTATTTCCAGTGGCCACATTCCATCCTGCAAATGACACCAGACGAGAAGAGAAAGCAAAATCCTCCCAGCCCTCGAGCAGGAATGATTAAATTCCTTTCTGCTGCCTTTGCTCGCTGTTGTAAAGCACTCACCTGTTGTACCGGGGTGTTGGGAGTGTCTTAGAGGAGCTTCTGTAGAGGGAGGGTTTGTGCCTGGATTGTTGGAGGTTTGCTGTGGAAACCTGTGGGGAAAATCCCTGGGAAGGCTGAGGCTGTGATGCTGGTGGTCCAGGGATGAGACCCCCTGTTCTTGGTGAGCTCTGGGATGTGCCAGCTGTGCGTGTAATTAGAGAGAGCCTTGTCCTTCTGCCCTTTTTCTCCTCATTAAATCAATCTGTTGGTGGAGCTGGGATGTGGAAGCAGCCCCTCCTCTGTGTGCCCTGGAATTTCCCTTTGCCCGTGGCCAGGTGTTTGCTGGAGCAGTGCCTGGTGCCCAGCCCACACAACATCCCCATTCAGGGGTTCATCTGCTCTTCTGCCCACCGAGAAAGTTCTCCCTCCACCCCAGAAGCTGCTCTGTGGTCTCCTGTGAAACAGGAAGCATTATTCTCAGGTCTGTAGCTCCCAAATGCTCCTGGGCATTTCTGCACTGATGTTACGAGGTGAAAGCATGGAGGAATTTTCTCTTTGGGCTCTTTGCTTTGAACAACCAACTGACAAGAATAATTCATTTTAATATGAGCTAGGACTTCACCTGGAAGACAGGCAGTGTTCAGGGGATGTCACACCAAATGTCCTTGTCACCTGCTGCATTTCTTCTCACTGCTTCCCTCTTCTTATGGGTAGGACACTTTCCCAAATACCTAAGTCCTCATTTTTTGTTAATTTACAAGGCTGAGATTTTGTGAATTCTTCTGGTGGGCACAGAGAACACAACTTTATTTCCATCAACTTTCACCCTCCAGAAAACTGCTGTGTCTGGGAGAGCCTGCTGTAATATTTGACTGTTCCTATTGTGATTATTATTCTTAAATCCAGTTCTTTGGTTTTGGCAGTGGCCACATTGTAGATGGGATGAACATTCAGGTGCGGGAAATGTAAACTTGTGCATCAGGCAGCTAAACACAGAGTAGTTTCTGGGGCATGATTCACCTGGCTGGAAGGTAGGTTGCTGAAATAGCTGAGGTGAATCACACTCCAGATGTGTCTCTTTCTCTTCACTGGCTATCAGGGAGTCCAGATGACTCCCTCAGCTGCAGTGTGGGAGAATCTGACTTTATGGGAGAGAAGTTCCTTTCAAGGGCTCTGGCTGAATATCTCTGAGCACAGCGCCGAGCCGCAGCTTTGAAGCCGAGAGACGTGAACTTTCTGGAGTGAAGAGCTCCTGTGTTGAATTCTCTCAGAAAATAATATTTCATGCTGACCTTTCTCGGGTTTGTCATCTCCTGCTGCTGCAGATGTCAGGTTCTGTCTCCATAACCCTGCCCTGAGAGGGCTGGACGGCTCCACGGATGCAGCAAGATGTCTTGCAACATAAATTAAACTGGATCTTTTCATTTGAGGCCCTGACATTGTCTCAATGGAACTCCAGTTCTGCCATCCCACTTTTGGTACAGGCTGAGCTGGATTTGTGTTCCAGAAGGCCAAGGCTTGCTTGCAGGATTCCTGGCTTGTGGATCCCTTCCTTGGGCTGACAGTAAGGACCAGGGGCTGGGAAGGACCAGCCCCTGCTGGCCCTGATCGCTGAGAACCAAGGACTTGGAGCCTTTCTCCTTGAGACCGAGAAGCACCTTGCAAAGCCACCCCAGCTCCTGACATGCCCTGAGAGCACTTGCAGACCTCTGTGTTACCAGCACAAAAAGGCTGAGGTGTCACCCCCGTCCCTGGGTGTCCCCCCCTGTCCCTGGCAGCCCTCGCCGCTGGCCAGGCCGTGCTCCTCAGAGCTGGGATTTGTGCCTCGGGAATGGATTTTTGCAAAGTAGGCTGGGAGGGTTTGAAGCACAGTCCCTCTGAAGTTTGGGCTCGGTGACGTTTCTGTGGCAGTTTGTGCCCAGAACTGCCTGTGTGTGAAGTGACAGCAGAGTCTGTGTCAGCTGGAGCAGAAGCAGCAGGAACACGGCTCCTGCGTAATAGATCTGTTCCTGGTTCCTCATCAGTGGGAAAGGGACTAAAATACCCAATGGCATTAACAAAAGGAACAAGTGTCAGGCCAGCCCGAGTCATTTTTTGACAAGAAAACTGATTTTCGAGCCAAAGAGAACGTACAGGACTGCATTTACTGAGAGAAGCTGAATGCAGGGTCACTGTGAGCCACGGGTGGGAGGTGGCCTTGGGGAAAAGGGGACATGTGAGGTATTACTGGGAGATTGGTGTGACACTGGAATAAATATTTCATGCTGTTTCACAAATCTCTGGTAAGGTCCCTTTGGGAATAGTATTTGCAATTCTGGTCATCTGCGTTCCAGAAAAATGCAGGCAGGGTATGTGGAAGCCTAAAAGGGCTCGTGAAATGCCTGGGGGAAGGAAAAGCTGGGGGCTGGGAGGGCAGAACTTCCTTACCTGGGAAACCACACCCTGGACAGCGTCCATAAGTATGGCAGGGGAAGCACTGGTGAAGGAGAAGAGCTCCTGGCAGAAGAACAGATAATTGTTACCTGGTCTCAAATGTGTTGTGGGCTTTCTTCAGCTCTGAAGTCTCATCCCTTGTAGATCTGTCCTGGGGTTCTCTGTGTTTTAAACTGATCCCTATTAATGAAATCATCCATGAACCTTGACTGGGAGCAGAGCAAGGAGTTGTGAGAAGGCACTGGAACATGTCTGAGCACCCAGCTGTCACCCTGGAATCAGAAATCAGTCTTTATAACTGTTACTTCTCCAGATGGAGCTGCCCTGCTCTGCTGAGCCCAGAGCTGGGGTGAGCTGGGCTCCATCACCATCTGGCTCCAGCTGCTGCTGGTTGGGATGGGACCCTCTGGTGCCCCCAGCTCTGTCTCAAAAGCCCAGATGTGGGATAACCCCTCACTGAAGCAGGAGGTGCCCTCTGCCACGCGTTCAGCCATCACCTGAGGGCTTGTTGTGTGCCTTGGTTTTCTGTCTGGTACCCCAGGACCTCGTGAGGCTGGTGTGGACACACAAAGGGGATGGGTTTCTTCCACAGCTGATTTTGACTTAGAAGGGACAATCTGTGAAAGTGAAAGTGGGAGGAACACAGCTTTACTTCGCTGCCCACCGACTGGGTCCATCTGGGTTTTGAGGATGAAAGGCACTGCCAGATTAAGCCTCGTAGGTCTTGCTGCTCTGTGTGTGACTGACTCCACAGCTGAAGGGCTGGAAGTGCAGCTCTGACTGTCCCAAACCCAAGGAGATCAGTGTTCTAAAGGAAAGCCAGTGCAGGGCAAATGGTAAATCAGGCCCTTTGATCTGTTGACTGGATTTTCTGCACGACTTGAATGTTCTCTGTTGATGCTGAGAAGCTGAAGCTGTGCTAGAAGGTCTCCTTCAAGTTCTCACTGTGCAGGTAGTGATTAACAGGGGTTTGGGGAAGCCAGACTTCCACTGAGAGCTCTCTGACCTGTGCCAGAGCTTCTGCATTCGCATAACCACAGCGAGGGGTTATTGTCTGTGTTCCTGCCCGAGCTGAGAGAACACTGTGGCTCTCAGAGCCTCGCCACAGCAAGGTCTGGAATGGTCACAGGCTTGAGCTCTGTCCCTGCCAGCTGAAACTGGGATTTGAGGGAGCCCAAGCCCATGGTCAGGGTGTCTCAGTGGCAGAACCAATGCAGGAGGCCCAGGATGGCTCTGACAGGCTGATCAGCACATGGGGAAAACCTGTATTTGCTGGGGCAGCCTCAGTGCTCAGCGCGGAATTCCTGCAGTGGGCGAAAGATAAACACAATTTATTACTCTGTTAGAAACCACCCAGCTGTCGCCCAGAGGAGCAAGGGGTGTCCTGGGCATGGGTGGATGGCTGGTGGTGTGGAGGCACAGGCATCAGTGGTGGGATGATCCCTCCTGCCAGCACGGAGCAGGAGTTTCATGGCTGTCAAAAGGAGACCTGGTCTGTGCTGGTGCTGAGGCTCCCTGAGCTCCACGTGCAGAGATGTTCCCGAGCTCCTGTCACACCCCAGGCTGGCCTCGGGATCTGCTCCATGCAGACTGTCCCGACAGCCAGGGCCAGCAGGATCCCCTGGGCAGAGCTGGGGCCGGGCTGTGCTCCAGGCCAGGGCTGGGCCAGGTCAGCAGCGTGCCAAAAGTGAGGGGTGTCAGTACATCACCAGCACTAAAATGGGCAACTTCCAGTTTCAACATGTGTTCTGAATACTTTCACTAACTTTGCTTGGATCTGCATGGAAAGCCTCCTGAGCCTTGGACATTTCAACTGAAGTGAAAATTCCTTTGCAGGACACCGTGGCTTGTTTGTGTTTTTGGGAACTGTGCATTATGGCAGTGGAATTGTCCCTGACAGATGTGCATGTGTGGAGGTGGGAGGGGAGGTGCCAGGACTTGGGAGGCACCTGGAGCTTGCCTGGCATGACTGGGAGCGGGATGAGGGCGCTGGGAATGGCCACGGCCACGGCACGAGGGTGGAATTGCCACGGAGAAGCGGTTTGGCTGCGAGCTTTGCTGCGTGTGCTGCCGTGCATGTGCGCGTGCCTGGGCTGCAGCGTTCCCTGACTGTGCTTTTCTCTCCCCAAGCTGATCAGTGGTGGTTCCATTGTCAGTGCTGAGGCAGTATGGGATCACGTCACCATGGCCAACCGGGAGTTGGCGTTTAAAGCAGGAGACGTCATCAAGGTCCTGGATGCTTCCAACAAGGACTGGTGGTGGGGTCAGATCGACGATGAGGAAGGATGGTTTCCCGCCAGCTTCGTGAGGGTGAGTGATTTTCTGCTTTTTACTGCTCTGAGGAATCACTGCCCATGCTCAGGGCATCAAGAACCGAGCTCTGACTCCGTTTTTACTGTGTTTGTTCTCACTGATGCTGATTCCCCGTTCTTTGCCTAAAAAATGGGAGGCAAAGAAGGTTTCCAGTGAAATGAGAGTGGGGCAGAGGGAGGCTGGAATGAGGATTGGCTTATTGGGATGTGGAGGGGCCTTTCCTGGGTGTCTGTTGGAGCCTCTCTCCTTAAGCTGTTCTGCTTCAACAAACCCCATCCCTGCAAGTGTCCACGTGTTGGACGGGGCTTGGAGCAGCCTGGGATGGTGGAAGCTGTCCCTGCCCATGACAGGGGTGGGATTGGGTGGTCTTCAAAGTCCCTCCCCACCCAAACCACTCTGGGATGCCACAATTCCATGAAAACCAGTTCAGGATTGTGTGGGCTGTGAGGAGATGATTTGGTGGGGCCTAAAAATTCTCACCAGCTCCAGGGGACCTGGGTTTGGAAGAGCTTTCTGCCTGTCTTACCTTCTTCTCTGAACTCTCCCTCTTCTGGGCAACATCAGCATCCCTGTGATTGAACATTTCATCTGGGAAGCAGCCACTGGATTCGGGAAATGGGGTTAAAATGTGTGATCTGGTGTTTCCTGCTGAGGTACAGTGACTCCCAACGGGGAAGCCAGACCTCTGCTTGCTGCTATCTCCCCAGCACACAATTTTTTCCCCTCTGGTGCAGCTCTTGAGTCTCCCCCAGGTCTGGCCAGTGCCAAGAGTGAAAGATCCATGACTGGAACTGGAGCTGGGCTGCCCAAAAAAGTTAATGCTGTTACTCTGGCCCAGGATAGCAAACTGTGTTTGGTATTTTGAGTCTGACCCTGCAGCCAGTGGTGGCAACAAGTCTTGAAAATGGATTTGTGTCAGGTGTGATTGGAGTGAAAACCTTCTTGCAGAAACACTCTCCCCTGTGTCACTGACACGTCTCCTCTGTGCTGCAGCTGGAAAGGCTGAACGAGAACAATCTCATTTTGTTTGCTTAATTTAAACACTGAAATACTCTGGGCCATTTTAACCTCTCAGTGCACTGACCAGTGCTGATTTCTTTGTGGTTCAGGGGAAAAGATTTAACAGCCCTTTTGTGTGATGTCACAAACAAACTGTCCCCGGGAGGTTTAAGAACAGTCTGGTTTTGCACTGTCCTGTTTTCTAAAAACACACCAAAAAGCCAAATGAACCAGTCTCTTTAAGGCCCCAACCCATGGATCATTTGGCTTGGCTGGACTCCCCATCTCTCCCTGTGCTTTTCCAAGGCTGGGAGGATGGTTTTAGAAACAGGGGAGAACAGAGGAGAGGGGCACCAGTGAATCTCAGGCTGTGGTAGACAAATGTCTGGAACAAACCTGGTTCCTCATCCTTGGTGCTGAGGGTCACACCAGCCTTACCAGGCAGGTTTCTGTCCAGTATCCCAATGAGCCTGATCCTTCCATCAGCTCTGCAAGAGGCTGGCTTGGCTATTCCATCTGGGAATCACTTGTAGAGGGCAGGCAGGGCCCAGACACCTGCCCTTGCCCCTCCCAAAGGGGAGCAGCGCCCGGCTGTGCTGCATTAATGAGAATCAATATTTAAAAACAAGAGTTCTGGCCCCCTGTGTCTGCAGGTCTTGAAGGGAGGCTGGAGGGGAAAATTTGCCCCCCAGGTTTGCAAAGCAGCTGAATAAGAAATGGAAGAGCTGCGAGAAGAGCAGATGATCGCTCACATCATGAGGAGGCTGCGTTTTTCTCTGTTGTACTTTGAGCCCTGCTTTTTTAAGATGATGCCAGAAAACTGCCTGATTTAGCCTGGGTGGTTCTAGTTTCACTTGCTAAATAATTGCTTTTCTTTTTGTTTCTCTTATGCAAGCACAGAAGGAAAAGGGAACAATATGTTGCACAGAACAGGAATAGCATTCAAGTGAGGGATGTCAGACAGACCAGACCAGACAGGTATAAAGCCAAATAGGATTAATTTCAGGACATTTTAGACTTCAGGCCTCTTGGAAGTACTAACAGGAGTGCAGCAGAAGATCACTGCACAGTTGGGTTCCTCTCAAAGTCCTTTGAATCACTTCTGAGGACAAAACTGGGCTGGGAACCCAGTTTGCAATGAGATGTCTGACGCTTCTTGCTCTCCAGCCAGATCATCTGAAAACCTTTGGCAAAGCATTTGGCACTCACGGAATCTCATAGCGGGAAACTTCACATTTGCAAGTGGAGAGGAAAACAGGAACCTGCTGATTCCCTTGGCCTCCTTTACACGCCAGCCAGGGGTGGCAAACAAAACCGCTCCTGAATTCCCTGCACACGCAGCAATTGTCTCCCTGCTCCCACCTGCAGTAATCCTCTTAGTAGCTCTGGAGAGAAGGATAGAAGGAAGGGGGAGAGAGGGAAGCCATGGAGTTTTGGGAGCACAGGAACTTTCAAGAAGAAGCTGGATGATAAAGCAATGGGGTTTTTTTGGGTGGAAGAGAAAGCGCAGCATAGGAGAAGTAAAATTTGGAGCCAGCATGGAACGGTGAATGGTTTCTGCAGGGAGCTGCTGCACTCAGGGAGAAGGGCACGAAAACCCATAAGTCAGAAAGGTGGATCAGAAGTCCAGAACTAAATTTAAGACTCAGCAGGAGCTGGGTTTAGACAGATGAAGGTGTCTGTGTTGTATTTTAGTGCCTGTTCTGAGCACACTGGACACGCACAGGCTGCAGCCGTGGTTGCTGCGCGGTGTCTTTGAACATCCTGTCAGCTTCCAGTGGTCTGGCAGCTTGGGAGGTACAGCTGGAAAAACCAGCAGGAATTTTAAACAACATTTCCCATTCTTATGGTGGTAATGCCACTTTTTTCTCCTCTGTGGATGGCAGAGCCTTGGGCTGTCTGTACATCACAGGCTACGGCTGAGTTTTTGCGTAACCAGCACATTAACACTGGCTCAGAAAAGCAGGCTCATTGTTGGGAGGGAGGGATTTATAGCAGAGAATAACAGTCCTGGGCTCCCATGGATCCACTGTTGTACCTTTAGGTCTCCTTTGGAAAGCACAGCAAGCCTCAAAACAAAGTTTTGATTGCAGAACCCCTCATCAAGTGTCCAAAAGAGCCCAGGTGAGACACTCCAAACACGGGAAATCAAATGGCCTCATGTTTGGGCTCTGACATATTTCCACTGCAAGAGAAATAGAAAGAGTTAAGCTTATGGATGCTGTGCAGTGGAATCTTTCCTCAGAGACGTGGCAGAGCGCACCTGTCCTGGGCAGAGAGGGGATTTATTCCTGTGTAAAGCTCTCCTTAGTCTCTTTGGATACCAGACTGAGCTTGCAGAATATATTTCTTCTCACCTCAGCAACGCTGACTCTCCCTTCCTCACGTTACTGAGCCAAGGTAAAGAGCAGAACTGGGGCTGAGGAACTTTTACTGCAGCTTCTTGTAGTGCCTGGTGACTGAAGAAGGGAAGAAATGGTCCTCCCAAGGCCTGAGCAAGGAGGGGGTATAAAATCTTCGTGGTCTCCTCTTCAGGAGAAGGTGCAGGGGTGGGGAAGTGCAGGGGTGGCAGCGCTCCGTGTTCTCTCTCACCACTGCCTTGGTTCCCCCAAGTGTTGTAATTTTAGATTGATTTTCCTGCTGAAAAGCTGCCTTTGACCCACTTTATTTTCTGCTGCTAAAGGAGAAGTGCTGGACAAATTGGAGTGAGCTTTTAAGGCGCTGTGGAGAAGGAGACTGAACCCAGAGCCTCCTCCCCATGCCTTGCATCTTGTGCCTTTATTGGGCAGGTGGGTTTAGCTTTTAGCCGTGCCTGCTCTACTGCAGGTCTAATTCCACATCTTGCTGCCCCATCTGCTTCTTTACCCCTGTAAAATCTGATTGTGTCCTGTTGGAACAGTTCATCACTCACCTGCTTTCCCCCTGCTTGGCATTCCCTCCGAGCCAGCGGCATCCAGGTGAGATTTCCCAAGGAAAGAGGATGGAGCTGAGGTGTCCTCACCTGTCGGACGGCCAGCCCGGGATGTGCTGCAGTGCCTGCTGCAGTCAGAGCCTTCCAAAGGAGATTTGATTCTCCCATGGCAAATCCAGCTTAAAAATAGCTGTGCTGGAGGTAGGGCCCAGCAGGGGCCCAGCTGGGACAGGAGGAGCTGCAGAGCTTTGGGGTTTCCTAAAGGCAAAGGAGCATTTCAGCATCCCAGGGCTGCCACAGCTCAGACGTGTCACATCCATCAGGTCCCCAAAGGGTCACACGCTGGCACTGTGCCCTTCCCTGGTTTGCAGGTGCGAAACCAGAGCTTTGAGGCCATTCTTTGAGTCAGGCAAACCAGGCACAAATCTCCAGAGCCCCTTCCCTGTCCCTGCCACTCGGGCTGGGAGGGAAGGCCCTGCCCTTCCTCAGCCTGGCAGGGGCTCTGTGATGAGCTCCGAGCTTCTGCTCTTCCCACTGTGTGTCCCAGGCACCACCACTCAGCAGGGCTTGGGCTTCTGGGACCTGGCCGAGCCCTAATTCCCGGTGTTTTCATGGATATAGTGTAGCACATGCAGTTTGCTGCAGTGTCCAAGCAGCTTTTAATCCCTGCTGGAGCTCCAGCCCCTGGGAATCTGCATTTGGAGCGCAGGGAGCAGGGAGGGAGCACAGGGCCTGTTCTCTGGAGCTGTTCTTGTTCACCTTTCGGGGATACAGAAAGGTGTCCCTACAGAATCCGCTGTTTTCTCCTTTTCTGGAATGACTAAAAGCTATTTCTCACCGTGGGTAAAGGAATTTCTGAGGTTGGGAATGGAGAGTTTTAGAGGGGAGAGGAAGAGCTGAAGAGGTTTTGTTAAAGCTGTGGGGAGTTGGAGGGAGTAAAGGAAGGTATCAAAGTGTCTGTGGCTGGAGGGGTGTGAAGGACACTGAGGCTGGAGCTAGATTCCTGAGGGAGAAATTCAGGAGGAAGGCAGTGGTAGGAGCACAGGAGGGGAAGGCATCTTCCTTCACCTGCCTCTCCTACTGCCAAATATCCTATTCCTGGTCCTGGAAGAGGAAGCAGGAGATGGTCTGTGCTTCCCAGCAAACAGCATCCCACCCACATTCCCAGCCCTTCCCTGTGCCTGCAGCCTGCCCACAGCGGGGCAGGGGCTGGCTGGGACCGCTCGGGGGGACCCGCAGCATCTGCTGCCAGCCCCGCTCTCCTCCTGGGGGCAGGGAAGGGGCAGCACCTCGGCAGAGCCCGGGACAGCCGCTGCTTCCCCTGAGGGCTCGGAGGGGCTGAGCCTGGAGGCTGCTGCTGCTTCAGTTCTGCAAAGCTCTGCACCACGGGCCCCCCTGGGCTGCACGTGGGCAACTGATCCTCCTAATCCAGCGGGGAGTCCAGCGGAGCGGGAATGTCACAGTGCAGGAGTGGGAATGGCACAGTGCAGGAGTGGGAGTGTGGCAGTGCAGGAATGGGAATGTCACAGTGCAGGAATGGGAATGTCACAGTGCAGGAGTGGGAATGTGGCAGTGCAGGAACGGGAATGTGGCAGTGCAGGAATGGGAATGAAACAGTGCAGGAATGGGAATGTGGCAGTGCAGGAATGGGAATGTGACAGTGCAGGAATGGGAATGTGCAGTGCAGGAATGGGAATGTGGCAGTGCAGGAGCGGGAATGTGACAGTGCAGGAGTGGGAATGTGCAGTGCAGGAACGGGAATGTCACAGTGCAGGAGCAGGAGTGTGGCAGTGCAGGAGCGGGAATGTCACAGTGCAGGAGTGGGAGTGTGGCAGTGCAGGAATGGGAATGTCACAGTGCAGGAATGGGAATGTGGCAGTGCAGAAGCGGGAATGTGGCAGTGCAGAAGCGGGAATGTGACAGTGCAGGAATGGGAATGTGGCAGTGCAGGAACGGGAATGTGAAAGTCCAGGAATGGGAATGTGACAGTACAGGGAGCGGGAATGTGGCAGTGCAGGAACGGGAATGTCACAGTGCAGGAGCAGGAGGTGGGCAGTGCAGGAGCGGGAATGTGACAGTGCAGGAGTGGGAATGTNGGGAATGTAACAGTGCAGGAATGGGAATGTGACAGTACAGGGAGCGGGAATGTGGCAGTGCAGGGAGTGGGGATATGACACTGCACAGAGTGGGGCTGTGACACTGCCCAGGGCTGCAAACAAGGGCACAGCCCTGGCTGGAAGCAGCTCAGGGAGGCAGGAAAGGGGGCAGATCCTGTGGGAATGGAGCTGCTCCACTGGGCAGGGTGGTGTGGATGGGTGGGAAAGAGTCTGTGGGAAAGGCTCTGTGCTTCCATGGATTTCTGCAGGTTATTGGAGCCTCTGACACTGGGACAGTGACTGTAACCCACTGCACTGCCCACACTTGTCCTTTTAAACCCAGATTCCCTGGAATGGCAGCAGCTCTCTGGAAGGCCATGTCTGTGTCATTAATCTGCCCTTAGTTAATTGGGAGCAAGAATCCAGGATGGCACATTATCTATCTGCTGGTCTTGTCCTTGTGAATATCCACTGGAAGGAGGTTAATAATCCAGCTGGCTGGAAAAAATGCTTGGTTTATTGTGGTTTCTGATCATTGTGAGGTGATCAGGTCTCGGTGCCTGTTGAAGGGAAAAGTCCTCTCCACGCAGGGCCTGCACTGAGCAGGGTAAAGCTGCAGTAATTGCAGGTCACTGACGCTGGCCCAGTGCCACTGGGTGATTTCATGCACCATTTGGGTAAAGCTGCAAGTTGATAAATGATATTTATAGAAATTTTGGATCACAGAATCCCAGACTGGTTTGGGTTGAAAGGACCTTAAAGCTCATCCCATCCCACCCCTGCCATGGCAGGGACACCTCCCACTGTCCCAGGCTGCTCCCAGCCCCAATGTCCAGCCTGGCCTTGGGCACTGCCAGGGATCCAGGGGCAGCCACAGCTGCTCTGGGCACCCTGTGCCAGGGCCTGCCCACCCTCCCAGGGAACAATTCCTTCCCAATATCCCATCCATCCCTGCCCTCTGGCACTGGGAAGCCATTCCCTGTGTCCTGTCACTCCATCCCTTGTCCCTAGTCCCTCTCCAGCTCTCCTGGAGGTGTTTTGGGCCCTGGAAAGGGCTCTGAGCTCTGTAACCACCTTGTCACAGATCACTAAATGTGTCAGGCACGCTCTGCCCTCTGTGAGGCCGTGCTGGCTCTCACCAGTCACCTCCTTGTCTTCCACGTGCCTGAACATATTTTCCAGGTGCCACTGCTGGGCACCGAGGTGAGCCTGCCTGGCCTGTGGCTCCCTGGGTCTTCCTTTTCTCCCTTTCTGAAAGGATGTCACTCATCGAGAACATGAATTAGCACAATGCAGCCACCAGCTCTCCCTGGCTCCCAGAACTGCTCCTTAGGGAAAAGGGCCCTTTTTATTTGATTATTTTACTTTTATCTGCCTCTGCAAGTTCTTCCATTACGCAAGAGCTGGTCATGACTTCCCAATTAGGGTTGAATTTTGAAATAGGACTGGGAGCCTCATGATAAGCCCGTTCCTCTCCACTTGGAGGGCCCTTTCAATGGGAAGCATCACGCAGGACCAGCATTATGCAACTCGATTTTTTTTTTTTCCTGTAGTTTTTACTGATTTCTTTTAATTAATTCTTGATACGGGGTGCTTGAAATGGCTCTCAGGGCTTGGTGGTTTGGCTGCTGGGCCTTTTTCATGGCCTGGGGGAAGCCCTCCCAGTGCTGTTTTATTTTACAGCCCCTGGTGTTCTGCATTGCAGAGGTGTTTGAAGAGGGCCTGGATTTGTTGTTGTGGGGTTGTCGGTGGTTGCTGAACAGTTGTTGTTGTTTATCCTTAAAAACGGGACCACTGGATGCAGGAATTCAGTCTGGGATCCCAGCGCTGGGCCCAGCCACAGCCCTGAGCTGCTGAGGAGCACGGGATGGGAGCCTGGAGAGGCTTCCCGGGATCCAAGTGTCAGCAGGGCTGAGAAGCTGCCAGGGAACTCCCCTCCCATCCCTGCTCTGTGGAAATCCCCACAGGGGTGGCAGCCACCCATCCTGAGCTGGGAATGCTGGGGAGATGGGATGAAACTGGGAGAAAATGAGAGTTTTGAAGTTTCTTTTACAAAGATGGAGATACCTGCACTGGGAGCTGTGCATTCCTGTCCGGTTGGAAAGACAGGGAGCAGACAGACCTTTTTCCAGGAGTGGGATCCCAGCTGTTCCCCACAGGAAGGAGGGAAATTGAGGCATTTCAGGCATTTTTGGGGGTCCCATGTGTGTGAAACACAGGGATCACCCTGTTAGAGGTGCTGGGCTAAAGCAGGAACGTTGGCAGCTTTGTCCCAGTCAGCTCCCTCTGACATTTCAGAGGTTTCTGGGCAAAGCCAGCGTCTCCCCAGCGTGGCTGTTCCACCTGTCCGTGCCCTGCAGCTCCATCACTGTCACTGAGGCACAGAGGATCCACCTTGGGCTGGTGGCACTGGCACAGAGGACACAGTTAACCCTTGGAGTGCTGCCTTCCCTTGGCCCAGCATGGCCCAGCTCCTCCCCAGCCCGGAGAGCTGAAGGTGCAAACCCAGCCCCAGGTCTGTCTCATGGATAAGAACAAGAGCTTGGTGATGCATTTCAGTCCATGTTTCAACAACTCCATGAGTTTTTCCACGATTATCCCTGGGTTTGGGTCAGAAACCTCCTCCAGCTGCAGTGACTGGCCCAAGGTCGGTGTCAGAGCTGCCACTGCACCTCCACTTTTATTATTCATGGTCCCAACTTCAAATGATGCCCTGGAAGAGGAATCCTTGCTGGAAATGAGAGAACTTCAGAGGTTTAGATGGAAACAGGAGTGTTTGAACAGCACAGTGGGATTCATCCTTCCAGCAGCCAAGGCTGGGGAGCGCAGGGTGGAAGCACCTTCAGCTTCCTCTGGAGCTGATAAAATTGTTGCATTTGTTTTTAATCTAAGGCAGAAGCCATCCAGCCCAGAACTGTAATTTTTTTTTCCCTTTGGGAACACGGATCCTAGCAGGAAGGAGCAAAAATTTCATTAAGGAAGAAAGCAGGACTCCTGAGATTCGCAGATGAGGAAGGAGGGAGTGTTCCTGCCATGCACAAAAGGCAGCCTGAATTGGAGGAATCATGAAAGTTTGCAAGTTTGCTGTCTGCCTTGGAGTTTCAAAGCCTTCAGGATTCACGACTCAGGCTTACACACACTGTTAGGATTAGATCTTTCCTGCTTTTTTTTTAAAAATGAAAATCAAATTTTTTCTCATGATCACCTGACTCCAGGAGGTAGAGCTTTAAAAATATGCTCTGCTGCCAAACTGGCAGGAATGTCAGAAAACTTGGTAACAAGCTGTTCCAATTGGGTTTGGGAAGGCTGCAAAATCCCTTTTCATAGGAGAAGAAAAGCAGGGTGGGAAGTTATTTTAAACTTCAGCCAACAGGGTTTAATCCCCACATTGGTGCTGCTGGATTTTCCACATCTGCTTGGTTCGGAATGCCAGCGAGGCTGGCACAAGGACATAGCCCTTGGAGGGCTCCCTGTGCCATTCCATCCTTCCCAGGGCCCATTTTCCCTTCTGAGGGTGCCCCCAGGTTGTCCCACTGGAATTGGTGGCACTGATGTCAGCAGTTGGCCCCTGAGGTCACTTGTACCCACAGGGACATTACTCAGCAGCAGCACTTGATTTTTTTTGTTTATTTTTTATTCCTTTTTCAGCATAAACCACTGCTCACGTTCATGGGGTGTTGCTCTGCCTCAGTGGACCCCAAACCTCTTCCAGATCAGGGTGGGTTTGCTGAAAAAGACACTTTTCTAAACAGTTTTTGGGTTGTTTTTCTGAACAAGAGACATCTGTTTCAGCTTGCCAGGAGAGGTTTTCCATGCTGGATCCCACTGTGTTTGGGTGGGATTAGATCACCAGCTCCCTGCTTTCCCTCGCACTGACCCAGGGCTCAGCCAGGCCTCCCAGTGCTGATGGAAATCCTACAAAACCCCCTTTTTATCCCCAAATTTGCAGCATCATTAACATCCTGCTAAAGAGGAGATGGGTTTGGTTTTGGTTTTTATTTTTTTTTGGCCTTTACAACTTGCTGTGGGAGGGCAGAACGTGGGAGCTGCAAGAGGTGGTTTAGCAGAACAGCTGTTGGTTGGGAAAGCAGGGAAGGAGCAGGGGCAGCTTTGGAGGTTTTTAGTTCCCTAATTTACAGGAACACTGCCCTTTACAATCTGTGTGAAGCCCAGTTTAAACTGAGTAACGGGGAAGTAGGAGAAACTATTAACACTGAAAGGAAGCCTGAAGATCAGGTTAATGGTGCTGCTTGGTTTCCTTGTACTCTGTGTGTGGACAGTTCCACTGCTCACAGGAAAATGTATTTTTAGGTTTGAAAGTCCCCAGGATTTGGGGACTTCAAACGCTGAGGAGAGAAGTTGCTTCATTCCCATCACAGCTGAGGTGGTCTGTGAAAGACAGGGGTATTTCTGTCAGCTCTAGGCTTTATTTAATGTTTGTTTACAAACTACCCCGAGCCAAATTTGAGTCAATCAGAGTTATTTTAAGCAGGTTTTGTGAGAAAAGGTAACAGAAGGAGCCCTTGATCCGTATGGTGTGTGCAGAGCTGGTTCAGACACACAGGAGAGAGTTGGAATTTGCAATTTCAATGTCTGGTTTTTATTTGATATTGGAAGGAAGCTTCAGTGTGCTGAAAACACAGCGATCCTTTCTCACTGCTCTTTGTGATTTTCAGTGCCCAGTGCACCCGTTCCGAGCTGCCCTCAGCCCCCCAGGTTTTAGGGGACTTGCTCAGGGATGTCCTGTCCATGCACTTCGGGGATCCCATGGTTTGGGGATCCCAGTCCTGGCATGCTGAGATGTGGGATTTGTCTGAGCCAGGCTGTCCCTGTGAACTGATGAGGAAAGCTGCTGAGAAATGGAATCAGGGCTCCTTCACAGCCCTGGCCTGGGAGGTCACAGAGCCCCAGAAACACAGCCCAGTGCTGATGTCCAGTTCAGATCTCTGAACCAGCCACATCTCCACCTCGAATCAGTCCCCTGGGAAGGGCTGATCCCTGCTCCCAGAGCATCTTCCTGCTCAGACAGACCCCAGCTGGAGGTGGCAGGAGCTGGGACAGCAGTGCTTGACGCCAGTAGCTGCAGTTGTGCTCAGGCTGCTCTGTTTTACTGGTGTCCATCTCAGTCTGGAGCTCCTGGCAGCACCCAGTCACCCTGTCACAGGCTGATTTTATATTTGGGATCAAAGCAGCCGACACTGGCAACCCCCTCGGAGACAGGGAGTGTGTGGGGAACCATTTGGGGCCGGTTGCACCAGTTTGGAACTGGGCAGTGTGGGCTGGGAGCTCTGTGGACACCCCAGTGGGACAAGGAGGGGTGGATCCAACACCTCCCAGAGCCGTGCAACCGTGATCCAGCCCCCTGTGCTGCTGTTGGGAATAACCCCTGTGCTGTCCCCTCTCTCCTGCAGCTATGGGTGAACCAGGAGGATGGGGTGGAGGAGGGAACCAGCGAGGTGCAGAACGGCCACTTGGACCCCAGCGCCGACTGCCTGTGCCTGGGCAGGACCGTGCAGAACCGGGACCAGATGAGAGCCAACGTCATCAATGAGATCATGAGCACCGAGCGCCACTACATCAAACACCTCAAGGACATCTGCGAGGTACCTGGGGCACCAGGGCCTGAGTGGGGCTGGCCTGGGTCTGTCCCCTCCACATCAAACACCTCAGGGACATCTGCGAGGTACCTGGGGCACCAGGGCCTGAGTGGGGCTGGCCTGGGTCTGTCCCTACTACATCAAACACCTCAAGGACATCTGCGAGGTACCTGGGGCACCAGGGCGTGATGGGGGCTGGCCTGGGTCTGTCCCCTTCACATCAAACACCTCAAGAACATCTGCGAGGTACCTGGGGCACCAGGGCCTGAGTGGGGCTGGCCTGGGTCTGTCCCCTCCACATCAAACACCTCAAGGACATCTGCGAGGTACCTGGGGCACCAGGGCGTGATGGGGGCTGGCCTGGGTCTGTCCCCTCCACATCAAACACCTCAGGGACATCTGTGAGGTACCTGGGGCACCAGGATGTGATGGGGGCTGGCCTGGGTCTGTCCCTACTACATCAAACACCTCAGGGACATCTGCGAGGTACCTGGGGCACCAGGGCGTGATGGGGGCTGGCCTGGGTCTGTCCCCTCCACATCAAACACCTCAAGGACATCTGTGAGGTACCTGGGGCACCAGGATGTGATGGGGGCTGGCCTGGGTCTGTCCCTACTACATCAAACACCTTGGGGATATATGTGAGGTACCTGGCCAGAGCTGAGCCTGGGTTTGTCCCTGGGTGATTTGGGAACAAGCTGCAGTGTCTGAGGACTTGTGTCTAATGGAGGAGCAGCATCTGTCAATAAGTATTGACAGTTCTGAGAATTTCCTGCTGGATCTGATAATTCCTTTGGTTTGTATTAACTAAAAGTGCAATTTCCTGGCCTTTATTCCATAGCTCTTTGACTAAAACATGATGAGGTTGAGATCCTTCAAGCAGTCCTCTTAATTAAAACCCAATGCCATCTACTTTTGAACTTGTGATTGAGGAAATTAGGTTGTAATTAAACCAATCAGTTACCCATGTCATCTGTGCCTTTCATGTCGGGTTCACAATTTCCCCTGGCTCAGGGTGGCCCCCGTTTGCCTTTTTTATGGCGAGACTGAGGGCAAAATGTTCCCATCATGGGAAATGAGGAAGGGAACCAGCAAGCAATGGACTTCAGTGACTGACCCCACAAGTCCCCAACTTGGTTCTTGTTCATTAGGTTACAATTAACCTCTACAACCCCTTTAAGTTCGGGATTAGTGCCCTGAGCTGAGCCCAGAGTGCAGAGCGTGTGGTGCTGGGTGTTTGGGGAGGGGAGCACACGGCTGTGCCAGAGAGCTGGGGCACGGTGTGCAGAGACGTCCTTATCACTGAGAGACAGAAGTTTGTTAGCTCTGAAATCAACGTCTGGGGATGGCTTTCAGCTCATCCCTCGCAATGTTTAGGATTTAGTGAGCCTGTGCCCAGTCAATGTGGTGAAGCCCCTGGTGGATTGTGCTTAGAAGAATGTCTTCCTCCCTTCATACTTGCTGCTTTTCTCTCGGCAAGGCAGAGCAGCCATCCAAAAAGCATCTGTGACACTTCTCAAATATGGAAGAGTCTTGGGATTTCAATTTGGAAACAGATGAGCTTAATTTCAGTGTGCTATTTCGGTCAGAGAGCTTTGCATTGGAGAAGGGAAGAACTGCAGGCACTTTCTCACAAATTGTTTCTTTTCCTGCATTTGCACTTTTCTGTTGAAAACGGAATAAACCTTAACTTGCCTCTCCAGCCATGCCACCGTGTTTCTGCCAGCTGGGGTTCTCAGGAGGGGCAGACAGGTTCAGCCGTGGTGACATCCATGGGGAAACACTGATTTACTGCCCCTAATGATGTGTCCCAGACAGGAGAGATCCACAAAACTCTTTCTTTGCTCTGCATGATGCAGATGGGATTGAGGGGCTCAATCTTACCTGCAGGTAGAGCACCAGGAAATGATTCAGCTGAGGAGGGAGGAGGACTGAAATGGGCATTCTCATCTGTGGAATGATGGCTGTGCCTTGCTGGAGAGAGGCTCGTTGTGCTCAGTGTAATCACAGCAATCCCTTTGCCTGGGGAGGTGAGGGGGCTGGGCCGTGAGCGGGGCTGGAGCGGGAGAGCTGGGGCTGGGCTGGGCTGGGCTCCCCGTGGCCCTGGCTGGGTGGGACAGGGCTCTGTTTGTGCCACAGCACGGGCAGGCACCAGGCAGCCCCCGCTGAGCTGCTCTGACAGTGGCTCATTCCCCTCCTCCCTGGCTCTGGGGTTTGGGGTGCCACAGGAGGTGCGAGAGGGGATGGCAGAGCAGCTCTGGCTGGGCTGAGCCTGGTTTAGTGCTGGGTTTAGCAGTGTGTGGTTATTCTGCTGTTGCTGAGCTGTGGTGAATAACAAATCCTGATACCAGTGAGGCACCTTGGGATGGGAGGTGGTTACTGGTGGTTACTGGTGGTGATTAAGAGCCCTCCCATGGCTCCCTTCTGCTTCAGGGTGCATTTCCACTCCCTGCTCCTGTGTCATTGCACACCCTGTTATTACTCCCAACACCCACGAGTCTGGCCAGGCAGGGAGCTCAGGAGCTGGCCAGCACCAGGATGAAAATCCCCTGTGCAAGCCAGGGCCTGTGGGAAGCAGCTGGAGTGGAGGGAATTCCTCACCACAGCAAAGCCCCACCACCCCCATGGCTTGCTGTGCAGCAGTATCTGAGTCGTGGCTGCCCAGGACCAGCCCTGGCTCTGGTTTGCCTTTCCAGTTCAGTCTGAGCTTTGCTCCTGTGCTTATTCTGGGGGTGTGCCCTTCAGCAGCACCCTCACCTGTGTGCTGGGAGCCCTGCACGGGGAGCACTGGTTTGCAGCCCAAATGGTGCTGGGCCTGGCTCGGGGATGGTTCCAGGGCAGTGTAAACAGCCCCAAAGCGGCTCAGAGAGGAAAAAATCTGGAATATCATCACAGCTGCCTTTGGAGTTACAGCCTGCAGCCTCCTCCTTCTCTCCTTCACCCTGCTCTCAGCCAGACAAGAAGGGTGGGTGGGTGGATGGAGGGATGGATGGATGGATGGATGGATGGATGGATGGATGGATGGATGGATGGACGGACGGACTGACCACCTCTCTTGGCTGTCTCTAAACCCACTGTGGGGTGAAGAAAACTTAGCACTTAACCTCCTGCAAATCCTGTCCAACTTTGGCCGATACTTCAGGGACTACATGGAAAAGTACTTTAAAGAGAGGCATTTTGGCAGCTATTTTTAGGTATTCATTGAGCAAAACACTCTCCAACATCTGCTCATCAGTCAGCTGTCCCTTCTCTGAGCAAACCTGACGGGATGAGCAGAAGGAAGATGACACTGTTTTATGTAACACAAGTAAATTTACTGGAAAAACTCTGCAGCAGCCTCCTCTGCTGCGTGTTAGGCATGAATCTTCAGTTTCCTTTTCCTGCCTTGTGCTGGAAACCACCTTCCAAACTCACAGAGAGGACGAGGCTTGGGAACTCCTCGCATTCCTTTATTCTCCCTGTGCTTTCAGAGGTGCCTGCACAGAAATGTGCTGCTTCAGCTCCTCCAGACACGTGATTCCAGAGAAATGATGAAGCAGCACGGGGAGGATGGGAATAGTGAGGATGGGAATCGCAGCCAATGGCGACGCCGGGGCTGGGAGATGTTCCCGTGTTCGGGAAGGGAGGGATGTCAGGAGCAGAGTGTGAGGGGACGCTGCCCACGGGCACAGGGAGGGCCTGGCCTCGGGGCAGGGCCACAGCTCCCGGCTTTTTCCTTGGGATTTTTTCCAAGCTGTTCCGAGATCAGCGGGTAAACAGGAAAAGCTGCATGGAGAGGTGCTCTGTTGTTTCTCCCCAGTCCAGATTTGGGTTTGCCCTGTGACCGTCCTGCAGCGTGGCAAGCAGCCTGCTCCTGTTCCTCGTGGCCTTGGGAAATCAGAGAGGGAAACCCAGGGAAATGAGTCATCAAGGAGCTCCTGGGGGAAGAGAGACCTAGATTAGGAAGTGGAGAAGGTGTTCCATAACCCAAACTTCTCAGCTGAAAAAGCCGGGAGATTGAGGGTGACGGCATCCTCTGAGCTGAGCTGGACATGGCAGAGGCTGGGTCCAGGCCAGCTCGGCCAAAGTGGCATTTCTCATTCACGTTTGAAGTTCTCCCTGCCAGGAGCCACGTGGCGAGGCTGAAGGACAGTTCACTGCAGTGTTCAGTGTTCATTGTGGCCCAGCAGCTGCGTGTCACCAGCTGGCAGCGTGGCTGTGTGACTAAGCATCCCGAGTTCCCAAATTTAGCCTTTCCACTGGAGCTGCTGGCGTTTTCTTCCCTTCTTTTTTTCCCTTTCCTATGTAATAAAGGCAAGCAAAGTAAGCAAAGTCATCTCCTGATGACCCCTGTGTTGTTCCTTCCCAGTCAGGACGCTGCAGAACGGACCAGGCCAGTTGCACCATCTGAGATTTGGCCTTGCACAGTTTCTGGTCTAAATCATTCTGGGTGGACTCGATGATCTTAAAGGTCTTTTCCAGCGTTCACAATTGTGTGATTCAGTGATGATCATCCAGGCAGGTGAAGTGGAGGAGGATGAGGGGATTTGCTCAGAACCTTCCCACCCTCCAGCACATCAGCTGCAAACTTACTGAGGGTGCGCTCGATCCCCGTGTCCAGATTGTTGATATTGATGCAGAACTTGATGGAGGTATTAAACAGCTTTCTTGTCCTGGTTACTGGGCTGAAAGGAGAAATCAGAGCAGGCTCAAACAGCCCCTCACAGCTTTCCCTGTGCCATGGCCACTGGAAGGACATGGAGGCAGCAGTGTCTGTAGGATACCTGGGTGTGAGGCGTTGGAGGCAGTGGGGTTTGCAGGACCAGGCACCAGCACTGAACACCCCTCCTCAGGGCTGTCCCCTGGTTCTGCTGCTCTCTGCAAATCCTTCTTTCTCACTCCATGCAGGGTTACCTAAAGCAGTGCCGGAAGAGGAGGGACATGTTCAGTGATGAACAGCTGAAAATCATCTTTGGGAACATCGAAGACATCTACAGATTTCAGATGGGATTTGTCCGGGACCTGGAGAAGCAGTACAACAACGAGGACCCCCATCTCAGTGAGATTGGGCCATGCTTCCTGGAACACGTGAGTTCATTGGGCATTGTCCCCTGGGAGCTGGGGCTGGGGAGGGAGGAGAAAAACCCAGAGGGCAGGAACCTTTTAACTTTCATGCATCATCCTCTTCTAGTAACACATCAGGGACTGCTCCATGGTTCTCCGTGTGCTTTGTGAGATGCAGAGGAGGGAGACCCTGGATATGCAGTTGGATAACCCCCAGTACATCTGAATCACACTGATGAGAAGGTCCTGGAGGATTTTGCCCAGCCCATCCCACTATTCCATAAACCACCTCCTACAGGAGGCCAGTGTTTTAAATAAGTCAGGAAATGTCAGGCAAATGCCAGCCCTGGAGTTGGAGGCTTTCCTGGAGGGAGATGGGAGCAGGGTGTTAGAGTTTACAGCTCCTGTGCTGTGTCAGGGCAGCAGTTCACTGCTTATCAGGGAAACTCCTGATAGACATTCCTGAAACTCCTGCAGGACATCCTCAAAGAGTTTCACAGCATCTTTGAAACATCCCTGAGCCTCTCCTTGGGGTTTCCTCTGGGTGTTAATAAGGCTGGTTCTTGTCAGAGCCTGCAATCTCTGCTGCCTCCTTCCAAAGCAGCATCGAATTCCACCTCTGTGCTGAGGAGATGTAAGAAATCTTGCTGAGAATCAGTAGCTGAAATGTCATGACTTGAGGCTGTGCTGTCAATTCATTGATAGTGACAATAGCAAGAATTGCTGCTGTGATTCGGAGGAAGATCTGACACTTGCCTGTCACCAGGCAGGGGCTGAAAGCTGGCTGATAAACTCCTGATAAATTACCCTGCTTAGCCATTTGGGAAACTGAGGGGTGAGGTTGTTTAGATCCTGTTTAGGGATCTCCACAGCATCTTGTTCCTCATTTTCTTCCAGAGGAGAGAGCTGTCAGTGCGTGGCTGGGTCAGCTGTGGGGATGGGAAGGACACTGGCTCCCTGTTCCCAGAAAAGCAGCTTGTTTGGACCCTCAGGGACTGAGAAATAAAAATTGCCAGGCAGGTGTGGTTTTGGCTAAATAGAATCTGTCCTTTCTTGGGAAGGCATTGGCCACAGCTCGGTGGAACTGGCTGGTTTGCAACACCTCTGACTTTTACCTGGGCTGTGTCAGAGTTAATTTGTGGTGCTGGGCTATGCCCATCTCCTTCCCAGTGAAATCTTTCCCTGCCCTTTCATCGCCTTGTCTGCGTGGCCCAGATGAACCAAGCCCGAGTTAAGGGTGACAGTCTTGGTCAATGAAGGCAGAAAAAGGAAATTCCCACAAAATAGACACCAGAAAACTTGTTAGACCAGTCCAAAAGGCAGAGGGGCACGTGTGTGGGTGGGTTTCTTGTTTGTTTTTGGTGTTTCCTGCGGCTCTGTTCCTGGGGAAATCCACGCAGTGCCTTAGGTTCCCCGTTGATAAAGGGAATTTCAAACATACCCAGCTCCCAAACACTTGCCAGGTGCTTCATGATCCGTCAGGGAAAGAGCTCTAGAAAGAGCAAGGTTATCTTACCAAAAGCCAGAGCTGTGCTGGGTTCTGCCTTTCACACTCTCCATGCAGAATTTGAAGCTGAGAACAGGCACAGCTCTGTGCAGGGCTCACATTTACACACCTGCAGGGACCTCGGCCGTGTGTCAGAGTGCAGCTCCCTCTCTGCACTCCCTCCTTTCCCAGCACCTCTTCCAGCAGGAAAAGCACTGTAGGGTCTGTCCCTCCTCCTGCTTGAGCTGTGCTTTCTTAGAAATGCAGACTGGTTTGGGTTGGAAGGCTTGGGTAGGGTTGGGAAGATCATCTCATCCCTCCCCGTGCCGTGGGCAGGGACACTGTCACAGACAGGGATGCTCCAAGCTCATCCTTGGACACTTCCAGGGATGGGGCAGCCACAGCTTCTCTGGGAATTCCATCCCAGGGCCTCCCCACCCTCCCAGGAGGAATTTCTCCCAATATCCCATCGAACCCCGCCCTTCCCAGCCCTGCTGTGGCGTTGATCGGCCGGGTCGCCGCCTGACCTGTCCCCCCCGTTGTGCCTTCACAGCAAGACGGCTTCTGGATCTATTCCGAGTACTGTAACAACCACCTGGACGCGTGCATGGAGCTCTCCAAGCTGATGAAGGACAGCAGGTACCAGCACTTCTTCGAGGCGTGCCGCCTGCTGCAGCAGATGATCGACATTGCCATCGACGGCTTCCTGCTGACGCCCGTGCAGAAGATCTGCAAGTACCCCCTGCAGCTGGCAGAGCTGCTCAAGTACACGGCCCAGGAGCACAGGTAACTAAATGCAGCAGCCAGGGGCTTCCACTGCTCCTCCTGTGCAGGGCCTGGGGCTTTCTGTCCACTGCTCCTCCCTCACAGGGCCTGGGGCTTTCTGTCCACTGCTCCTTCCCACACAGGGGTTGAATTCTCTGTCCACTGCTCTTCCCACACAGGGGTTGGATTCTCTGTCCACTGCTCCTTCCCTCACAGGGGTTGGATTCTCTGTCCACTGCTCCTTCCCTCACAGGGGTTGGATTCTCTGTCCACTGCTCCACCCACACAGGGGTTGGGGTTTTCCGTCCAGCTCCTGTCCCTGTGACATCCTGGATAAACGGGAGCAGGACAAAGGATCAGCAGACAGTTCAGGCTTCTCAAAGCAGCAATTCTCACTGGAGACACTCTCAGGGCTGTTCTAATCAGACATGTGAACTAATTACCCTTGGATGTACTTTCTGATGCTACCAGTTACACTGGAAAAATTTCCTAATTAGCATTCAGTGGTCTGAGAGGCTCCTTCCCTGCTCCCAGGGAGGACCTGGGCACACAGTGAGCACAAGGCCAGGATCTGCAACTGGAGCCTGATGTGGGGAGAGCTCCAAACCTGCTCAGCTTTTCAGCCCAGTCCTGTCTCTGGTTTTGCCATGGGGTTTAGGTTCGCAGGAGCACCCGCAGTTTGATTGCTTCCCAAAATTTCCAGGATCTCTTTTGCTGTTGCTGAGGACAATCAGCCTGGCTGCCTGACAGTGCCTGTGATTCCACTCGGGATTTACTGCTGTGAAAACAAAGGCGGAACAAGAATCAGGCCCTGTAAGAGAAGATTTGCTCCAGCCCTGCCAATTTTCTTTTTCCAAAACCCATTTAAAAGCAAGTGAGAACAAAAAAGACCAGAGATGTTTCAGAAACTTCTGCAAGTGTTTGACTTCTTGTTTTTCCCAAGCCCAGCTCTAGAAGAGCAGCAGTGTGATGTGAGCAGAGATGCATTGATTTGCTTTGACCTGACCCACAAGTCTCAGTGATTGAGGGTAGCCAAATGCCCCAAATCACCAATTTGGACAAGCCTTTGGCTCCAGATCCAATTCCTGCTTCTCCAAAGACCAAATCAGACTTGGAGTGGGCTTGTGGGAACCTCAGGGTATCAGAAAGCAGCTCTGGGATCCCACAGGTTGTGGGTTTTCCCCTCAGCAGCCACGTGAGGACCCACGGCACTGCCTGGGAGCTCAGATGTGGCTTCCCATCAGGAGGGTGCTTAAAATGACCCTCTGTGAGTTCTTTGGGAGCCAGAGCAAAGGGGATGTGGGCAGCGTGGTAGCACAAGGGCTGGGTTCTTTTGGGAGCGCGTTCCTGTTCCCTCTGGGATGTTTTAAATTCACCACGTTGTTAAGTAACCACAGAGAGCCGTGCTCTGAGGAGCCCTGGGAGCTCTCCTGGGGTTCAGCAGCAGCTGGTTGGCTCAGCCTGAGAGCTCTGTGGCACTGGACTGCCATGGACACTCCACTGCTCCCGTTCCTCCGTGCTCTGGGAAGGGGAGGGAAGGCAGGGTGAGGTTTGCTCCCCTTGCGTTAGGAGGAGTAACCCCTGAAGCTGTAACAGCACAGGGATGAAACCTGTGGCTGCACAGAGCCACTGCCACATCCCAGCCCTGGAGTGAGGCAAAACATGGAAAAACACAGGGTTCCCAGGGAAAGCAGGGATGTGAGCTTCATCTAACAGAGGAACATGATAGTATTTTTCTTTTTTTCCTTCCTTTTCGCTACCCCCCACACCTGCAGAGCTGTGGATTTTCCCTGCACCAGGTCAGGACAATGCTGAAGCCAGAATCCAGACCACGCTCCCCAGGGATAGCATGTGATGCTTGGCAAGGATCTAGACTTGGATTCTGATGGAGCACTGGGAAGTGGCCACTGCAGCCCCAATGGAATTGACAAACCCCTTATTTACCCCCATCCCATGGTTAATGGGATCCTGTTATTGCTTTTGTTGTTTTTTTTTCTTCCCAGTTTTTGCCAGCTCTGCCACAGACATGGGCTGGGAGCCCAAAAAGTTCAGTCCTGAGTCTTGTCTTCATTACAGCGTGACAGAAGAACGTGCCTGGGCTTTTCTCACTGGAATTAGGAATTAGCATTCCCAGGATAAAGCCGGCTGGCACCGTCCCCACTCGGTGTGGAGGCAGGACGGGGGTGAGCTCAGAGCCTGCCTCCCTCCAACTGCTGCCTGTTTGCAGCCCGGTTCATTGGAATTTTTCACAAAGCCACATCTGTTCACCTCTTAAAGATTGACTCCAGCTTAATATGAATTAAATATAGGAAGGTCCTAAGTGCAGCTTGCTGGAGTCCTGAGCACCCCCCGAGCAGAGGGAGCTGGAGTTGGGGCTGTAGGAACACGCTGCGTGAGGAGCCCCTGCCAAGGAGTGCCCTCCCTTCTGAGCATGAGCATCACTGCTAGGAGATCATTAGACTGTCTGCAAGCCCTGCACCTCTCCCTGCCTCTCCAGATCCTTCCTGGCCACGGGGACTTCCCTGTTTCCCTAAAGAACTGGATATTCTCCAGGCCACCCTGATGGCCCCCTGGCACAGCTCCTTTCCTCCCTCACACAACTAACGCTCTCTTCTCACAGGTGCTCCCACAAAGGGAGGCACAACAAGTTTTTCATTGTGTAGCATGTTCACTTCCATCCCTGGAAGTGTCCAGGGCCAGGTTGGATGGGACTTGGAGCACCCTGGGATAGTGGAAGGTGTCCCTGCCCATGGCAGGGGGTGGAGCTGGGTGGGCTTTAAGGTCCCTTCCCACCCAAACCTCTCTGTGATGGATATATCAGGCAGCCCATCTGCTATTTTCCTTTATTCTGCTGAAGGCCCAGTCCTGCTGTCCTGGAATTTGTAGGATTCTTTTTAACCTCAGCTAGAATTTGGACGTAAGAATTTAAGAAAACATGAAAACTCAGCTCAAGGTTTCATCCAAGCAAGGATGCCAAAAGAGCAAGTAATATTTTCTGTATATCACAGCGTGTTTGTTTCTTAGCATTTCTCCTGTTGGGATCCCATGGAGAGGGGATCTAATTCCCAGCATTCACCCCTCTTTCAGCTGTCACCAGCACAATCCTTAGCAATAATCAATAAAGCCATTCCCCCTGCAGCTGCCCAGGATGGCAGTTTTTCTCATTAGTCAGCAATCAATAGCAGCCCTTAAGTTAATAATGCATTATGGTGGTGTTGTGGCAGCTGGCCTTGCCTGTCTTCCCAATGGAAATGAACACTACAGCTCCTTGGAATGGAAAAGCAGGCACAGGGCAGAAATCAATGGCATCGATTTCAGCATCACTTTTTGAAAAGACTGATCATCATCCTCAGTGGCCCTGGCAGGAGCCTGTTCTCACTCTGTGTTACTGCACTCACAGGGCCATGCAGGGAGGAAAAAAAAGAGTTACCTTGATTTGCTCACCTGAAATCTGCAGTGAGAGTGAATTCCATGGGGTGACTGCTCTGGGAGGGGCTTGGAAGGTGCTCTGGCCTTTGCCCAAACGAACCCTTTTCTAAACGTTCATTTTAAAACCAGAAAAATCCGCCCCCAAAGGCAGAGGCTGTAAAGATGCTCAGCCTGTCTTTAGGATGCTCTTTAGCTGGGCACCCTAAGGCTGTAAAGGGCTCAGCAGTGCTGGGCTGGTAGAGGCCAGACTGGGCTCCCAATTCCGGTTTCCGTCGAGCTGCTCCGCTGTGACGATCCCGATGGAAAAAATCCCATCGTAGTACTGAGGGGTCACCCCTTCCCGTGTTCCTTTGGGCTGGTGAGGTTGTGACAGACTCCTGGGCGTGTCCTGCTGCCTCTGATGGCCTTTCCCTCTGTGTCCAGTGACTACAGGTACGTGGCCGCTGCCCTGGCCGTCATGAGGAACGTGACTCTCCAGATCAACGAGCGCAAGCGGAGGCTGGAGAACATCGACAAGATAGCTCAGTGGCAGGCCTCTGTCCTGGACTGGGAGGTACAGTTAAACTTGGCCTGGGAACCTGGGAAGGGCGAATTCCAGGCTGTTGTTGAATTATCTATAGTACAGTTGATTTTGCACAGTTTGGGATTCAGCCTGGGGCGGAGAAGGCTCAGTCGTGACTTCTGGGTGGTGCTTAAACGTTAATGGTGCCCTGAAGAAAACCCAGGGTCCAGTTCCAGTTTCATCACTAGAAACCTGGAGTGACTTTTGTGATTGCAGTGCTGGTAGTAGGTGAGACTTGGAGCAAACTCTGTGTGCATTCTGTCTCTGTGCTGTGTCTCTGGGGAGGAAGGAGGCAGAGACGTAGCAAAAAGCCCTGGGAATTGCGACAGGTTAGGAAAATGGAGAAAATCCTTCTGGTGGTTGCTTTATGACTGGAAGCCAAACTGTTAAACCGGAGTTAGAGATGCTATTTGCATTTTATAAATGACTTCCCACTTAAAGATATTTCTGAAGCAGCCCTGTGTGTAGTGATGGTGTAATTAAGGAGCTGAGAGGCACAGGGAAGGCAGAGTCAGCAGAAGGATTCCTCACCAGCAGGCCTTCAGTCTCCGCATTTGTGCCATGTGTTTGGAAGAAAAGCCATACTAAAATTATGTTCTCCCTTTCTTCTTGTCCCTGATTTTTTAAAATCATTGTATGGAAGTAATCCGTAAATAGGGTTTTGCAGCAGATTGAGGACAAACGTTTGTGTAAATCCTCTCGCTGTTGTCATCGGCCCATGTGTTCAGCAAGGAGATAATCAGAGTGATGGAGCAGCCTTTCTGCTTCCTCACTTGTGAAGTCTGAAATAACTCCACATCCCAGTCACTGGGATCATACTGTGAAAATGAATCTGGGGGAAAGAGGCGTTAATCCGTTAATTATTTTATTTCTGGCAGAGATCTGTGAAGGCTGCGAGGAGAGGGAGAGAAATAGAGGTGCATCACCTGTGTCCTCCTTGGCTGATTTAGTTTCATTGCTGTGATGGAGGCTGGGTTCAGCCCTGGACCTGGTGATAAAACACACAATAAAACACATAAATGCAGCAATCAGAGCTGGCTCTGGGATTGGGGCTGGCTTGGAGAGCAGAGGGCACAGACGATGTGTTTGATTGTTTTACTGCTCAGGAACATCTCTCACTGCCACAGACTCATTTCCAGAATGAGGAAATGCTCTGCAGGAGGCTCAGGACCATCAGCTCCGTGCTCAGCCCTGGAGTGTGCCGTGGGATGAGCTAATGGGGGTCATTTGTGAGGAGCTCTGAGCCCCTCGCTGTAAATAAATCTCGATTAAGGACAGGCCCATTCCAAGTCAGTGAATATTCATGTGTGAGGGGGAAGCCAAGGTGACCTCCACACAGCATCTGTGGAATAGCAGTTGCTTTCTCTCTTCCATTAGCTCAGTTGATAATTCATTTTTATTTAGCCCTATCCTTGATAATTCATTCCTGCTTAGCAGTACCCATTCTTTATCTCCACCCTATCCTCAGGAACTTGCCAAATTATTCTTCCAGGCTTTTTGCAGCTATTCCAGATTTTGAGCACATTATTGCAGCAACATCCTTCAGCTTCTCATAACACAGCAAAGCCTGCTGTTGGCATGCTCAGAAATCTGATGGGAATGCAGCTGCTGGGCAAAGGAGAACACCCTCCTTGCCCTTTTTATTCTGGATTTTGGATCAAGAAGAGTCACAGAGTTTTGATGAGAAAGGAGAGGATGGGAGCTGGACCCAGCAGAGGATTTCTTTCACTGCTTGATTCTTTCCTCTAAAGTAATTCTGAATCATCAGATCCAGCCCCCACTCCACAGCTGTCCGTGGAACAGCCAGAAGGATGCACAGAAACCCAAAATACCCAGAAGTGAGCCACAGTGTAATGCAGGAAGAGAGTGGGAGAAATGAAAAGATTGGATCTTTGGGAAGTGCTTGGATCTGCTGAGATGTGTGCAGGTGTTCCTGAGGCACTGCAGACCCCAAATCCCACTCAGTGGCTGCAGGAAATGTGCCCAGGACGTGGATCACAGGGGTTGGCTCCTCCCCCAGCCCCTCAGGGTGCAGATCTTTGTCTTCTGTGCAGTTTTGGGGTACAGGGGGGATGTCCTGGTGTGTGTCCCCAGCCTGCCCAGGCTGTGGGGAAGGGAGGTTTCTGGTTTGAGGAGAAGACCACGGCTCCCCGTTGGTGTTTGTTGCCACTGCTGTGCTGCCACAAGGTTCAGTCTGTGTGAAGGTCCCTGGCCAGGGAGAGGAGCCCACAGCTGTAATTCCCAGCTTTCCTGGCCCTGCTCCTGCTCTAACCAGACCTTTCTGTACCTGCTCTGTCCATCCCAGTGCCTCCAGCCAGCCCAGAGCACAGGCACAGCTCAGCCTTCCTGAGACCCCCTGAAAACAGGAACCAGGAGTAAAAAATGACCAGTTCAGTCTTTTTTTCTCTCACCAGAAATCCAGGCAGGGCACAAGACAGAGCTAATCCCAAATTCCCACCGTGTTGGCACTTGGTGAATGATTTCAGTGGCTGAATGTTTCAGCACGTGGAAATATTTTATTTGAAGGAATGTCTGTTTTTCCTCAGCATCTCGAGACTGATGATGCCAATTCTCCGATCTGAAGTTGCGTTTTCCTTTCTAAATTTACCCACGTTCTGTGAGGAGATGGTGGAAAAAGATTTTTTTTAAAGAAGAAGAAAAATTCCCAACCAAACAGAAAATACTTAGTGAGGGAATATTTGAAGTGTTCTTGTATATAAAATGTGTGTACACGTTTTCTTGCAAGGAGAAGCTGTTGTTGGGAATGCTGATCCTAAAACAAATGGGAAAAGTCAGGACATGTCCAAGCTGCTTTAAGCAGAGGGGTTTTACTGAATCCCATGTTTTAGGAAACATTTTTATCCCTCCACGAGCATAAAAATTTACCTCATGGTGCTGAATTTCAAGATGAGGTTTTGAAAGCTGCAAATATCCTTGAGTTAACCAAGGCCAGAGGTTTTTCCCAAGAAATCCTGCTAGCAGGATCTGATGGTTTCAATTGCCAGTGGGACCAGGAAAGGGTGGCCTGGCATGAGGGACAAGCCAGGGTCTGAAGTCTCAGGGAATTATTGGCAGCTTTGGCATCTTCAGACGAGTAATGACTGAGCAGAATCTTGGGGGAAGATTCTGATCTCACTGACTGCTGCAAATCAGAACTAATCCCAGTCCCTTTGAGATGTGTTCCCGTGTAATTTGTGGGAACGTGGGCTTGACCGAGAAGCCCGGCTTGGTCTGTTGCCATGTGTGAGTCACTTCTTTATTTTGTAACCTGAATTCCCAGCGTATAAACAGAGCCAGAGAGGTGCTGCCCACACCAGTCCTTTGAGCTGGTAATGGCTCAGATTTGGGGCTTCCACCACCTCCCACCGAGCCCTTGCAGAGCCTGGCAGCTGTCCGTGTTCTGAAGCGTTCCCCGATGCTCCAGCTCCGTCTCCCCCTGCTCAGCGTCGGAGTGAAACACCCTCGGGTCAAAGCAGGGACATTGAAAGGCAAACCAGCAACGGGGGGACTGCAGCAGGCTTCAGAGGGGGCAGCCAGAGCCCATCCTGGGCAGCCTTTGCTGCTCGCTCCCCTCGCTGCTCCTGCCCTCTGAGGGAGCTCCAGCCCTCGAAGGCTGCTGGGAACAGCTCCACGCACACACACACAGAGGGCAGGATTAGAAAGAGATTTCCACAAAGCCCATCATCGTCTCCAAGTCCTTGCCAGCCCCAGCGTGGGCTGGGCTGTGTTTGCACCACTCCGAGGTGCATCCCTGCCTTCCCCTCTGCTCCTGTTCCCTCTCTGCTGCCCCCACAGGGATCCTGTGACCCTGTGGAGCTCTGTGCCACCGTGCCCAGCTCGCTGGGCTCTGCTCCTGGGCAGGATCTGGGCTCAGTTTCCATGGGCACGACCCAGCACAGCCTCCCCGAGTGCCCTGTATGGATGATGAGGAGATGGAAAACAGGTCTGTGCCTCAGCACACCTGGAATTGCTCAATTTTATGCCTTTTCACACAGCTCTTGAACTACATCAAAACAAAACGAAGCAGGAATCACTGCAGCACCTCAGGCTCCCTCTCCAGCCCTCCAGCAACACTTTCCTCCCTTTCAGCCCAGTTTTTTCTCACAGGAGGGAGGTGATGGTGGCTCCCATTCCCTGGGAGGAGATGTGTGGAGGTCCCTGATCCAACAGTGGGATGTTTGGCACAGGACAGAGCCTTGCTCATCAGCCTGGATGGCTTTGAACTTGCTATTTGAACAGATTACTTTGGTTTGTGTAGATATTTAGATATTTCTACCAGAGATTCCCATGGGGTGCCACTATGACAGCTTCCAAGAGTATTGAATTTCCATGAAGGGAGAAGTACATAATTTTGAGAAATATAATGAGCATTGTCCTTTTAAATTTCTTCTCATTCCTGTTATTTACGGGTCCTTTAAATCAAGACTTGCTGCCCTTAATTATGTAATCTGTAATCACTGGCCTCAGCCTAATACTGCGTTAGTGAATCCAAGAGTGCCACGAAAGGAAGCTGCCTGTGACCAACAAAGTGAGGACAGCCCGATGAGAAATCCTCCTGGGAGAAAAAGCCACAGCAGGGAGTGAAACGGAGCCTTCTTTCTTCTTCTTCTTCCTTTTTTTTTCCCCCCCAGCAACAGAAGGTACCAAAACTGAGCCTGTTGAAAAGGACAACATTTCGCTGGTGTTCCTTTTTGTGATCTCAGTGTAGCCCCGGGTGCTAATCAGCCTGTCAGTCTTTAATTGCAGAACAGCGGTGTCAGGCACAAGACAGCTCTGCTGGCTCCCTGGGAGCTGGGAAAGGGCACGAAATCCCCTCCTGGTGCCCAGCAGGGACAGCAGAGGGCCGTGTCAGGGTGGGCTGGGGTGCAGGGGAGCAGCTCTGCTGGGCTGTGAGCATTCCCTAGCCCGGAGAAGTGTGTGGCTCCTGGGAGGGGGAGCAGCTCTCAGTGCCAAGCCCTTCCCTGATATCCTGGTGCTCCCACCAGCATTTATTTCATGACACTCTTAAACCTTCTCCCAGCTGCCCATTACAGAGCGTGGTGGTCACTGCAGCAGAACTGGGGAGCTGGGGAGCTGCATCCTTCCCAGGCAGCAGCAGCAGCAGCAGCAGCAGAGCTGACCCTGTGCTGTCACAGTCAGGAGCAGCCTGGGGACTCTGTGTGTCACTGCAGGGCTCGAGGGAGCTCGCAGCCAGCCCGGATGTGGGTGACCTTCTGCTCCCATTACTGCACACGAAGGACTGGGACAGCGTGAAGAAGAGAGGAGTCAGCTTGCCTTGGGCTGCCCTTTGGATGCAGCAGGATGTGCACTGAAGGCCCTGGGTGCAGCTGGGGAGGGCTGAGGGGTTTTGTTGGAGGCTTAAGGGACAAAACTCAGGTTGGAAAAGGCGTCAGGGTTTCTCTTGGCCACTCTGCTGCTGTGCTCTGCTGAATGTCTGCCACTTCAGAGCAACTGAAAGTTCAGCCTCTTCCTTTTTCAGCAGGGTTTCTCTTAACTTACAGAAGGATACAGCTGATCCAGCCTCTGTAGGAGTTGGGGAAAAATGGAGAAGAAAAAGGAAGATTTTTCCTGGTTCTGTACAGATTTGGAGGCGTGGGACTGGGAGAGAGATTTGGGGGAGTCTGCCTGGAGCACGGACCAAGGCGTGCTGGGAGAGCCAACGTCCCTCTCTGCCCCCTGCCCTGCAGCTGCCCCCCGAGCCCCTCCGTGGGGAGCAGGAGAAGACAATTTGTGCTGTTCAGAGAGGTACAACAGTGTCAGGACAGGAAAAGCCTTTGGAGGTTCAGAGGTTCTGCCCTGAGGCTCGGCTGTGGGAACTGGCACAGCAGCCCAGGCTGGAGGAGCAGGGCAGGACCACGGACACGCTGCTCTTGGCCAGCCATGTGCCCGTCCCAAACCCTTTGCAATCTGTATTTCCCAACTCGCTCACCCCGAGTGGGAAATCAGCTATTTCTAGCCTATAGACTGGATATAGAAACTGTTTTCCCCACATAAGAAATGCAATACAAATCCCATCATTTCGGATCTGGATGTTTTTGGGTTATGTTGCTTGCAGGGACTGCACAGTTTGGATTCAGCTAATCAAGTAGAAGTGTTTACAGAGCCCTCTGTGTGTCCTCAGGCTTCAGATGCTACCACAGGAGTAAAAGACAAAGCTGGCTTTCTATTTTTAGCAGCCAGCCTCTCCTAAGCTCGCCCCCTCTCCTAAAGCTCCCATTCATAGGCTTGTGGGAATCTTCTTCATATAAGCTCATGTTTAGCCAGGAGAGCTCACAATTTCTGGAGCTGGTGCGTTTTCTTCAGAAGCTTCTGGTTCTAGGGCTCGTGTCCCCCTGAGCTGTGGCAGCAGCACACGGGTCCCGGGGCTCTGGCCAGGCTGAAGTGGGGCCCTGCCGAGGCACTGTGGGATCACAGCCCATCCCATTTCCCTCTGAGGGAGTTACCCTCGGTAGCCCCTGGGACAGCACAGGCCCAGAAGAGAGGCAGGGAGGTGGATAAAGCCCCGGCTAAGGCGGTTTGGAAGTCTGTGCTGCAGCTTGGTGATGCAGTGACTTAATGAAGCTGCTGTTGTCATGGGGCCCGGGGACACAGGCGGTCGCTCCCAATCAATGCTGAGAGGTTAATTACACATTCACCTGAGCAGCAGTTTGAAATCCTCACCACGGAATCAGGACTGGGTGGGACTCTGGGCTGCCTTGGCACCTGCAAGCGTGAGCAGCACCAGAAGTGTGTGTCTAGCTACGTGCCCCCCAGAGCTGGCTGAACCTTTACAAGCTGTTTGCTGGGATTTTTGGGATGCTGTCGTCCCAAAAATCGGTTCCAGCTTGGCATCAAAGCCAGAACTGCAGTAGTTCACAGCCAAAAAGAAAAAAAAAGCTTTTCTCTGACTTGCTCCTGAATCCTGCTCCTGAATCCTGCTCCTTACCTTTCAGCTGGAGCCATCCCGCCTCCCTCCGCGGTGCTCCGCCGAGATGCCCACAGGGCAGGTGGTGGTGAATTCACCCATTTTTAATAAATAGGTTTTAATTAACTTTTTAAAAAGTCCAGCTCATTCCAATTAGTGGAGGGTGACTGCATTTGTTCTCTCAGAGAGTGGGAGAGAGAGAGCTGTGTTTTCAAGACCATCTGCTCATGAATCCTTAAAAAAAAACTCGGGAGAGGAAAACAAGCGTTAGCCGGAGGCAGGGAAGGGTGAGGGCACTCTGGCAGCCAGCAGGGAGGCCTGGCCAGCTGGGGGGGGCCGGGGCTGCCATGAGAGCCGGGGTGGTCCTGACAGGATTTTGGAGCTGGGGAGCTCTAATGAGCTGTGGGAGAAGGGACTGGCAGTGCCTGGATGAGTGGGAAGAGAGGCAGCGATCCAGAGGGCTGAGTTCTGGCAGCCTCAGAGGCGGGGGACTGATATCCCAGAGTGTCCCAGGCTTTCGTAGCTGGCCGGAGATTCCAGGAGGGGAAGTGCTTTGGGATGCTGCTTTAAAGGGAGGGCGTGCAGGGAGTTTGGTGCCCTGAATTCAAAGTGTCTCTGGCGTGGGCAGCAGGAAGGGGCTTTGTTTTCCTGATGCCACCAGCACCTGCAGCAAGATCCAAGGGTCTAGGGGTACCTGGAGAGGGGAGTGGGGAGAGGGGACAGTGTCTGGGGCAGCTCTTTCCCCATTGCAACGTGAGCCGCAGTGACCGTGCTGCAAGTGTCCACACTTCCTTCAGTTATTCCCCTTCCTTCAGAATTATCCCCTAATCCCAGGTTTTGGTCTGAAATCAGATGGGGTGGCTTTGACAGCTGCAGAAGGGTGTAAATCTTACGGAACTGCAGCTTCTCCCCCTTGTGCAAAGACAAACTTGTCCAGTGCAGTTGTCTCAGCCTCGTTCCCTGTGCCCTCCAGGGAGACGATATCTTGGACCGCAGCTCGGAGCTGATCTACACGGGAGAGATGTCCTGGATTTACCAGCCTTATGGACGGAACCAGCAGCGAGTTTTCTTTCTCTTTGATCACCAGATGGTTCTCTGCAAGAAGGTAAGGACACAGCTAAGGGCATGCTGTGGGCAGGCTTGCCAGTCCAAAGTGGTTTTTAGGGCACGGTGGCTGTTGGCTGCACGTGCAGAAGAGGATGTGGAGAGCCCTGAGGAAGGGCACTGCACACGCTTGGGGTGGGGAGCACACTGTGATGGAGGGATTTTTGTGCTCATGGCAAATCCAGCCTCCACTTGCTCTTTTCATGCCTTTATCTCATGTGCCCCTGGTTTGGCTCGTTGCCTCCCTTCTCGTTTTAGGTTTTGGCTGCAGTGTATGATCTGGGATTAGATAGCCCTGCAATTCCTGTCCGAAATACAAAACCTGGCACCGGGGCTGACAGCCCAGTAGCTGCATTGAGATGGTGATGAGCAGCAGCCAGGCTGTGCTGGGTGTCTGTGCTGGTGCTTGGGGAGAGGCCTTTTAAGCTTCATCCTCCTGTCCGTGCCGTGCTGGGTTTCACAGGGCCCCTCTCTGCCGTGGAACCCATGGAGAAGGTGGGAGGGCAGTGCAGGATGCTGCTGCTGGTGTGCTGTGGTGTTGACAGCAGCAGGTGAGCTGTGACCCAGAGAAACTGTGTCCAGCAGCAGCTCTTGTGCCCCTGTGTCCCACTGAGGTGATCCCAGCTCACTGCCAGCACGCCTGTGCGACATGAAGGGACAGAGCTCATCCGTCCTGGCTGTGACAGCTCAGGATTTGCTGTCACTCCCTGCAGCCACGCAGAACTGTGCAGGAGGGTCCCTGGGACAGCACAGGGCTGTGTTCCAGTCCCAGCTCCTGGGCTCAGGGCAGGCTGAGCCTGGCACCCTCCGAGGAGGCCCTGCCAGTGCGGGAAGGGTGTGGGTGGGCACGTGGGTGGCTCCTGACTCAGCGCGGCATCACTGCCCCCTCCGCGGCCTGGGCACTGCAGTGGGTGGCACTTTCATCTCCTGAGTCATGGTTGACTGAAATTCTGCCTTCTGGGATGCCTGTGCTTGTTTTTCCCCTCCTCGTTGCTGTGCCTTTCCCTCCTTGCCCGGCCCTGCACAGAAACAGCCACAGAGCAGCAGTGAGAGCTGGGATGAGGCCGGAGGTGCACAGCTGGTTTCTTGTTTAATCCTGACCTCCTCCTCTTTGATCGTGACCCTGAATTTCCAATTCAGAAGGCAGCATCCAATCTGGCTTGCACTGGGTCTGGTCCAGAGAGGCACTGAGCATTCCCTGAATTCTGGGAAAATCAGGGCTGGGATTTCCGTGGTCATCAGCACGAGTGGAGGGTGGTCAGCCTGCAGGGTTCCATCGGTGTGCAGCCAGCGTTAGTGGGACACTGTCGTCCTCCCTTCTGCATTTTGGGGGGTGTGGAGGTGCTGCACGAGAGGTGCCTGCATGGAAAACACCTTTTTTTGTTGGACACCTGGCCAAGGCGTTTCTGTGAGGGGGAATAACTCTCAGGATGATTGTTCCTGTCATTACCAGCTGGTTGTTACCTGCTTTTCACACCTGCAAGACTGGGAATTCCTGAATGCATTTCCATGGCCACCTTGTCTTCAGACAGAAACCTGGGTTGGGAAGAGGAGTGATTACCCAGGGCTGCACTCCAACGTGCTTGGCAGATGTTATTTCCACCACTGTGAGTGTACTGAAGTCTTTCTCCGAAGCAGGAAAGCTGCACTAAGGTTTCCAAGGGCTGCAGCAGGTGGAGGAGCTGACACCGTGGCAGGCACCTCTCCCTGCTGGCAAACATCTTGTAAACTTGTGTGAGATAATTTTCTCAAAAATAGTTTCCCAGCTGTGCAGATAAATCTCTTTGGGTTAGATTTTGCCACCAAAAGCACTGGTCACTTGCTGACATCAGCACTGAATTCTTTCCTGGTGCTAGGAGGTGAGGAGTTTGATAAGATGAAATGGCCTTGCCAACCATTTCAGGGTTCAACCAACTGAGTGCTGAAACACCAGTTTGGATGCTACAGTTCCTGATCCAGAGCCACTGGGAGAGCTCAGGATCCAGGTTTTCCTTGCAAAGCCAGGTAACTTTCAGCTGCTGGATTAATGTCAAACTCTCCCAGTGAATTTCTGCCCGTGTTTCCTGAACCACAGGCTGGGACACCGCCGTGTGCACGAGGACAAAGCGGTGCCTTTTCCAAGGAGTTGGTTGGATACCCTAATGCAGAGCTGCCTCTTGGGAAGGCAGAAGGGAATAGGCTGGGCAGGAAGCAAGCAGTGCCTCAGTGTGCCTTGCCATATGTGTATAATCAGGAGAAAAATGCCTATTCCGGGATGCTGGCCATAATTACTGAGAAATGAAGGCCGTCCTGGCTGATGGTAACACTCAAAGATGTTGCCTTAAAGGCACAGGGTCCACTTTCCTTATCACCCTGAAGTTGAGAGAGTTTGACACGGAGATGCTTTAGATTTGCAAATCATGGTACTTAACATCCAGGCCTGTGACACACAGCGTTAATTATGATCACTTCGGGGATGCTCGAGGTTCTTAGCAGACAAGGATCTTCTTTTTTCTGTTCTGGGTAATAATTTGAATTCCCCCAGCGGGCTCCAGGGCACTGTGGCATGGGGCTGGGAATGACAGTGTGAAGTAGGAAGGGTTAACAGAGTTCCTGCTCTGAATTCCCCTTTTCTTTCACCGTTTGCTGAGCAGTCCTTGGTGGGGCCCTGTGTTTAGCGTTTTCTGACAGCGCAGAAAGATCAGTGACTGCATGAAGCACATTTAGTTTTCATTTGTGCTTTTTACGTGTCTCTTGCAATCAGGAGGCAATGCGAGCTCCAGCTTGTGGTTTATTGCTATTGCTGTGTTCCCTTGAGCTGCCCGAGCAAAGCAGGTTGGATGAGAAGCAAAATGAGACCAGTTTAATAGCAGTAGCCAGACAGCCAGCCAGAAATAGCTGTGCTACAGGAGATGGAGTAAATAAAATAATCCTGTCAGACTCCACTGCAGGCCAGGTTTCCAAATGGGAAGATAAAAGAGACGTTTCTGAGTCCTTTCAGTGGAAGAAGGTCTCGTTCCCATGTAGGTTCTGTTGGAAACACCAAGGTAATCTCTGCACCAGAACAAGGGCCCTGCTTTTATTACTGGCTAAAGAGGGCCTGTGGGACCAGCCAAAAATCTTGTTTGCAAACACAGAGCAGCCCTGGGACAGTTCTTATTACTTTAAGTGGGGTTTTGACCCACCAGGAACAGCGCTTGACTTCAGCAGCACCTCCCAGCTCTTTTCTTTTTCTCCCAGTAACAGATCTCCACAAACTGCCACGTTTTGGGTCAGGCCTGGGCCCAGCCTGCAGCAGGGTGGGGAAATGGGTCAGGCTGGGTTTCAGCAGCTCAGGAGAGACTCCGTGCTGCCCTGGCAGGCAGAGCCTGCTGCTGCTGGATCTGGGGTGGTTCCTGGGGTGATTCCTGGGCTGTGCAGTGCAGAGCAGAGCCAGGAGCTGGACTCTAATGATCCTCGTGGGTCCCTTCCAACTCAGGATATTCCGTGAGTCTGTGAGGTGGGCATGAAGAAGACCAAGGAGAACACAGTGGCTTGGTCACAAAGTGTGAAATGAAGTTTTCAGAGACCAGTGTTTCCCCAGCCCCACTGACAGAGCCCTGTGCTCTTGCCCAGCTGGTGCTGTCTGCAGGCGAGAGGTTTCTGTGGGATCACAGAGCACCAAGGGAAGCTGGATGCTTCACCAGTCCCTTAGCCAGAGGTAGCCAAGGAAGGCAAGTCCAGCATTCAGCAGGGTATAGATTAAAACCAGCTATGAAACAGCACTCCAGCTTTCAGACAGGGGTACTCAAGGGAAGAGAACTTTCCTGTGAATGCTCCCACAGCCTGGAGTGCTCGGTGAGCCTTTGCAGGGCAGTGCAGGTGCCAGGGATGTGCCCTAAGCAGTGTCACAGGGGGCTCATGTCACAGTGTCACAGGGGATTCGTGCTGACCCAGGACCTGCTGCCCCTCCACTGCCTGGGGGGAGCAGAGAGGGAAAAGCAGAATCCAGAGGGACTGGAGGAGCCAGCAGGAGGAGTGCTAAAATCCAGAAAAGGCTGAATTTAGAGTCCTTCACCATCTGTGTGGTTGTCTGGGCAGGGATCAGGTTTCGCCTCCTGTGGCCATACAGATTTGCAGGATGCTCTGCTAAACACCCCGTGCCTCACTGATCGCTCCTGGAATTGCAGCGGGTGTAAATTTGGCCCACAAGCAAACCTCCAGAGCTGAAAACCTACCCCTCCTCTGCCATGACCTTTCACCAGCACCATGTGAAGCCCCCGGGAGCAGCTGGGGAGGCCGGCAGAGCGGGGTGACGTGGCTGCACGAGGGTTTCCCATCTCCTCCTGTTAGGAGTCCTTTGGAAAGGCCCTCGCCCTCGCTGCTCTGCAGCCAAAGGGGTTGGGCTCAGGATGGAAGGAGGCATCAGAATGCCCCTGGTGTTCCACAGAATCCACGGAACCAAAATAGCAGTTCCCCACAAACGCTCGCAGCTCCCGTCCTCCCCCTCTCGGATCCCACGCTGCAGCTCCACGGAGCTGGCGAGGATGAATCAAACGTCTCTTCCCCAGCTCGGGAGACAGACAGTGCTGAATAATTTGGCAGGGATCTGCCGACCTCCCCGGCACAGCTGTCCTTGTGCAGGAGGAGTTACGTAAACTGAGAGCGCCGGCATCTCGGCTCCCCTGGGGACGCTCCTGGCAAGTTCGGGGTGGGAAGCGAGTGGCTGAGGGGGTTTTGGGGGGGTGGTGTTACATCCCCCTGTCCCTGATAGGATCCATCCCTTGGCTCATTCCAGGCTGGGCTGAGCAGATTCTGTTTCCCTGCTCCTGAATGCCAGCTCAGTCCCAGCTGAGTGTCTGAGCGCTCAGAGCAAAGCTCACAGGCTCTGGCATCCAAACACTTAGCAGGGCTTAGATTTATTTTGTTATATCGAGGATATTTAGGCCAAAAACACTCCAAGGGGTTCATTGAGCTTTAGGGTCTTGTTTGGACCGAGGAGAGGCCCGGCGTGGTGCTGCACTGCCACTGTCATTGTCCCACCTGAACACAGCCCACAGCAGGGTTAAATTAAATGCACAAATGCTACAGAAAACTGTCCCCTTGGTGTTCACGAGAAGCAGGCTGGGCTGCTTTCATCTTTAAGGTAAATTAGACTTTAAAAATGTAGGCTCGGAATCTTTTTTTAAAAAGTCGAAGAGCGTTGAAAGCCCTTATGACTAAAGATACCCAAAGACACGGCAAAGTGGCAGCGTGCCACGCGCTCATTGCTCACGGCAGGCTGGGCAGAGGGAAGAGACAGAGCAGGCAAGCAGGAAAATCAGGACAAATTTCAGGAGTACACTGGAAAACTCTGCTCCTCTGCTCTGCAGTCAGTGCCCAGGCCAGTGGGAAATCACAGAGAGGGCTCTGAGACCCACCCACACCTCAGTGCAAGCGGCAACTCAGCCTCTTCCAAACCTCTGCCTTTCCCAAATCACCAGCTGGTGTTTGGGTGCAGTTATCGTGAACCCTGGCTTAGTCTTCGCCTAATTCCAGCACCAACTGTTCCCATGGCAGCTGCTCACCAAGGGCAGGACTTGCTGTGGGTGGGGCTGTGTCCAGCCCCATCCTTGGCTGGCTGCTCTCCCTTGGAACCTGGGGATGTTCATCTCTGGTGAGGTGCTCTGCAGGGATAGCTGCTTCTCATCCCTGCCCAGACCCCCCAAATCCCACCCTGGGCATCCCTGGCAGCGCTGCCCAAACGCTCCTGGAGCTCTGGCAGCCTCGGGGCTGTGCCCATTCCCTGGGGAGCCTGGGCAGTGCCCGGCACCCTCTGGGGGAACAACCCTGATCTCCAACCTGACCCTGCCCGGACACAGCTCCGGCCGTTCCCTGGGTCTGTCCCTGGTCACAAGTGACAAGATCAGAGCTGCCCCTCTGCTGCCCTTTGGGAGGATGTCAAAGACCTCAGGGAGGTCTCCCCTCAGTGTCCTCCAGCTGAACAAACCAAGTGCCCTCAGCCTCTCCTCCAGGCCCCTCCAGAGCTTTCCCCATCCTCGTGGCCTCCTTTGGATGCTCTTCAATGGCTTTGTTATATTGTTGTGCCCAAAACTGCCCCAGCACTGGAGGTGAGGCTGCCCCAGCCCAGTGCCCTCCCTGGCCTGGCTGTACCTGATGCCCCTGGGACAGGGATGTCCCTCGTGGCTCCAGGGCACTGCTGATGTTCTGCAGAGCTGGTGGGGATGGAGTGATGGTCTCCACTGGAGGAGCGCCCTGTTGCCTGTTCCTCCTCCTCCCTGTGCCCCTCAGGGCTGGAGGGGCTGTGCTGTGCTGCCCACAGGCCTGCTCTGCCTGCCTTGGCTCTGCCAGCTCTGATCCCAAGGCTCCCAATCCTGAGCTGTTCCCACACAGCTTTGAGCTGTTAGAGATCCACCACCAGAGCCCTCCAGTGTGTGTCTCACCAACTGCTCACAGCTCCCCCTTGATCTGTACAACAAACAAATGTCATTATCCCATGGTAGAGCTGGGGAAGGGCTGAGGGACAAACCTCACCTGGAGCCCCAGGAGCTGCACTCACAGGGCCTGGCTGCATCCACGTCCTCAGAGCACATAATTCCTCTCTGAGTCATTTTGAATCTCCTTTGCCATTGGGACGTGCAGGGTTTGATAAACGGGAGCACCAATAACCTACATATGCAGTGAGGAAGGTGTAATGGATGATTTTGTGGTTGGCATCTCCTGTCCTGCCAGCTCCGAAGAGGGATCTAATGACTCACGGCTGGAAATGGCTCTTCCTGCATTGGTGTTTCACGGATGATTTGTTTTACGCATGAGAAGTCGAGTGTGACCTAGCACAGAGTAAACCACAGCTCCTGAAAAAAGGCACCGTCCTAAATCCAAGCCCTTGCTTAAGGCCTCCCCATCCACCCCCGCACGCCACCCACTCGGGAGTTAACAGGAGGAATGTGAAGCTCCTGGAATGCTGCACACATGGAATGAAGGTCTGGGACCAGGCCAGGTCCTCTCAGGTGCTCATTTCCTCCTCAGGTGCCCCATGCTGCTGAAACCCTGGAATGGCTCTTGGTTGTGATGCCATTTTGCACTGGTGACTGCAGATTGCCCTCCCTGTGATTGTTCTTTTTCCCCTTAAGTGTCCCGGGAGGGTTTGACCCTTTTCCTCTCCCACAGGCAGTGCCAGGCACAAGGAGCTGTGGTCTGGAATGCTGGGGCAGAAAAGAAGTTAGAGATTAGGACTAGAGAGCAGGAGAAGCAGTCCTGAAGACAAGGAGGAGTCAGAGAGCCGCTGAACAGAGTGATTTCCAGGTGCAATCCTTCCTGCAGGGATCTGTGCCCGCTGCAGCAGGAGCATAATTCATTGTGGGAGCCCATCCCAGCTTCCAGGTTTTCCCATAAAGCTCAGCCTTTCCTTATGATGGTCACAAAGATTTTTTTCCTTCCAAGCACAGTTACATAAAGTCACCTTCCCCCTTCCGGGAGGGGACAGCGATGGGGGGTGGGAGCAGAGGGGGTGGCCCAGGTCGGTCCCAAGGCAGGGCCAGCCTCGAGCGTGGCCCCAAACCCCAGCACAGCACCCGGGGAGCAGAGCTGTGGGGGGGCTTATGTAACGTGTCAGAACTTCGCTTTGTGCTCCCATCAAACCACTTTTTTCAGCTTCATCTTTTCCTTGTGAATCCTTAGTACAGATTACGTGAACAGACTGCAGAGCATTATTCAGAAGAGCTTAATTAACCTCAGCGAGGGGAAGAAAAGGAAATCATAGAAGCTGTAGGGTAAAAAAAGATCATATTTAGACAAATAAGTGCAAATGACCCAGATGCATCAATTTCCTTTAGAGCCAGGCAAGGCAGGCTGGATGCTGTGCAGGGGCTGCAGGTCTGTGCTCTGCTGCCGTCCCGCTCCCTCACCGCCCCAGGTCCCTGCTCATCCTACCTGCTCCCATCCCTGCTCCATCTGTCACCTCCCCTTAGACACCACCCAGCTGCAGCGCTGGGAAGGACCCCAGGAGATCAGCTATTCCCTCTGCAGGATTAAGCATACTCAGATCATCTCTGATGGATGTTTGTCTAACCTTCTTTTGAAAATCCCCCAGGAATGCCGTCCCAAGACTTCCCTGTTTTGCCTGTTCTAGGGTTTAACTACTCTTCTAGATAGAAACATTTTTTTCCCAAGATTCTAATCCTGTTCTCCCTTGTGGTAAATTAAGCCAAGGCACAATCGAAATGGAGAATAATTGATCACCAGCCTCCTTAGAAGAGGAGCAGCTTTCACATACTGGAATACCAACAGCACGTTCCTTTTTAGTTATGGCCTTTCTAGATTAAACAGCTCCGTTTCTTTGGCCTTTCCCCACTGATAAGGTTTTGAAAGTCTTTTTTTGGGGTTTTTAGTTTTATATTTTCTTGCTCTTGCCTGATTTAACTACAAGAAATAATCTGGTGTGACATTCAGAACCGGCCAGTGCAAAGCAGCCGATGGTCACCCTGGCTGAGCCACGGGCAGGATAATAAACAGTTCCAAAGGAACTGAGCCAGCATGTGAACAAAGCTGTATCCTAGAGGTTAATAATTTCTTCCTAATTCTCTCATTTATCCCTGGGATAACCAGGAGCAGCAGCTGCCATTCCTGTCCCCCACAAAGCCAGAGCTCCTCTCAGCGGCGTGGCTGCTTCCGTAGCAGACAGATCTCCATTTCTGTGCACGGATCTGCTTTGTCCTCCTGCCTCCTGTACTTACCCCAGGCTGGTGGAACAATCCATTTCCCTCCTCAGCCTTACAGCTGCTTTCCTTTTTCTCATGTTTGCTTTGACTCCACTGGGAGAAAGGCTAGAACTGTGCTGGACAAAGTGAGGATCAACAGGTTCACGTCTGAGCACCGCTGCTGCACCTGGCAGAGAGCACACAAGCAGCATCACGTCATGGCCTCTGTGCTCTCTCAGTTTCTATCCTCTTGTCCACGTGCATAAAAAGCTCCTTAAAACAAGGGTTTGGCCTTGTTTGCTGTCTCTCCTGTAGGCCAGATGAATACCTGCATTTTATTGAGCTCAGTTACAGTGCCAGGTGTTTGAAGAGGGCCGTGCTTCACTAAGGAGCTGAGTGGTGTCTGTTACTCTTTAAAAGCTGTGATAAAATATCCACGGATCAAATAATTATTATGCTTCCCATATTATGGGTGTTAAAATTGAGTCAGTTGGGAAATAATATCCATTCACTGCGTGTTGGCAAGAAGAAGGGAGAATGATAATAGGAAATGCTGAGCCCGTTAGAAATGAAATTATCCTGTAGTTACAGTTGTTGATCTGCTCTGTGGACTGAACTTTCTGGAACCAGGTGTGGACAAAGTCCTCCATGTCCAGGCATGTGCTACCCATGAGATGTTTGTGTGCTCTGCCACTCTGGGGGGAATAAAGGGTCTCTTACAAATTCAGGGTACCAGTGTGGAGTTCATGGCCAACAGGTGAGGAATGGCCCTTCCTTTGAAGGAAAGCATTGGGAGAACAAGATGATCTATTTCTTCTAGAGTCATTACTGAATTTCCTTCTCCAAATGACAGTGAAGTGGCAGACAGGAGCTTTGTGCTGTTGTCTTTCCCTTGCTCAGCTCAAGGCCAAACCCGTGGCGTTTCCTCCTCTGCAGCTGAGCTGCTGCTTCCCCGCTCGTGGATTTCACCAGCAATAACCCGTGGGGCCATTTGATCTCCAGAGGCACTTGTAGGATTCCATTATCTCCTCGCTGCTCCTTCAGTCACTCCTGGGCAGCACCTTTATCTTTACATCCAACACTGAGCAGCTCAGGAGCCTCGGAGCCCCGCCGGAGACAGCGGCAGCTCCCGCTGCATCCCGGTAGGGGAAATGTGGGGAGCAGCTCAGTCAGGCACGTCCAAACCCCTGGATTGTCCCCTGGAAGCACAAAGCTGGTAAAGCATTCGCTTGGCAGTAGCTATTAAAAATAGCTCATAGTGTTTTCTGAATCAAAATCAGAGAGATGAGAAGGGGAAAATGTATTTAGTGTGTGTGAGGAAAGAGGCAGTGCACAGAGCCTGGGATTTTCAGAGCTTGTGATTATTGATTCTTGTAGTGCCTTTATGAACAAATCTCTCCACAATCAGGAAACTTGCCTGGAAAGGTCCATTGGATCCATCCTCACAGGGGCATGGTCTGACTGGGTTGGTTCTGGAAGTTCTCAGCAGCAGTGGGAAGGGGAATGGCTGCTGTGCAGCTGATTGAAGGAGCACGTCTTTGTTGCTGTGAGATTTGGTAGCAGGTTTTTCTGAGATAAATGTTCTCTCTAAGAACAAGCCCCAGACTCCCGTTAAACGCCGTGTGTGGTATTGACCTGATTGATCAGGCTGCACGTGGCTCTTGCAGCCTTTCCACAGCACCCAGGGAAAGAAGCAATTTCCTAAGTTAGGGTGAAACTGAAAAGGTTTTCTGCTGCTTATTCAGCCTGAAATACCTTTTTGTTATGTTTTGGACAGCATCACTATTTCAAGCCTACGCCAGAGGAAGGTTTTTGTACGAGATATTTGTTAGTGGAGTTTTCCCCCCCTGCCCAGAGCATTCCAGAGGAAGGAGTCAGGATTTAAAGCCTGTGAGCTTCTGGCCAGTCTTGTGATAGTTCATACTGTCTGGCAGATCCATGAGCAAGTTTGCTAAATCATTATGATGTAGAGTTTATTTTCCAAGATTAATTTGTTTAAAATAATACCTACTGCTTATCTTGAAAAAACCTCACTGCTAAATATTATTTCAATAAATAAGTGCTGTACATTGCCTTCATTTTTCCTCTTAAATGAATCCCGTGACATAGCATTTATCTTTAGGGCACTCTGAAAAATCCAAAGGTATTTAGATTAAATTGATTTAATATACCTAAATATTGCTTTTGAGAGTGGTTAGAGGAAGGAAATCCTGATTGTGTGTTGCTGAATTTGGTTTTAAATCTATTGAATCACCTTGTGTGGCCATGACTAGAGAATTAAAATTCTGTTTTCTCATGATCATCTTGTGTTATCTGAGATAACAGGCACAGAGATGTGGGGCCGGTGGGGAATTTACTTTTCCCTTCCCAACGCAGAGAAATGAGCTGTTGCTGCACAGCAGGGAACAACCAGCTGAGAAGGGAGATGAGCATGAACAGGTTTGGTTGAAAAGGTTATAAATATCAAGGAGAGAAAAAGAAAAACAAGCTGGATCAAGAGGTTAAATCCCAGGTGGAATGAGACAGAGGTGGGTTAGGAGTGCTTGGAGCTGAGAGTCGGGGTGGTTTCTCACCCGTGAGCTGTGTGTGAGTGGGATGTGGGCCCCAAGGACAGCGGGCAGAGACCAGTCCCCCCTGGCTGTGGGAATGTGTGTGGAAAACAGAGCTGCTCTGGGCATCCTGTGCTGCCAGACCAGTGCTGGCTCCAGCCTGGCCAGCCCCACAGGGGTCCCTGGGGCCAGCAGCCTGTGCCTTCCAGTTCTCACCCTGTGGAGCAGAACCTCCCATATGGAAATGCCGGGACACGTCACCTGCTCCGAGACATTTCTTTGTGCCCACAAACTGAATTTTGCAGCCCGAGGGTGTGTTTTGTTCCTCTCTGCCCATGGCCTGCCCTGTTTGGCCAGCAGGAGAGGTGTTCACAGCAGGTGAGGCTGGAAGGATCTGACCAGCTTTCACCATCACTTCTTTCTTTTCCTCAGCTCTCCCAGGAATTCCCTGCTGAGCTCAGGCTCCATAAGGTCTCACCATGAACCCTGTCTGCTTTTCCCTCTGTAGGATCTGATCCGAAGGGATATCCTGTATTACAAAGGGCGCATAGACATGGATAAATATGAAGTGGTGGATATAGAAGATGGGAGAGATGATGACTTCAATGTCAGCATGAAGAATGCCTTCAAACTGCATAACAAGGAGACTGAGGAAATGCACTTATTCTTTGCCAAGAAACTGGAGGAGAAGTTACGGTGGCTTAGAGCTTTCAGAGAAGAAAGGAAGATGGTAAAAGAAGATGAAAAGATAGGTGAGGAACGTGGAAATGAATCTGAAAGGAGGTTGTTGGTAGTGTTTCATTTAGCCCCAATGGGTGGAGGAGCCCACATTTTCTTTGTGGTAGAATTACAGTTCAGCCCTGGTGAAATGTCCTTGGTTGCTCTCCCGGTCACAAATAGGTCTCTTTTCAGCTCAGTTCCTGCTCTTTTTTGGCCCTCAATAAACAAATTCTGCCCATAGCTTCAAGCCTGGACCTCCGTGGGTGTGTGGGAGAGGGAAGTCTTTGGCCATCTGCCCTCAGGGTCTCCTGGCTGCATCCTCCTGCTCAGGTTAAGGATGTCTCATGCAGAGGGGAGGCAGCAAAGTCAGTGACAGCCCTTCCCTTGCACCAGCCCTTAAATTGACTGTGACCAGTGTCAGTCCAGACTCAGTTTTTTGCTCAGCTCTAAAGCACTGGGCATATTTATGACACTGCATAAATAAAAATGGGTCTAATCTTACTTTTCATCCAGCCCCTGCACAAGTGAGATTAGAAAGAAGCCAAGGAGGAGTTGCTTTTCGGTAGAATCCCTGCCCACACACACCCAGAGCATTCCGTGTTTGCAAACAGTGCAGAGCATCCCCCTCCCCGAAAGGAAAGGAGGCTTTGTGAGCAACCTTCTGAATTGTGTTTGCCGTGTTCCCTTTTCCAGGCTTTGAAATTTCTGAGAATCAAAAGCGGCAAGCGGCAATGACAGTAAAGAAAGTCAGTAAGCAAAAAGGTAACCGGCAACACGCTCTGTGCCTGGTGATGTGAGGGTGGAGCGGGCTGGGCTGAATCCTGCTGGGTTAGGATCCAGCATCCCCTCAACTTCCCCCTCCCTTCTCTTTTTATATCAAATACCGTTTGTGCTTTGTATCCTTTCTTAATGTATCTGTGGGCCAAATTAATCTCTGGTCGAAGGTGGTTGAAAGCCAGTGGAACTGCACCAGAGATGAATTTGATCTCGTGTCTCCAGTCTGATGTCCAGAAGCTGTCCCTGGGGGCAGAAATCTATCTCAGTTGTTTATCTCAGGCTGAAATGGGAGTGAGTGCGGAGGTGTGTAGAGGTTCTGCTAATTCCCAAAGTCTCCCATTAGCAAAAA